>CAHIKZ030005066.1:3387500-3652500 GCA_903632075.3 Acanthosepion pharaonis
TTGTGTGTTTCATCATAAAACAACAATCCTAGTTTTAATTCAATTAATTTTTTAAATAAATTTTCCAGATTTTGAAATTTTCAGAACTGCTAATTACCATATATATTCATGTATAAGACAACTCCATGCATAGTGCGATCTCTGAATTTTTTGCATGAATTTTAACCCTTCCAGAAAAAGTTTACCTGTGTATGGTGTAACTGTTCATAGAAAATGCATGATTTTTAAACTCTTCAAAAAACTTACCTGTGTATAGTGCAACCCCCTATTTTTTTGTGTAAAAAAAACTGATCATAAAAACTTGTACTGTACTTGAGTATATATGGTAGACTGATTATTCTGTAACCATTCAGGCTTAATATTCACTTTTCACTCAAATTTTTAAGGCTAAAAGTTTGGGGTGTCTAGTATACATGAAAACTAATTATTAACTTTATTTTCCAATCATTTATGTCGCCATTTTCAGGATGGTATGATTGTAATTAAGTTATATCTATGGCCTAAATTAATCAATGTCTAAGAAAGAGTTTAAATCACTAATTAAACACTGCAAGAAAAAAACAAAAATTTGTGGTGACTGCTACTAATTGATAAATGCTAGAATTTTTTCAGTTCTCTTGCATGTTATGTGTAGACATAATAAAGATTCCCAGACAAAGTATTAAGAAACAGAAAAATTTCATTAGAAACAAAGAAAAGATTACTAGACTTATGCAATATCAGTCTTTCTCTATGGTTGTGAATATTGGACATACTCCTAACAGATGAAGAGGAGACTTGAGGCAACAGAAATGTGGTTCTACAGAAGGATGCTGAGAATACTATGAACTCAAAATGTAAGTGATGAAGAAGTTTTAAAGAAAATTTAAGCAAAAAGCATGCTTATACATAGAATTAGAAAGAGACAGTTGAAATTTCTAGAACATATAATGAAGAAAGAGAGCTTGGAGAATCTGAAACTCACAGGAGAGACAGAGGAAACAGTGAGTAACCTATCTAATGTGTTAGTGTAAATGTGTGGCAGAACAGGGACTATGTGAGATAATGAAAAGATAAAACTTACTAAGAGCTATGAAGAGTAGGAAGCTTTGGGAAGCTATGATTGCCCAAGTCCTGCATGGACATGGCAAAAAGAATAATAATAATAATAATAATAATAATGATAATGATGATGATGATGATGATGGTGATGATGATGATGATAATAATAATAATAATAATAATAATAATAATAATAATGGTGATGATGATGGTGATGATGGCAAGATAAGCCTCTTCATGGTCAATACTCTGCCAGTACCAAAGAAGCTGATGTAGACAAACCCATACCCATTGGTGTTTACATAGTGTAAGGTTAAAAGTTGAAACCAAAGGTTTTATTTTTGCTGTACAGGACCAATGCTTGCTAACAAGAAATTACCAAGCACACATACTGAAAAATTGTGCTGACCCCAAATGCAGATTCTCTGATAAATATCTAGAAACAATTGACCATATTGTATCAGTTTGCACATTGTTAGTACTAACTGAATATAAAACTTGGCATGATAGAATGGGCCAATATCTGCACTGGAAAATATGCAACTTTTATGGGAAGGAAACTGCAGGAAATTGGTATGAACATCACCTAGACCCTGTTACAGAGATAGGACCTGTAATAATTTTATGGGACTTTACAATACACATAGGGAGAACAATCAAAGCTAATTGCCCGGTCATAGTGATCAAAGATTACAAAAACAGTATGTGCTTTCTTATTGACATGGCAGTCCCTGCAGATTGTAACTTACTTTTGAAGATCTTAAAAAAACGGTCAACATACAAAGATCATGAAGTGGAAATCTAAAAAATGTGGCACATAAGGACATCGATAATTCCTGTTGCCTTTGGATTGATTGGAAAATTATAGACTTGTTGAAGGGATTCTTGGTAGCCCATGCCTTAAAGAAATTTTATGGGACTTTACACATTTCTGCTAGCCTTAAAGAAATACAAAAAAATGTACTCATAAGTACCGCTCACACATTACAAAGAGATTTATCTATGTAAAATGTATTTTTTTTTACAAAAATAATCAGTGGAAAATGTCATGAAGCCATTTCTGACCTTAATTCTCTAGTTGGGTCCTGGAAGGAAATAGTGTACTATTGATTCATGCAGCTACAGAGAAGTTACCACTGGAATGTGTATTTGTTTATAATTCTATTGTTTCTTATATGAACTTATTTGCACTGAAGGGTTGTATTTTTCTGTGACCATGTTTGTGTGTTTGTTCTAAATGAATGGATCCCAATGTTCTTTGGGTTGCTTTCCCCTTGCATATGAAAAGACAATACTTAACACCTCCTCCAAATGTATAGTCAAGCCTTTTCTTGGTGCTAGTATTGCATGTCAAAAGAGTATCTTAATATTTCCCACCTCACTCCTTAAAATATTTTCTCTTTTTTCTTATTCTTTCACATTCAGTAATGTCTTGTGTCTAAAAAAAATTGTTATATAAATGGGATACACTGTAAAGTGAAAGCAAGATACACTTCAGGTACAATGTGTGTGTATGTTAGGTATGTTATAGTTTAGATATGCCACTGCTACCCTCTGCCTGCCCACTTAAAAAAATGGGGGTACCACTTTTTTCTTGTTTTTTGACCATAGTTGGGATTATCGAGTCAATGCAAATTATCCTTTCTTTAGCTTCTTAGGATGTGCTTCACCAGGGCTACATACTTCTTGCATGGGTTGAACATCATGAAAGGAGAACAGATAAAATTGTGGCTAGTGGTTTCAATCTGTGATCTTCCCTGACTTGTGATAATCAACACAGGTTAAGTGAAAGATCAAGCATTACATGTGTGAACATTCCTTCCTTCCTTCCTTCCTTTACTCTATTGTGCCTCTATTTTGGTGAGTGCATGGAGTGAGTTTCAGGGAAAGACAACAGATGAAGTTGTGGCTAGTGGTTCAATCTGAAATCTTACCCAATGTAGTAACAACACTAAGCAGAAGTTTATGAAGCTTTATTTAACTAATTCAGCTTTAGTGTTGAAAATGCTTATTTCATTATAGTGGATGGTTACAAGCAAGAGGGGAGATAGGATGTGCTTATTTTATTACCACACCTGATTTGTGATAATCAACATAGATTAAGTGAAGGATCTGTGTTTGGTTCTCATTCAACCATTCACATCACTTCCCTAAGTACTGTATAAATTTTGTTCAAAAATAATATTGACTATATAAATTCTCATTGTTTGTCAATATAAACCATATAAAAATTGAAGAAAACATTAAATTCAGTTACTGCAAATTTAAAAATGTCACTGTATATTACACAGCAGTGATGATTTTGTTTTCATAGAATTGCTCAAAGTTAGAGATTCATATTTATACATGAGAATAAAATATACAGTAGTTAAACTCATGATAGTCTGAAGTTATAAACAACAAACTATACTTAAACATTTGTACAAGCAAAAAAGAGCTGAGGAACCTTTAAACTATTCTTCTAAGGTTTTTCTAGCACTGTACAAAAGATGGTGCAGGGAAGTTTTACATCAACCTAAATGCCATCAAGCCTTATACTTTAGTTAAGTATTGCTTTGTCTTCAACCGGGACATCTTCGTCCTGGGAATTCCAAACACCTTTCCCCCAGCATTTTTATAATACTGACCACGGGGATTAGGCAGTTGTCATTACTCATAAATAGGCGTTGGAGTCCACACCGTCATATTAGATTTTTCCATTCAGAGTTACTTCCCTTGAACCAGAAAATCGCATTCTTTATTAAAAAAGAATTATTATCGCGAATATAGTTGTAGCCTTTTTTTATGATTCGGAATAGGGTGAAAGTATAATTTGATCGTTTTATTAATCCCCCGAATCGACTTTAGAGTAAGCTTGTATTAAAAAAATTAATAAAATAATAAAAAAAAATCTATTTTAGTCTTTCCTCTTAATAATAACAAATGTTTTTTGATGTAAATCTTTGTTTTTATTAAATGTTGGGCCTTTTTTCATCATGCTTTTTTTTTTCAGTGAGCAAATGGAGGTACCTTTTAGCAAATTTTAACTTCATTTTTCATGTGACAGACACATTAATTAGGAAATTCTTGCAAAAATTAAAGAATTTTCGGATTTTAATGAAATTTTAAGAAATATTGATAAATGAATGAAACTATTTTGGAATTTTTTTTTTAGAAAATCTTGGTAAAAATATATTTTTTTACATGTTTCACTATCTTAATTTTATGAAAACTTCAACGTGATAATTTTTAGTGACTATATTAGTTAAAAGCAAAATTCTTTGAAGAATTTAAATCACCGATTTTTTTTTTGTAAAATCGGACCCTGTCTTTCCGAAAATCTGTTCTGAATAAAAAAATAACAAACGCAATGAAACGAAGACATTATTTAATTAGAGAAGCTTTTAATTGCTTTAATGAATTATATTAAAGACAATATTGTCTGAAGAAAAATGTTTTCGATAAAAATTGAGTATTTACAAGATTTGTTTTCATTTTTTTTTTACAATTTTGAATTGAATAATTTATAAAATTTTTAAATGTTTTAAAATTCAGTTTTAATGTGATAACTCTTAGGAAATATTGTTAAGCGGAAGCGAACAATATCAAATCAAATGAGCAAATGACAAAAATAAACAAATTGAGCAGCTTTCCGGGTTTCAAACATACTTCAAATTTTCAACTTAATAAAAATAAATAGCCAATAAAACCAGTCCCCGCCAATAAATAAACACAGACTTCTTCTGTAGCCTACACGAGCCCATAAAAACCAAATATTCATTCAACTCGTCGGAAGGATTGACAGCAATAGAGATGGTGTTTATCAATCCACCCACGGGGATCGAATGTGGCACAAGGCCTTTTTAATGTAGGTATGTCTGAGCCCGTAGGCCCAGCCAAAAATAAAACCCATATTCTAAACCCGTCCAAGCGGGCTAGTTCCGTCAACCTCCCCGAACGAAACCCCACCCTTCGGCGGAGCTTCGTCCGGGTTCCCCTCTGCAAGCAGAGAGTTCGACAGACACCCGACCCGGCAGCTCACAAAGCGCAGATACTACACCGGGCCGAGCGGGTACACGAGTCAATCTAGTCGTCCTGTATTTATCACCAGAGTAAGAGCGGATTCCCTTTGATCTTGTCTCCCAACTCCACTTTTTCTCTTCCTCACTGAAAGACTATTCATGTTCATTTCCTTACAGTCAAAGAGAAGAACTTCCTAGTTTTCATTTCATGATAAGTAAATACAGTTATAAATTATAACTTATAATTTTGTGTATCTTACGTTTAAATAAATATCATCATTTTATTTGAACACGTGACAATCTTTTCTCAAATTTTTTCTATTCAATGAACGGTGACCCATGGAATCTTTCTCCAAAACTCTAATTATATATAGTAAATCTTATTACAATTTGACGACCCCGACTATTTTTAAAAGAATTCCGATTTGTTTTTGTATATGTATATACGTGCAAATTTTCTAAGTATTGACTGTACAAATCTAACATTATCATTAAAAGGTCATGTGTTTTTTCCCCACTTACGGAAACCCCCCTCATATAAACTTTATCGTCTGCTTCACCATATTTAACGATGAACACGTTCGGCGATCATTCGGCCGTGAAAAATTGATTAAGACGTCAGAAAAACAAGACACTGTGGTTAAGAAATGCTTGTATACAACGTTTTTGCTATAAGTAAGTAATATTTGTTTCAAATGAGAATAATTTAAATTTGCTGATTTTCCTCAAATAACTTTTCAGAAATATATATTTTATTTTTGCAAGATTTTAAACTGAGAATTAACTTATGCTTACAAATGTGTCAAAATGGCCGTTTTCATCGATTTTACTGAAAAAAAAAGAAGATTCCGATCAATATAATTTGTTTGAAATACACCATAGATTATTTTTCTTACTGGAAATAGTAAATTTTAAATCCTTTAGGTTTCAATTAAAGCTAAAATGAAAGCTTCAAAAAAGCTTTTCATTTTAAAAAATTCATTTTAAATCTCACGTATACCGAATTAGTTCAGGTACCTAAATAAATACGAATATTTTTTTTATTCATCAACTTATATAAAAATGTCTGTGAACAATAAAATTTAAATAAAAGACGAGAAACTAGTATAATTAAAAATTAATAAATGCATTTTCCAGGCATTTTTTTCATTTGTTCTCCCCACATCGTCATCATCGGTTCTGAGTTTGGGTTCATCCGGTGTCTTCAAGATGCTTGAACCTGATATAACATGTCTTCATCTATGCTGTAGAATACCTACGGACGATAATGGCTATGTCCCCATTCACATAAATACAGTAGTAAATACTGTATGTTGGTATGCAGTTGGAAATTTGTCTCCAGCTGTGGTGGTCAAACCCTCTTCCTCCGGACAGAGAGTATCCCCAGACGTCCCGACTACATGAACTTAAGCGGGCTACTAGATTGGCATCTAGGTCCCACCCTTTTACTGTTGAAATAGTTAAATGCAACCGCCACTTCTACTTCAACAGTTTCTTTTCTCGCACTTCCCAACTGTGGAACTCTTTTTCGTTCACTTGCTTCCCTGATAACTACAATCTTCAAAAATGTAAATGCAACACCAGTCGCCATCTTCTGTTGTCCTGAACCCCGTTCATCTTTTATCCTTTCCTCAATGCCCAGTCTTTTCTTTCACATTCACTTTGTGTACACACCCCGCGTACTAATACACTCACGCCTTGCTTGAAGTGAAATACTTAAAAAAAATCCCTTCTTTGATATTGACGATCTACCTTGTCCCCTTACTGTCAAAAGACTTTTCCCCGCCTCTACTAACCTAAGCTCTATTTATTTAAAAAATTAGGCTCAAACCTGCCCCATTTTTCATGTTGTTACTAGCGCTTGAGACTACGTCTCTCATTGGTCAGTATATACAAAAAAAAAAAAATTTTCATAAATTGAAAATTGATCCTTCACAAATTTTGGCGGGTTTCAACCGCTGAGCCGAAAAGGTCATAAAAATGTAACAATTTTTACACAAACCGTCTGGCCTTTATAAAAATATACTTCTCTCAAAAAACGTGTATTAAAAAACAGCCTAGGTGATTATACATTTATACAAAGCTAACATTTTTAAAATAGTAAAATAAAATTTTTATAAATTATATAAATTAAGTGCACTGTGTGCCAAATGATGGCCGAATAACATGTCTGTAAATAATCTATGTAAATGAAATATTCGATTTTACAATAAAAATTATAATGCTGCATAAGGTCTTCAGAAAAGAAAACTGCATATAAAAATGTAGGAAAGGAGAAAATAGTTTTCAAAGAATTGGTACAATTTTTGAAGCAAAATTCGTGATAACAGCTAAGAATAGAAAAATTACACCAGCCAAAGATTTTTTCTTGATGTGGGAGCAACTTTGATGTTCCTTTCAATTCTCATCTGGTAGTTACCAAATTTCTTCTTTATTGTTTTTCTTTCTGGATTGGGACGTGAGCCAGTTCCCTTAATAAAGAGGCGAGCGAATGGAGAGATTGAAAAGGAAGCGTCCGCTGTGTGTTGCCGAAGCTGAGGGCGAAGAAGCGAAATACCGCCGCTAACATCTAAGTTCCGCTACTCCTGCTATTACTACTACTACTACTACGGAGAACGGAAACATCAAAGGTTGCAGTAGTTGCACTAAGAACAGACCAAAAAGGGTTAAAACGAAATCCACATCTATCCTTTACTGGAATTATTCAAAGTATTTGTGTTTGTTTGGTTTTTGTTCACATACAAGAAACATTCAACCTTATGCAAAAGAATTTTTTTTGCTGCTTTTTATTTATGCTATATATATATATATATATATATATATATATATATATATATAAACTTTGTCCTTTCAAAATCGAATCGACTTGGTTATATTTATTTTCCTGTTAACCCGATTCTCACTCGACGAACTCCCAGGTGGACTAACGGAGTGATTCCGGATTTCTACGATCTGATGACCACTCTCCAGGATCAAAATAATCACAACGTGGTTGGAGGGTGGGTTCGAATTGACATTGGGAACCGGAGAGTTGTGTCTAACCTGTAATATTGGACCATACCGGACCAGCCGCCGGTCTTGTGAAGTGTGTGGGTCCAGTGGGTGAGGATACGGTGTTATATATATTATATATATATATATATATATATATATATATTAAGCATTTCACCCCAAGCAAGGCTTGGAGTGCTACTGGCACGCAAGGAATTACAGAGTGTGGGAGCAAGAGTAAAGAGGCGTTAGAGGAAAGGATGACGAGAAGAACGGGGGAATAGATCAAGGCATCTGGAGATGTCGATTGACATTGACATTGGATTTGAATAGTTGGAAATTATAGCTATCAGGGAAGCAAGTAAGAGGAAGGGAGTGACACAGACGGAAAGTGCGAGACATGAAGCTATTGGAGTAGAAGAGACGGCCATATTTAACCGTTTCGAGAGTGAAAGGGTGGGAATGAGATGCCAACCGAGTAACAAGTTTAGATTCGTGCAGTTTGGGAACTAGCGAAAGTAGCTCGTCGGAGCAGTTACCGTGAAGGTTTTTGTAGAAAAGACAGAGGGAAGCGACGGCACGTCTGTTAGAAAGCTACTGTAAACGAGATGCGAGATCAGGGCCAATCATATCAATCTCTGGATTTTGTCGAGGACCTTGAACAGCGGGGGCTCCAGACCATATATGTCAGCAGTATTCCATGCAAGGGCGAATGGTTGATTTATAAACTTGAAGGATAGACTGAGGCGAGAAAAACTTTCTGGCGCGTCACATAGAACCAACTTTCCTTGCGGTAGATGAAGCTATTGATTCAATATATTTGTTCTATCTCAGGTCAGCGTACAGTGTGAGACCAAGCAGTCGCAGAGAAGTGCTCTCGTGGAGTTGATCATCCGACATTCTAATATGAGGCAGACAGGGTTCTCTGTGGTGGGTAATAGAGAGCAGTTTTGTTTTTGAGACATTAAAGTTAACCAGCTATTTCTTGCCCCAGTCAACAACCAATTGGAGGTCCGTTCCGAGACCAACTGCCAGGTTAGTTTTGTTAGCGATATCGGATTTGCGATTGAGGCAGGAGTAAATAGTAACGTCGTCTACATAGATGCCTATTTGGAAACTGATGACATTGAGGAGATCGTTAATGAAGATCAGAAACAGTGTTGGGCCTAGGATAGAGCATTGAGAAACACCTGAGTTCGTGAGAAAGGAACCGGAGGGGAACCCGTTAAGGAAGACCTTAATTACACGGTTTGACAGGAATGATTTTATTAAGCCAAATAATCATCCTGAAATTCCCTATCCCTGAAGCTCACGAAGAAGGCCAGTATGCCAAACCCTATCAAATTCTTTAGAGATATCTAGAACCACGATACGAGCTACTCCGTTATTGTGAAATGCTAGGTAAACAAATTCAGTTATGGCCGTGAACACATCAGCTATAGATCGGGCAAAGCGGAAACCATATTGCTTGTCAGAGAGCAGATCATAGAATGTAAGGTGCTTAACCACTTCGGAGTTGATTAAAGCTTCAAAGACTTTGACGAAGAGTGGTAGGAGACTGATAGGACGGTAATTAGAAGGGTCAGAAGGGTCATCAGAGTTACAGGTACAACAGACAAGAACTTCCAACAGGCTGGAAAGCAAGAGTCGTTGAGGCAGTAGTTATAAAGTATGAAGAGGACAGGAGTCAGTTCAGGAGCATATTTCTTCAGGACAACGGCTGGTATCCCGTCCCCACCGCTAGCCTTATGGGAGTCTAATTTAGAGACGATGCTCAATACCATCGACGGGGTTATGTGCATCTCACTCAATAGAGCCTCAGTTCTAGGGAGAACATCGAGTGTGGGTACACCGGATGAGCCAAGCGTTGAATTGGATGAGAATTTCCAAGCAAAGCACCAAACCTTATCAACTGAGGAAGTCAGTACCTCAAATTGGTTGAGTACTGGAAGCATTGGGGGTTTTCTGTTGTTTAGTACACTTTTGCAGAGACGCCAATAATCTTTGGAACCGATTTTGCGAGATGCAATACGCTGTTTCATTCTTTCAGCAAATAGTAACTTTGTTTTATTCAGGACACGCTTGCACTTATTACGGCCTGAGACAAAGAGACGTTTGTTGCAATGTGACATGTCGCTACGTTACAGGCGGAAGAACTGATTTCTATGGGCAATGGCAGCTGAGCAAGCAGCAGAGAACCAAGCGCGATTTAACCTTATATTTCATTGCGGGTTGAAAGCCTCGATTACAGCTTTTAACCAGGAGGGGACCTCGGAAGCGCATTTTTGAATGGGGAGATTAAAGACCACATTTCAGGGGACATCGCGAAGGAAATCACGGAACGAGTCCCAGTCTGCTCGTTGATAACAGAAAGAAGTTCTGTTGGTAGGAGGTTCTTTGCTGGGGGTGGAGTAGAAGGAGATGTTGACAGACACTACGGCATGATCAGAGTTGCCAAGAGGGCAGAGCTGTGTGGTACGACAAGACTCAGGGATGGAGGTGAAACGAGAAGGGAAGCCTTACAGTCCTGGTTATTGTGGAAACGTGTGGGAAAGTCAACCATTTGTATGAGGGATTTTGAGTAATTGAAAAGTTAAGGGTTTGTATGCCAGCAAGGTCAGTTATTGGGTTTTTGAGCCACTTTGTATAATGGGCATTAAAGTCACCGAACACGAATATATGTGCAAACGGATGAAGTGAGATAGCCTTGTCTATGTTTTCGGAAATGCTATCGATTACACCACAGTCTTGGGAGGATGGAGAGCGATAGAGGAATAAGAGGTAGCTTACAGCATTGAGGTGAGATAGACGGAGACACATGTATGAATGGTCTGGATATTAGAGAGAGAGAGAGAGAGAGAGAGAGAGAGAGAGAGAGAGAGAGAGGGCTACCTAGCCAATAGGAGATGGTCCTTGACGTAAACTCCCAGGTCATGCAAATGGGTTTGAGGGTCTTTTCTAAGGAGAGGAAGGTAACCAGGGATCGAGAAGTCAGAGGAGGGGATAAACGAGTTGAGGTTGGTCTTGTAGAGAGCCGGTATATCAGGAGACTTCTCAATGAGGAACGATTCCACACTGCAGAATTTGGTTCGAATGCCACGGATGTTGAAAAGGAAACGTTAAAGGGTTTAAGTGATTTTCTTAGAGCTGGTTTAGGTGTACTTTTTTGATCGTTTGTTGTGATGTTAGGTAATTTTGGTAGTGAAAATGAGAAGACCTGAAATAGATGTATCAGAAGGTCATCGTATGTGACATAGGCAGAAAGTAGCTGGTGCAGCCTGCAACATAATGTGGTCTTAGGGTTGCCCACCGCAGGTGCGTGAAGGGACTCCCTTCTATGCGCGACATGGCACTACGGGAAATCCGATATTATACAACTGTTGATCAGAGCGGCCGCTCAAGACGCTACGCAAGAGTTAGGTATCCTAACTACCAGTCGGGAATAGTAACCAAAAAAACTGTCAACCAGGTACCCTCAGAATGAAGAGGCGTTTCCACAGACTGCACACATCACAAGAGAATTACGACAGTACTACTACGGAGGCCAGAGAAAAGGAAAAGAAACGTTCCGGGAACTCCTTCCTAAACAAGAAACAAGGGGTGAACCTCTACTCTTGTAGTGGGAGGCATATTGACCGGGAGACAGGAAAGCCTACCTACTCCTACTACATACACACACACACAAAAAAAAAGAAAAAGAAAAAAAGGCTAAAAAATAACAAGACAAGCAAGCAGCTTACAATAAGTCCAAGAACAACGTGCAGGGCGCTCAGTGTTGAAACTGAAATATAAAATTTTAACTTAGTTAAAATCCCAATATGCACTTCTTGAGTGCAAAGAGCTCCTCATCTGAGAGATCGGGAACTCGTATAGTTCATTTTTTACATGATTCTGCGAGAAAAATAAAATGAAAGAACTAATCCAAACCTTTCGAAAACAGTGAAGACTAAATTCACTTCAATTAATATCAATAAGTAAAAATAAAAAATCCCAAAAAACATTTCATAAAGAAGTAGTATAAACAAAGGCAAGAAAAGGTAAATTAAATTAGTATTGAAATTCGAAGCCAGAAATTCAATGGAGACAGACAACGATATTTATGTTTCCAGTCTTTTAGTCTGACAACTTTATTACTTCAAATGTTATTATAGTGGATATTCGTATTTGAAATAGATGTCCAATTTTTAAAAAAAATTAAACAGTGTGTATTACATCTATCGGACCGTGTGTGCATTTAAGAAATCTTAATATATCTCAAGAGCACATTTTCTTTATAACGATTTCTCGAATAAGTAGGCCAACAGACGCTGTTTAAAATCTATATCTATATATGTTCCCGAGATACAGCTTAAATTATGCATAATATCTCAATTAATTTAAGAGAATATTGTAGCTTGAAACACCTGCGTAGATACAGCTTATATGGTACTCAAAACACCAACCAATTTAAGTGCATATTGTATCTTGAAACCCCTAACAAGATGCAGCTTAAATCATACATAATACACGAAGCAAATTAAAGCATATTGTACCTTGAACCATTGCCGATTGCAGTTCCAAATTTCATTAAAATTAGACAAGGGGTTTTTCTGTTTTACGGCACTTTTAAAGGAAATTCTGTATGCTTTTTATATACACACCTGTATAACATGGAAGACTTCAAGCTTGTGTCGGATCTATATCCATATATTTGCTTACATACTGTCTACTGGAAATACAAACCTGAATTTACTTTATAACATGGAAGACTTTAAGCTTGTGTCGGATCTATATCCATATATTTGCTTACATACTGTCTACTGGAAATACAAACCTGAATTTACTTTATAACATGGAAGATTTCAAGCTTGTGTCCGATCTATATCCATATATTTGCTTAAATACTGTCTACTGGAAATACAAACCTGAATTTACTTTATAACATGGAAGACTTTAAGCTTGTGTCGGATCTATATCCATATATTTGCTTACATACTGTCTACTGGAAATACAAACCTGAATTTACTTTATAACATGGAAGATTTCAATCTTGTGTCGGATCTATATCCATATATTTGCTTACATACTGTCTACTGGAAATACAAACCTGAATTTACTTTATAACATGGAAGATTTTAAGCTTGTGTCCGATCTATATCCATATACTTGCTTAAATACTGTCTACTGGAAATACAAACCTGAATTTACTTTATAACATGGAAGACTTCAAGCTTGTGTCGGATCTATATCCATATATTTGCTTAAATACTGTCTACTGGAAATACAAACCTGAATTTACTTTATAACATGGAAGATTTCAATCTTGTGTCGGATCTATATCCATATATTTGCTTAAATACTGTCTACTGGAAATACAAACCTGAATTTACTTTATAACATGGAAGACTTTAAGCTTGTGTCGGATCTATATCCATATATTTGCTTAAATACTGTCTACTGGAAATACAAACCTGAATTTACTTTATAACATGGAAGATTTCAAGCTTGTGTCGGATCTATATCCATATATTTGCTTACATACTGTCTACTGGAAATACAAACCTGAATTTACTTTATAACATGGAAGATTTCAAGCTTGTGTCCGATCTATATCCATATATTTGCTTAAATACTGTCTACTGGAAATACAAACCTGAATTTACTTTATAACATGGAAGACTTCAAGCTTGTGTCGGATCTATATCCATATATTTGCTTAAATACTGTCTACTGGAAATACAAACCTGAATTTACTTTATAACATGGAATATTTCAATCTTGTGTCGGATCTATATCCATATATTTGCTTACATACATCTGTGTATATAGACAAACATTTGCATATTATATTCTAACTATTATGTGTGTGAAAAAATAATAAAAACATTCATAATACATTATAAGACTATTATTAAATAAATTTAAATATCCATAAAATACAATTTACTACACTGCAATGAAACTTTTTTTCTTACAAACAACAATCTCGGATATTTGGCAACTAGTTGAGAGGGAAACTTTTTATTATAAACAAATATTTTGGATGTTTAGCAACTACTTGATAGGTGAAGAGGTTATGTAGGTGTGCCATTGTAAAGCAATCTGTATACCTGGAAAATTGTGTTGCATGACTTAAGGGTAAATACAGGTTTGCCGTCGTTAATTATTTTGAAATAAACGTGAAGAAGATACAAAGTATGTATATTAAAAAAAATATTATTTTGAAAAAAATTACCTAGAAAAAAAATGAAACAAAATGCATAAGAAGGAGGCATCCATACTTTATATTATTTTAATAAATATGAATTTCCATAAGCAGACGATTTCTGTTTGATTTTTTCTTTTAATGACCTTCACCTTTGAAAATTATAATATGGTAAATACTAAAAATGAATATAAATTGCTATCCCGTAGCTATTATTACTTGAATGGAAAAGCTTTTAGCGTGATATCTGTTTGCAATTCCATTCTAAAATAAAAGTAAACTTTTCCCTGCAGGGCAATGCTTGCATAAAAGGATATTTCAAATTAAAACTAGGTTTTATATGTCATTCTGGTATTGTTAATTTATTGTTTATTCATAAAATTTGTTGTTGGATAGTTTAACATCTCATTGAATTTCCAGTTGAATTTCATTAATAAAATAATGTAAAGCAGCGAATTTTTTCCACAAATTCTGAAAACATTTCCATTCATTAATTTTTTATTGCGTTTGATCTAAGTAATATTGTATAATGTGAGTAATAATAATTATTACAATGACTTGTATTGCAAATACAAATCAAAATAATTAAATTGATAATATTGTTACCATTTATTTTTTTTTAAAAGAAACCCAACGCGTTTATGGGGGGGTTAGCAAAAAATAAAAATAGGACGTCTATTTTGAATATGAATATCCACTATAATAAGATTTGAAATTCAGTCTGCTGGCTTGTCACTAAAGGGCCATTGATACGATTTGGTGTTTGTATTCGCTAAGGATTAGCTTTGTTTCTGAAAGAACATGACCAACCAACCTCTTGATCGCGTTTTTCTGACAACTCGCTTCCATGAAAACTATTCTATTGCTCTTGGGGTTTCTATGGCCAAATTTTTTAAAAAGTTCTTTCCCTGAAATTATTCAACCAGAAACCAAACAAAAAAAAAAAAAAAAAAAAAAAAAAAAAAAAAGAAAAGAAAAAAAGAACAAAACAAAACAAAAACAAAAAAAACAAAACAAACAAAAAACAAAAACAAAACAAAAACACACCAATCAGATGGATAGGTCTTTATGCAAAAAAAAATCTAATTTTTGATCGGGCGAAAGAAGTCATTTTTCATCCAACCTGACAAGTGCAGTGGGTGCGTACAGTTGGTTTATACTAAGTTATTATCCAAACTAATATTCAGGTTTGATTTCTTAAGAACCCCATCGACCTATTTAATATGTCAAAACTAATTAACTTTCTTAATGTCTTAATTAGTTCTGTTTTCCAATTTAATTCCCAAAATCATTTAACGCAATCAATCTTCCTTGATTTCAAGATAAATTTGATTCTGAAAGATTAAGGATTAATTTGTCACTGTATTCATACTTTTAAACGATACAAAAAATCAATATTTTACAATTCAACAAATGTTGTGGGTAGAGGAAAGACTAATGAATACTAATCAACAGTATATATTTTTTATGAGTTGACTATTTTCTCTCAGTAAATTTTGACCATGTCACTATATAGAAATTATATCATCTGACTATTTCTATTTTATCTTTATCTCATTCTGTTCGCGGAGAGTCGAATTCCAATTCCTATTGGCTTTGTTATATTCACTTACACACAAATACCCTTGGAAAATGTATTAAGTCACCTCACTTCCCTTCAGCTATGGGTTACTGAGTAAGATTTGTATCACTAAACCATTATTATCTCCCCACCCTATAAAAATTCCTACAATCTAAGAATATTTTCTGGCATTAAATAACCTTTTGATAAGCTGTAGAGATTAATTTGCAGTGTAACACCCGCGTTCAGTTTGCATTAAAAATTTCTAGCATAATTACATTTATGTCTAATTGTACATGCTCCAGTGGAATCTGGCTTGATAAATTTGATAAGTTTTGGCGTCATTGACAGTGAAAATTCGGATTCATTCGCGTCGCGGGCAGCCATTACGGGCGTTGTTTGCATACATTCGTTGCAGAATAGCTATCAGTGATTGTATCATTGCGCAAACTAAGCGTGTCTACGAAAATAGTTCTCGTGCGCAGTAACTGAGACAAATTTAGACAAGGAAGATCAGTTCCGCTCTTAGCTTTCCGTAGTCTTCCGCGTTTAGCTTTCCGCAGCGAATGTATGCAAACAAAGCGAGTAATGGCTGCCACCAATGACGCAAATGAATCAGAAATTTCATTGTCGATAACTCCAAAACTGTAGATTTTATCAAATTTATCAAGCCAGATTCGAATGGAGCATGTACAGGTACACATAAATGTAAGTATTTTGGAAATTTTAAATGCAAACTGAACGCAGGTGTTACACTGCAAATTAACTACTGTAGAAAACGAATCAATCACTTGTGTCCTTGGACTTTGACATTATTCTAGAGAAGTTAAACAATCGAATATAAGGAGAGGTCGTTGGAGATTTCATGGTACACTGAGCACCAATTATATATTATCATTTTTTATCCGAAACGTGTGGCTGATTTTACATAAGCATTCAAATCATTAATGTTTACTTCAGCTCTGAAAATGAACGGTTGGGCTCTCGGATATCGGAACAGATAGAAAAATTTATACAAAATTTTATTTTTGATATTGATTTGAAATATTCATAAATATTCAATATATTCATACTTCATTTTTTTTTTGTTTCTGCTTTAATTGTAAGCTAAAAATTTATGAGGAAATCCCAACAGATGAAACCTCAATCTTTTTCATGGTTCACAAAAGCATGCCCTGTCGCTATAATTCACAGAAACCACTATTTCCGGATATACCAGCGCGACAGCTCCCATCACAACGGACGCTTATTTGTTGGTACTCGTAATAAATGTAAATGAGTCTTCAAAGAAGCTAAGTCTCTGTTTGCTGAGAGAATGAGGCACTGTATTGCATCTAAAAACTTTGGCACTCGTGATTATTTTTGGCTCTGTAATAGTGTATTAAATAAATGAAAGTTCTTCATTCCTTATTTATTCAATTAGTTTAAGGTGTTAACATCTGCTGATAAAGCTGAACGTTTCGTCTGCAAATTCACCTTGAACTCTTAGCTTACCTGGAGTACGCTTACCTAACTTCCCACATAGAACTGAGTCTCTGTTGAGAGATATGTATATAACCTCTTTTATGGTTTCTGCTATTATCTCTAACCTGGATCTCCACAGAGCATGTGGACCTGATGGGATCCTTGTAATAGTCATTAAGAAGTATGCTCCCGAACTGGATCCTGTTCTCTCTAAACTGTATAATAAGTGCTTTGCTTTCTTGCCTGCTGGAAGTAATCATCTGTTGTTCGAGTTTTTAAGAAATCTGGTGAAACCTCAGATCCTTACAATTGTCGGCCTATTTGCCTTCTACCTCTTTTTGGGAAACTCCTAGAGGCCCTAATCAACGCAGAATTTCTTAAGCATCTCATATCGCAGGACCCTTTTTCAGACAAGCAATATAAATTTCATTTCTCCAGGTCAACTGCTGACGTACTGACGATAATTGCGGAAAGATAAAAGTGTTGAAGCCCGGGCTGTAGCTCTGGACTTCTCGAAAACTTTCGACAGCGTTTGAAAACACAGGTCTTCTCCACAAGCTGAAAAGTTATGGTGTCTTCGGACAAATTTTTGAACTGATCTAATCTTTCCTATCAAATCGTGAAATGAAAGTAATACTGAACGGCCACTTTTCCAGCGATGCAAGTGTCGCCCAGGGCTCCCATCCTTGGTACTACTTTATTTTTAATTTTCGTTAATGACCTTCCCGACATTTCCTTATGGACATGTTAGAGTTGTTGGACGTATAAATACGCATTTAATAATATTCATTGTTTTTTAAGAATTACATGAATAGCACCCCAACAATCCTATAATATTACCTTTTTCCATGGAACTCAAATTTTGGGCTCGGTTGTGGAGATTTATCCTTGTCAATCCACTGCTCTTTGTATTTAACATTGTTGTAAGTAACCCACTTTTCATCAGCTGTTATGATATATTTAAAGAACGGCTAGTTAGGCTCATACATCCTTCATTATAAATCGTCCCCCCCAAAAGCAGGTTACTTATGACTCAATCTATTTTTTTATCATATTTCATATTTATTATATGCTCAAATTTTCTATTTATTTTATTTTAAATAAAAATTTTGCGTCCAATTATTTCGGAGGGTTTTCTGAATTATTATAATCTGAGATATTTCAGCCAGTGGACGGGCAATATTGATTATCACAGTATCACAATTATTGTTTTGATTGATTGATTCGTTTTCTATGGCTTATCAACCCATTTGCAGGTTATTTAAAGCCAGAAAATAATCTTTTTCCCACTTTACACTCGATTCTTAGATTTTTCTCTTTTCATTTGAGTGTAGCCATTTGTGGCTAATTATTATGATCTTTAGACATGTCACCGTTTTTAATTTTTGTGTGTTCTAATCTTTCGGGTTAGGAAAGTTGTATTTCGTTTTTTTACATAAATAACTGATATTAATGCTTAAATGGTAAACAGACACGCACACATAAATATATATTTTCTGTTTATACGTTATTTTTATAGATACAATTATTTAAGTAAGTGATATGTTTATAATAAACAGTTTTAACTACATTTGCCGGTCTGAATGTCCGTGAAATTTCATAGAAATCCGATAGGAATTGAACCTGTAACCTACGCGGAACCGTCATATAGCATGGTGTGCTATACCATTTAGCTACAGAGGATGCGTCTGGTTAGCAAAATCAAATTACTGTTTTTTTACTTTGCTAACCAGATGATGTCTATTTATTCATATATCTACATTTACCCATTATTTCAGTTCTCTTGTTTAAGAGTTTATGCAAATTCATTGCTGCACTGCCACAAAGCTATGTGCTCAAGGTGTTTTCTGGGTTTTAATTTGGTAACGCTCGCACTGTACTGTACTGTACTGATGCGGCATTCACCCTGGGCGGATTGAGCCGGCTTCTTCCTGTTATGAGAAGAAGATTCTTGGGATAAATTACAGAAGTAGGGTACCCAGGCCTACTCGAATAACGTTCTTGCTTGCCGCGGGATTCCCACAGACGCAGAGACAGGAACGACCAGAAGCCGCCGGTTACCGATGCAGACGCTCCTTGGATTTTCACCAGAGCCCTTGTTAGCCGGCGTGTGTGTCAGATCTGTCCGCCTTGGGTGGCCCTACCAGGAACGAAGTTCCGGGCGGCATAGCTCTGACACTACCGTTTACACCCCCCCCACCGACTGTGAGGTAAGGGTTGGACTTTGGGGGCTTACAGTACCAGGTGTTCCCAAGCGGTCCCCCATCTAAATACTGACCTGGCTCTACGATGCTTAACTTCGGTGATCGAACGAGAACCGGTGTTTCAGCGTGATTTAACGCTCGCACAGCCATATTCCACTGTGTAACGCATATGAAACTGTCAGATTGGTCATGGAAGAGTAACAGTAATCAACATGGGCATTTTATTCGAAGAAAATCGGTTTATTTAAGACAAGTGGAACTCATATAAACGATCCGTCATTAGAGATGCTGGGAAATGGTCGGCTTCTTGTACCTGACTTATTTTTTCCCTGTGTTATCTTCACAAAAATCACATGAGACCAAAAATGGGATATTGGTGCCATATCTGGGCTGAAGCTGCCAATCTGGACTTTCTTGTCCTGGGTATGATGATAAACTAAATCCGGCTGTAAGGCGTCTGATCTGGAGATTGGAGTCTTTGAGGAACGTGGAACCACCTCTTAATTGCTGTTGTTCCAAGGTTCATTCTGACCCGGGGTTGTAGCACCTGTCCCAGATATGCACAAATGGTCAACCCCGCCCAAACTAAAATAAAACTCTATGAAAGTATAAAAATACATTTTTATAGTAAAAATACCAGCAATAAATTTTTTTTATATAAAAATCGCCAACAATACATATCTGTAGTAAAATTGCCAACAATACATTAATCAACATGAAAGAACTCTTTCATGATATTAAACCATACAATATCCCACAATTTCTTAAAGAAATCAAACTGCATAAAACATAAACTTATCACCGCCTCTAATAATTATGTTAACACAAACATGTATATGCACAAAAGATGAGTACAAACTACCATGTATTCAATTGTGAAAGCAGAATAACATATCATATTTTTATTACTTCAGAGCTCACAAGAAAATTAAATTTCGAGAGTAAACGATCGATAAGGAGTTGATACACCGTTAAACAAATCAATAAATAAATATCTGCACTTCCTAGTCTTGGTAGAGTTCAAAATTGTTTATACGGCCTTCCACTCCAGAGCTTCTTTTTAAAGGAGGCAATTTTGCAAACTTGTTATTACGCTATCACTATTCCCATGGTAAATGTTCTGAGGAGTTCGTTCCACCAGTTCAGACCTTTACAGCTACGCTTCAGTATGCCACGCCCGTATGCACGAATCCCTGTCATTTTCTTTGTATTCCAGTTGTAAGAAGGCAGTTCCACTCAGATTACTTCTTCCCAAGAACCTTTTTTTCAAGGGCAGACAATCTTACAATCTTAACGTCTTCAAGTCTGGGGTCAGACGTCATCTATCCTCCATTTTCTCATAATCTTCCTCAATACCACTCACTTCATTCAGCAGCCCTCTACCTTGAGTGGCTTTTCGGTGAAGAAAATCAACTGATATGTAAAAGTTTTAGTTTAAATTAAAAAAGTACATTGATTCAGAGGTGGTTCGACTTTACAGTTATATAAGTAAAAATCCTGGATAAGTACCGATAGTTCTTTTTATAAAATATGTCACGATGGAAAGTTAATTTTCATTTATATGCTATAGCTGAAATTTCTTTCAATTAAGGTTTTCTGTTCTTTAATGAGTGACTATGTGAAATGAGTGAAATTTCTAAGATGTATACTGAAAATGTGACACTGATAGGACATATGGAAGGCAAGAAGGACACATAACCTACCCAACGAGCTTGTATAAATGATTAGCAGAATAGGGATTAGAAGAGATGGCGAAAAGATAAACTTTACTAAGAGTCACAAAGGAAGAAGAAGAAAAAAGAAGAAGATAGAAAAACGAAAGAAGAAAAAAGAAAGAAAGAAGAAGAAAGGAAGAAGAAAGAAAAAATAAAGCAGAATAAGAAAGAAAGAAGAAAAAAGAAAAAGAAAAGAAAGAAGAAGAAAAAAGGAAGAAGAAGAAAAAAGAGCTACAAGGACAGGAAATTGTGGAGAGACATAATCGTCAACTTACTTCAGGGACATAGAAGAAGAAAGAAAAAAAAGAAAAAAAACGGAGGAGAATGGAAGAAAAAAGAATGAAGAAGAAAAAAAGAAAGAAAATGAAAGAAAAAGAAAAGAGGAAAGAAAAAAGAATGTAGAAGGAGAAAGAAATAAGAAAGCAAAAGAAAGAAAAAGAAAGATGAAGAAGAAGAAAGAAAAAAGAAAGAAGGAGGAGGAAAAATCTACATATGAATTTTGGCCGAAGAAAATTGGTTCAACTTATATCTAAAGTCAAAAGGGTCTCCTCAAAATAGAAAAAAATACTCTTATTCATAAGTGGACTTACTTTACAGCCATATAAACAAAAGAACATACAGTTGCTATGTGTTCCGATCGGAATAATTTAAGAATTCTTTTACATGCTCTTGGAGAACTTTCTTATTTGTAATAAAGTTGCTCTGTCCCTTAATCAATGGATATTTAGAATGAGTAGCCGCAAAGAAGGATTTCTTGTGAGGAAACTGTGCGTCGTGTTTTTTGGTCCTTTTGCGTTGCGTTGGACAACTGAAGAAACATTCTGTCGTCTCTATTCATTGCTACGGAATTATCCCAGACAGTTCTTTTTCTTTTGACGTTGAGAGCTATTCCATTTTAGCGTTGATGGAAAAACATCTGGTTTTGTGTTTGATGAAATTGTACGACTGAATACAAAAATACTGTAGTAGAAAACATACATATATATATATATATATATATATATATATATATATATATATATATATATATATATATATAAAATGTCATTTTCACATACAAGCCTGTTGTATATCAAGAACAATATAAGGGGAAATATTATGTTTACGTTGATGCGACTTCACATGAATACGAACAAACGACGCTGGGTATTTTAAATATAAAGATGATTTTTTAAAATGTATTTTGGTTATAAAATCTATCCGATTTTATTTTCTTTTTGTTTGTGTTTCATTTTTTTGTTTGCATTTCCATCACTTTTGTCATTAAATATCCAACATTGTGACAATAGAAGATTCTGGCAGGAATGGTGATTAAAGCACTTTCTAAATACATACACACACACACACACACACACACACATATATATATATATATATATATATATATATATATATATATATATATATATGTCATTTCACATACAAGCCTGTTGTATATCAAGAAAATATAAGGGGAAATATTATGTTTACGTTGATGCGACTTCACATGAATACGAACAAACGACGCTGGGTATTTTAAATATAAAGATGATTTTTAAAATGTATTTTGGTTATAAAATCTATCCGATTTTATTTTCTTTTTATTTTGTGTTTCATTTTTTTGTTTGCATTTCCATCACTTTTGTCATTAAATATCCAACATTGTGACAAAGATTCTGGCAGGAATGGTGATTAAAGCACTTTCTAAATACATACACACACACACACACACACACACATATATATATATATATATATATATATATATATATATATATATATATATATATATATGCCCAGAAAATTTAATTCTGATCGAGCACTCTTAGGAGAAAGCAAGAATTTGTAAACAGTAACTACTATTGCTAATACTGCAAAAGATCTTTCATGAATTGAGCCCTGTCGCTCATTGGCGTGTTTATTCGAAGAATAAGTACGTAAAAAATTAGCTCTGATAGCACAGGGGTAAAATCTCCGACTGATGTCAGATCCAGCTTCAGGCAGTCGGATATGTATCCACACTGATGAGCGAAAAAGCGAAACAGTTTGTCTGTGGCTGACATTATATATATATATATATATATATATATATATATATATATATATATATATATATATATATATTCTCCCTCACTCTTCTTCTGATCTTTAAGATTAGATCGTCTATTGTGTGTGTATGTCACCACAAAATGTATTCTTTCCGGTTACATCTCTAATGTATTAGACATCCGACAACATTCATATTTCTCTCACTTAAACCGTCTTTGACTCCCCTTTCTAAAACTTCTCTCTGTTAAATTTTAATCTCCCACCTCCTCTCGTCTGTTACCCCTCTCTATAGCTCTAACATTCGTTCCACACTCTCATACTTACACTCTCTCTAAATTTTATTTTTTATTTCCGGAGTTGGTTTTTCTGTTTTCTTTTTGAATTTGTAGGTCTGATGAATTGGATCATATTTACGATTCCAATGGAATAAATTATGACCATGGAATATTTAAGCCTTTTTATTATATATATATATATATATATATATATATATATACTCCAAGAAGTCATATGGGAATGGAGGCGTTAAGAATATCATGATATTTGTTTCGTTTATTTTAAAAACAGCATGTACAAAATGGAGGTAAATTGAATTATCAGCAGAGAGTGCTACCTCCCCATCATTCGATTATTTACAGCAGTTTTGGAGTTACATTTAGAGCTATTTTGGGACACCATATATAAAGAAACAAATTGATGAACAGAGAGATACGGTTCGGCTGAGGTAGTTAAAAGAAAATTGGTTCAGCATCTCACTTCACACGTCCTTCTTTAAGATAAACATTATGGCTTTCGTTTCTTTAGGTTAACCGCCGATGTGTAACAGTTATTAAGGAATTTGTCTATCAGGCTTTAGATAAGTACGGTGAGGCTCAATCTGTGTCTTTAGATATCTCGAAAGCGTTTGATAGTGTTTGGCATGTTGGCCTTCTTCACAAGCCTAAGGGCTGTTGTGTCTCTGATTAACTTAATCCAATCGTCCTTAATAAATCGTGTAATTAAAGTCGTGTTGTACGGCTACACTTCTAATGTGGGTGTCCCCAGGGCTCTATCCTTAGATCTATGTTGTTTTTTTTAATCTCCATCAATAACCTTCTCGGTGTCATCAGTTCCCATTTACACTGATGACACAGCTATTTACTCCTGTCTCCTGACGATAGGCCCGACAAAGTAAAACTGACAGCTGCTCTCGAACATCAATTGTTAACTCGGGCAAGATATGGCTTGTAACTGTTAACTGTTTCAAGTTGAAATTGTTATCTTTTAATCATCATAGAGAACCATTTTTCTAACCTTCAGGAGAGCAACTTCTGGGTCTCACGTTTTCACTGGCATGAAGTGGAGTAATTATATTGAATCAATTGCTAGGTCTGCTGCTTGGAAAATGTCATGCCAGACAATTTTTCTCGTCATGATCCATCTTTCACATTTATAAATCTACCATTCATCTGCGCATTAAATATTGCTGCCATATCTGGTCTGGTGCTCCTGCTACATATCTCAAGATTCTTGACAAAATCCAAAGAAGAGTCTACAATGTTATTGATCCTGACCTGACATCTCGATTTCAGAGACTTCCCCACCGCCGTGATGTGGCTTCCCTCTGTCTTTTTCTATAAATATTTTCATGACAGTTGTTCTAATGGGCTCTCCTCCTTGGTACATCGAGCACATGCATTTAAGCGTTCTACTAGATTGGCAACTAGGTCTCATCGATTTACTGTTGAAATGGCTACATGTAACCGCCAGTTCTATTCCAATAGTTTCTATCCTTGCACTTCTTGATTCCCTGCCACTTAGAATCTTCAATAATTTAAATGCGATGGAAATCACCATCTTCCTAAATTCTGTTCTTATATTGTCCTGTCTCATTACTAAAGCCTTCTCATTCTGTTTCACTGCGAGTAATCCCTAGCGTCTTAGTGGCATTGTCGCCTTGATTGAGGTGAAATTATTTAAAAACTATAGAAGCTTGTGAACTGAGTAAGATAGATAAGCACACACACACACACACACACACACATATATATATAGGGAGAAAGTGAGAGAGAGAGGTAGGAGGTAGATATAAATAGGTCTAATGCGATAGATAAATATTACCAGACTGAGATAAATAGATAAGAACATCGGTAGCACACACACACACACACACACACATATATATATATATTCAACATGTTTGTAGCCATTAAAGATCTCTGACTTTCATTTCACCAATCCTTTTCTATGAGGAACTTGCGTACAAATTCGAATTTGTGCGATGTGATGTCCTCATTCGAAAAAGTATTAGCTGATATATATATATATATATATATATATATATATATATATATATATATTAAGAAATGGACAAAGTCCGACAATTTATTTATTATATATATATATGTGTGTGTGTGTGTATGTGTATGTGCATGAGCGAGCCAAAGGTAGGATCTGAAGCTCATTTGAGACGTGGAGCTGATTTCTATGTCGATTCTATATCTACAAACAATATTTCTCAGATATTGAGCACTGTTGCCAAAATTACAGCAAATTTTAAGCATTATATATTTCTGTATGACTAAACAGATGGATAAGATCCCTGTGATAGATAGATAAGAAAGATGGAAACTTTGATAAATAGTTTGATAGACAAATAAGAATAGATTAAACTTGTTAGTCTGAGAAATAGAATTATAATAAATCGTTTTTTGTTAACCATCATCACTGTTTATTAATACTATTAGAAATGAAACCCTTTAAGTAGACCTGTTAGAGTATTTTTGATTTGCTCGTATTAAGCATCTTACTTACTCACATGTGTTGAGACACGTTGCTTATTTTGATGTTCAGCTTTCTCTATCAGATCCACAAATTTTCAAAACAAAACCATTCATTGCTCAGACAACTCATACATAGAACTGTCACGCTGAGTGTATTTTCTATCATACAACTGAGAAAATTAAGTTAAAGACGAACAATAAAATGTTTTATACTCGTTTTATTTAATGTCCCATTGAAGAAAATAAAGCTACATCAACATACTTTATAGTAGGCTTCATCAGCTGAAAAATCAAAGGGAAATCAAATATAAAAAATACAACAAAACAGTATAAAGACAAAATGAATGGATAAATAAATAAATAGAACAACGGAAGCAGGTCAATATTGTTGGCACCACTTTCCGATATCTATCGCCGCCGTTTCAGTTTGTCGACAAAGTTGCAGAAAAAATATTCCGAATTTCCTCATAAAAACAGACAAATTTATGATTACCATAAAATATATATTTTTGATTTTTACTTTTGAATAGCGTCTTTTTATTTCATTTTTTATTTTTTTTAACCTCCTTAGTGGAAGCGGAAATCTTGAAATATCACAAATCATTTCTCTTAATACGGTTGACAATTTCTCATCAATAAATAATAGTCAAAGCTAATCTCAACAATTATTTACATTCAAATAAAAGCTTTGTACTTGGCATTTATTTAAGACTATTAAAATACGATGCAATGGGAAAAAAATCTGTTATCCATCATTATGCTTGAAGTGGTTTCAGGATGATAGATTTCTAAAACGATCGATATACAAAGCGGAAACAGAGCGTGTGTGTTTATTTAATAGTACGTATATCCTTTATTTCCAGTTTGCATATTGTTCGTTTGACAAATCTATCACTCTATTTAGTCATTTATATATTATATTTTGAAAATATTGACTTGCATAAATGAATCTAACACACACAATATGGCCACTGAATCGCTATAGGAGTATGACCATCGCTGACAAGCTTTCCGTGTACCCAGTTATTGGAATTTAGAGTTTTCCTTCTGGGCCAGTTGCGAATCAAGGGCGAAGATACCAGTTTCTCCTAATGGTTAACCCAGAGCATGGGATATAAGAAATGGAATCATACATTTCCCAAGAATATTTGCACGAATATAACGAACGATTGGAATTCGAACTCTGCCCAATGATTTCTCGTTTAAAGTCACTAACCATTGCACTCCCACCCTCATACATACATACATAATTTTCCCTCTTGTCCTTTTTATCTATCTATAACTTTCCCTCCCGCTCTCTCACATTCTCTCTCTCTCTCTCTCTCTCTCTATATATATATATATATATATATATATATATATAGAGAGAGAGAGAGGTTTTTGGTGCTTTCTTTTTTTCCATTTTTCCTCGGATGCAATTTATTTGAAAATTGTCCTATCCAGGTT
The DNA here is from genome assembly GCA_903632075.3 of Acanthosepion pharaonis. Taxonomy (NCBI): domain Eukaryota; kingdom Metazoa; phylum Mollusca; class Cephalopoda; order Sepiida; family Sepiidae; genus Acanthosepion; species Acanthosepion pharaonis. The sequence continues at coordinate 3,414,898 of CAHIKZ030005066.1, forward strand.
TTGTCACCCATCGAGTTTAAATAGATTTACATTATATATATATAATATATATATATATATATATATATATATATATATATAACAATTTACTTTTGACGCGTTTCGTCCTTCGGGATTTCATTGGACTAAATTTGTTATGTTGGTAGGACTACGCATGCGCACGACTGGAAATTTTAGAATTTTTTTTTATCTAACCGAATTCATTTAGAGATCTTTTCTTTTTCATCACTTTTGTAAGTGGGTATACTTGTGACCACCGATAGAGTATTAGTAGATGATTTGCCAGGAGGGTGAAATGCCGTAAGACCCAAGCCGCATATATATATATATATATATATATATATATATGAAATTTGTCCATTCTTGAAAGGGGGCCGTTGTTTGAAGAATGGACAATTTTAAGAAACTTCGAAGTCTGTGAAGCAAAATAAAAATTTATATTTACATTTAAATAGCTTTATCGTATATTATTATATATATATATATATATATATATATATATATATATATATATATATAAGCCTGTTTCGCTGTATCCCACTCATCAGTGTGGCTAGACATCCGATTGCTTCAAGCCGAGATCGAAACTCGATCTATTTGGCATCAGTCATATATATATATATATATATATATATATATATATATATATATATATATATATATATATATATATATATATATATATATATATATATAGAAAATATTCGTCCTTTGAAAATTTCTCGGACATTCATGCCGGTAAATGTTATTTAATACTGTTTATTATAAACAGAGCATTTACTTAAATACTTGTATCTATAAAAAGAACGTTAAACATAAAAATGTCTTTAATAAATAAATTGTCGGACTTTGTCCATTTCTTAATATATATATATATATATATATATATATATATATATATATATATATATATATATATATATATATAGGGCTTCAACGATAAAAGTGGTAATTCGGGTGGGACTTGCTAAGAATAGTAAATGAGTCCACATTGAAATTAGTGGCACAATTATGGCTATCTATTAGGCAAAAAAAACAAAACAAAAAAAACAAACAAAAAACAAAAAAGAAACTCCAAAATAAATAATAATCATAACAAAATATATTTTTTTAGATAAAAATAAAATAAGTTAATAAAATAATAATAATAATAATAATAATAATAATAACAATAACCACCACCCAGACCTGGTTACGGAGATAGAACCTGTTACAATTTTATGGGACTACACAATACACACAGGCAGAACAATCAAAGCCAACCGCCCAGACATTGTTATTCGAGACCGAAAACAAAAAAAAGTGCCTCCCTTATTGATATGGCAGCCCCTGCGGATTGCAATTGCAATGTATCTTTGAAGATCTTCAAAAAGCTATCAAAATACAAGGGCCTTGAAATCGAAATCTCAAAAATGTGGCCCATAGGAACATCAACTATCCCTGTTGTAGTTGGAGCCCTCGGATTGGTTGGAAAAAATTCCAGTAGAATAATTGAAGGGATTCCTGGAAGCCCATGCCTTAAAGAAATACAAAAAAATGTTCTCACGAGTACAGCCCACACTTTACGAAGGGCTTTATCTATGTAATTTTATTTTGTTTTTGTTTTTTTATTGTTAGTGGAAAATGTCATGATACCATTTCTAATCTTAGGTATCTGGGCGGGACCCGGAACGAAATGTGTACACACCAGAAATCAAAGGAAATAATAATAATAATAATAATAATAATAATGAGTACAAAAAACGTCATAATAATAATAATGTAGGTTCTGTGACAAATAAATTGCCACTATTGATCAACTTATCACAATATGCGCAATACTCCCACCCGCTGAGTACAAAACCCATCATGACAGGATAGGTCACTATCTGCACTGGAAGATCTTTCATCTGTACGGGATAAAAGCAGCTGCAAATTCCTATGAACATCATCCTGAATCTGTAGCTGAGGGGGAAAATGTTAGCATCCTCTGAGATTTTTCTATCAACACAGATCGAACAATTTAAGCAAAGCGTGCAAACATTATTATTATCAAAGACAGAAAAGAAAAAGTTTACACACTGATTATAAATAGCTGACTTCTGTTTAATTAAGTAGAAACAAAAAAAAAAATCACATCCTTCACTTGTCTTAGGTCAAGGGTCATGACCCGACATGTGATTATTAAACAAATAGTCTTTTTAATAATAATAATAATAATAATAATAATAATAATGTTATATATTTTTATAGAATATGATAATAATAATCGCAATCACTTTTTAAATAAAAAAAATATTTTGATGAAAAAAATTTGCATAAAAGTCTTTACTGAGAAAGATTTATGGGGGGATGGAATTATGAAGCTGCCTGAAAGAAGGCGGGTGGGGATGAAAGGAGATGTTAAATATGCTTTTCAATAGAGTTAATTTCAGAGAAAGAAAAAACAAAAAAAACAAATGATTATCTTTTATTTTAACTCAATGAACTGAATGAACGTTTTGACTAACGCAACAAAACTACAACGTCCTGGGTATGACGATAAACTACATCCGGCAGCAAGGCCTCTGATTGGGAGGTTTTGAGGAGCGTCGAACCACCACATAATTGCTCCCAGATCCACTTCGATCTAGGGTGGCAGTACCTGTTAGTGTCCCAGCTATGAGCAAATAGTTAATCCCCAAACTGGGGTCAAAACTCTATGAAAGTATAAAAGTCGATTTTTTTGTAGCGAAAATACTTGGAAAAAAAAATATTACCAGCAATACATGTTTGAAAAAAAAATATTACCAGCAATACATGTTTGAAAAAAAAATATTACCAGCAATACATTTTTGAAAAAAAAATATTACCAGGAATACATTTTTGAAAAAAAAATATTACCAGCAATACATATTTGAAAAAAAATATTACCAGCAATACATGTTTGAAAAAAAAAAATTACCAGCAATACATTTTTGAAAAAAAATATTACCAGCAATACATGTTTGAAAAAAAAATATTACCAGCAATACATATTTGAAAAAAAAATATTACCAGCAATACATTTTTGAAAAAAAATATTATTAGCAATACAAAAAAAAATATTACCAGCAATACATATTTGAAAAAAAAAATATTACCAGTAATACATATTTGAAAAAAAAAAATTACCAGCAATAGATTTCACTCTGTTTAAAAAAATACGTCAATACATCCTGATCTACAAACTGATTTCTTACAAAGAATACATATTCTATTCATACGTACCTATCCTAAAAATTTTATCGGCATTAAATAACCCATTGAGGTATTGATATGCCGTACAGCAAAATAACCCAAACTAAAACTACAAGAACAACTATTGCTTTTATATGTTCTTCGTGAAACCCTCCATACTAAAATATCAACTTAGCCAGTTAATGTTTTGTTTTACACTTAGCAAAACTTTGCAAGAAAAATTGGGATTTGATTTTCCGAAAGTGCTCGACTGATAGACTCTTGTGGCGATTAAATGTAGCTTATAAAATCAGGTTTACTGTTGTCACGTTTAAAAATCCGATTTCTCGCCAATGGCTGGTTTGATCTTGAAATTTAAACGGCACGATTTGGAATTACTGTTTATATATCATCTCACGTGTGGAACATAGTAGTGAAAAAAAGTTCAACAGATAATATGGAATATATATATAATATATATATATATATATATATATATATATATATATATATGTTATGGTCCGGTTCCTTGTAACCAATAAACCAGAAAGAAGAACTCTAATACAGAGAAGTAGAAGTGTTAGTATGAACAATCAGGTTTAGTAGAGAGAACAGTGTAGTCTCGACCAGTATCACTATTCCAATGTCTTGCAGTAATTGTCTGAACGCGACTCTGTTTCGGACTGCCTCTGACTCGACTCTTGACTCGACTTGAACTACTGACTCACGATATTGAGTCTCCCCCACCACTGGGGCAACATGTGACACAAGGTCGGTTGTTTATTGTGGCTATTCCCGAGCCCGTGGGTCGGTTTTACCTCCCCGAAGGAGACTCCGCCCTTCGGCGTAGCCTCCTTCGGGTTCCTCTCCGTCCGTAGACAGCGAGTTGAACCGATCAGTCTGTTCAAAAATGAACTAATGACTCACGATATTGAGTCACCCCCCCACGAGGGTGGGGCACAAGGCCTTTTGTCATGGGCATTGGCAAAAAAGGCCATTTTTTAAACGGGTTCAGGGAATTCCCGAAGGAGACTCCGCCCTTAGGCTCGGTTCCTCCCGCCCGTGAAAGAGAGTTCAAACCGAGCAGTCTGTTCCATTTGAACACGATATAAACGGGGCCTTTTCAGGCTCGGCCAAAAGCCCATTGAACCGTATAAACGGGGTTCAGGGCTGGTTTATACTCCCCGAAGGAGACTCCGTTTAAACCCTCCCACTGGGGCAACAGGAGACTCCGCCCTTCGGCGTAGCCTCCTTCGGGTTCCCTCCGCCTTCATAGCCCGGGTTCCTAGGACAGAGAGAGAGTTCAAACCGAGCAGTCTGTTCAAAAAGTGAACTACTGACTCACGATATTGAGAGTCACCCCCACGAGGTGTCATGTGGCTCAAGGCGGTTTTTTTAACGTGGGCATTCCCGTTTGAAGCCGCATCAATAGGCTCGGCCAAAAAATAGGCCCATTTGAACCCGTATAAACGGGTTCAGGGCCGACCACGATATTTTACCTCCCCGAAGGAGACTCCGCCCTTCGGCGTAGCTCCGTTTGAACCCCTTCGGGTTCCTCCCCGCCCTCCTTTGGGGCCCGTAGGGAAGAGTTAAACCGAGCAGTCTGTTCAAAAATGAACGGCTGACTCACGATATTGAGTCTCGGTTTTTTTATGGGATTCCTGAGGCCCCACTGGGGCAACATGTGACACAAGGTCGGTTTTTTTAGTCTGTTCAAAAATGAACGGGCCACGTGGGATTGACACAAGGTCGGTTTTTTATTGGGACATGGGCTCGGCCCAAAAATATGCTCCGTTTGAACCCGCATAAACGGGGTTCAGGGCCAATTTTACCTCCTGAAGGAGACTCCGCCCATCGGCGTAGCCTCCTCGGGTTCCTCTCCGTCCGGAGACAGAGAGTTAAACCGAGCAGTCTGTTCAAAATGAACGGCTGACTCACGATATTGTCTCCCCCACTGGGGAACCATGACACAAGGTCGGTTTTTATTGTGGGATTCCTGGAGCCCGTGGGCTCAAAAAATATGCCCGTTTGAACCCGCATCAACGGGTTCAGGGCTCCCGAAGGAGACTCCGCCCTTCGGCGTAGCCTCCTTCAGGTTCCCTCCGTCCGGAGACAGAGAGTTAAACCGATCAGTCTGTTCAAAAATGAACGGCTGACTCACGATATTGAGTCTCCCCCACTGGGGGCAACATGTGACACAAGGTCGTTTTTTTTATTGTGGGGATTCCCGAGCCCGTGGGCTCGGCCCAAAAATGTTCGTTTGAACCCGCCCATTTGAACCCGTATAAACGGAGACAGGGTTAAACTGGGAGGGGCGGCTGACTCACACGATTTAGTCTCCCCCCCTGGGGAAGGAGACTCCGCCCATCGGCGTTTGAACCCGTATAAACGGCCTCCTCCCTGAAGGGTTCCTCGGGTTCCTCCGGAGACAGAGAGTTAAACCGAGCAGTCTGTTCAAAAATGAACGGCTGACTCACGATATTGAGTCTCCCCCACTGGGGAACCATGTGACACAAGGTCGGTTTTTTTTATTGTGGGGGATTCGTTTGAAGCCCGTGGGCTCGGCCCGAAGGAGACTCCGCCCATCGGCGTGCCCGTTTGAACCCGCATCAACCGGGTTCAAAATGAACGGCTGACTCACGATATTGGAGTCTCCCCATCTGGGGGGCACAAGGTCGGTTTTATTTGGGGATTCCTCCGGCCAAAAAGGAGACTCCGAACCCTTCGGCGTAGGGCCTCCTTCGGCGTTTCTTCGGGTTCGTCCGAAGACAGAGAGTTAAACCGAGCAGTCTGTTCAAAATGAACGGCTGACTCACGATATTGAGTCTCCCCCACTGGGGAACCATGTGACACAAGGTCGGTTTTTATTGTGGGATTCCTGAGCCCGTGGGCTCGGCCCAAAAAATATGCCCGTTTGAACCCGCATCAACGGGTTCAGGGCCATTTACCTCCCCGAAGGAGACTCCGCCCTTCGGCGTAGCCTCCTTCGGGTTCCCTCCGTCCGGAGACAGAGAGTTAAACCGAGCAGTCTGTTCAAAAATGAACGGCTGACTCACGATATTGAGTCTCCCCCACTGGGGAACCATTTGAACACAACCATGTGACACAAGGTCGGTTTTTATTGGGGAACCCGATCAAGCCCGGGGGATTCCCCGAAGGGACTCCTGCCCTTCGGCGTAGCCCTTGGGCTCCGTCCGGAGACAGAGAGTTAAACCGAGCAGTCTGTTCAAAATGAACGGCTGACTCACGATATTGAGTCTCCCCCACTGGGGAACCATGTGACACAAGGTCGGTTTTTTATTAGGATTCCCGAGCCCGTATAAACGGGTTCATCAGGGTTCAGGGTTTTACCTCCCGAAGGAGACTCCGCCCTTCGGCGTAGCCTCCTTCGGGTTCCTCCGTCCGGAGACAGAGAGTTGAACCGAGCAGTCTGTTCAAAATGAACGGCTGACTCACGATATTGAGTCTCCCCCACTGGGGAACCATGTGACACAAGGTCGGTTTTTATTGGGGATTCCCGAGCCCATCGGACAAAACAAGCCCGTTTGAACCCGCATCAACGGGTTTTTCCCCGAAGGAGATTCGGCGTAGCCTCCCGGGTTCCTCTCTGTCCGTGGAGTTAAACCGAGCAGTCTGTTCAAAAATGAACGGCTGACTCACGATTGAGAACCCTGGGGGAACCATCACAAGGTCGGTTTTTTTGTAGGATTCCCGGAGCCGTGGGCTCGGGCCGTTTGAACCCGCATCAACGGGTTCAGGGGAACCTCCCGAATTGAGACTCCGCCCTTCGGCGTAGCCTCCTTCGGGTTCCTAAACGGGTTCAGGGCCGAATCCCGGAGACAGTAGAGTTAAACCGAGCAGTCTGTTCAAAAATGAACGGCTGACTCACGATATTGAGTCTCCCCACTGGGGAACCAAGGTCGGTGACACAAGGTGGGCTGGCCGTAAAATATGCCCGTTTTATTCAGGTGGGATTCCCGAAGGGCCCGCCCATGGGCTCGGGTTCCTCCTCGTCCCAGAGAGTTAAACCGAGCAATATGACCACGATATTGAGTTTGGGGGAACCATGTATAAACGGGTTCTGGGATTCCCGAGCCCGTGGGCTCGGATGCCCGTTTGAACCCGTATCGGGAGGGAGACTCCGCCCATCGGCGACTCCTCCTTCGCGGTTCCTTCAGGTTCTCCGTCCGGAGACAGAGAGTTAAACCGAGCAGTCTGTTCAAAAATGAACGGCTGACTCACGATATTGAGTCTCCCCCACTGGGGGAACCATGTGACACAAGGTCGGTTTTTTTGTGGGATTCCCGAGCCCGTGGAAACCGGCCTGTAACAGCCCGTTTGAACCCGTTTGAGGTCCATAAACGGGTTCAGGCTCGTTTGGGCCGGGGGTTTTCTCCCCGAAGGAGACTCCGCCCATCGGCGTAGCCTCCTTCGGGTTCCTCTCCGTCCGGAGACAGAGAGTTAAACCGAGCAGTCTGTTCAAAATGAACGGCTGACTCACGATATTGAGTCTCCCCACTGGGGGAACCATGTGACACAAGGTCGGTTTTTATTGGGTTCCCGAGCCCGTGGGGGCCCAAAAAAATATGCCCGTTTGAACCCGCATCAACCTACCTCCCGAAGGAGACTCCGCCCTTCGGCGTAGCCTCCTTCGGGTTCCTCTCCGTCCGGAGACAGAGAGTTGAACCGAGCAGTCTGTTCAAAAATGAACGGCTGACTCACGATATTGAGTCTCCCCCACTGGGGAACCATGTGACACAAGGTCGGTTTTTATTGTGGGATTCCCGAGCCCGTGGGCTCGGCCCAAATAAAAATTTGAACCCGTTTAAACCCCATCAACGCGGTTCAAAATGAACGGGCCACGATTTTACCTCCCGAAGGTTCAAATGAACGGTTGACCACGATATTGAGTCTCCCCATTCCAAGGTCGGTTTTTATTTGGGACCGCTCCACCCTTCGGCGGCGTAGCCTCCTTCGGGTTCCTCTCCGTCCGGAGACAGAGAGTTGAACCGAGCAGTCTGTTCAAAAATGAACGGCTGACTCACTCCTTGCCTACTCCTGAGGCGCAGTATTTATTAAGTATGGAATAGTCCATTATTATTATTATGGGTAAGATCCCATAACAATATATATATATATATATATATATATATATATATATATATATAGAACCAGATGGAGCAAAGCTCAGAAAAGGAGAAAAAGCCCATTCTTCAACAAAGCTAATAATCTACTGCCAGTAAGAAAGTGATTGGCAATATGTTTCTTTGAAAAACACGTAATGGTATTACATCGGACCCAGAACTTTCATCAAATGCGATGAACTGCTGTTCCCTTTATGCCTATTGGGACTCAGCCCAGACCTCAAGTGAAACTTGTACATAGGGTCCATCAGTAAAGATGCCTGAAAAATTGCCAGCAAGTACCTGACTCCTTCTCTCTTTATAAGAGCCAGATTAAGCCGAAAATGGGGTACTGCTGTCATATATGGACAGGAGCTGCACAGTTTTCACTCTCGATTGAATCCAAAAGCGTCTCCGCGTCTTTGTGAGTGACGAATTATTTTCCATCCTACAATCTCTTTCGTCACAGACGAGACATCGAGAGCCTCTCGCTGCTCTATCGCTATTTCCATGGAAAGTGTTTAGATGAACTACACTCCTTAGTTCCACCAGTTCTTACGCTCACAGCTAAGACCCGCCATGCCACGTACATGGTTGTGAGTCATCGTCATTACCTTCGTATTTCTTTGGTGAGATGTAAGTGCCACTCGAGCAGTTTCTTCACACGAGGATGCTTCCTCGATCACATCGATTTTAACCTGTTCAAGTCTTCGGTTAATCGTTGTCTCCCATACACATTCGTATAATCTGTGTTTCTATATAGGCCTCTATCTCGAGTGGTCCCCGGGCGTTGAACAAAGGATGAAAAAAAAGTTCACCAGATTGTTGCAGGAATCCAGTTTGTAGTGGTGTTGTCTCGTTTATGGTACTGAGGTATTTTCTTGTGTTGAATGGAAATATATATTCATATTTGTCTATATTTCTGAGGTATTGTAATTATTTGCATTATTTACATTGCTCGGATTGTTGTCCTCATCTTTGTCATGTTCACGACATTTCGCCGTTATACATCCTGGCTTTCTTCAGGTGACTGCAATTGAAACATTTATTTCGTTCACTGGGGTAGATTGTTCTAGTTCCACGTACCATGCCTTAAGGGGAGATGGCTAAGACATTCGGGAGTGGCATGGCATGAAATTCCAATCACCTGAAGAAGGCTGGAGCGTACAACGACCGAAACGTCGTGAACATGACAATAAAGATGAGGACAACAGTTCGAACAACGTAAATATATTCATATTGTTGTGGAGATATTACTGTGGTTGCATGAGTTTTTTTTTCGAACAGGAGCTATTGCAGTGTATTATATTATGACACCAGGCACGCCTGGGGCCATGAAGCCCCACACCGGTATAGAAACGAGACACGTCCTGTCCTGTTACTACGGCATCCTATGGTTGAAGAGAGAGAGAGAGAGAGAGAGAGAGAGAGAGAGAGAGAGAGAGAGAGAGAGAGAGTCCTTTCTTTTTACAATGTTTAATACAAAGTCACCAGGTGGGTTAATCCTAGAATGGTATTAATTCAGTCGATTCTGAAATCTGTTAATATTAATCCGATAAAGACATTTTTCTAAAAAAATTTAATATAAACATGGTTGGTTTGGATTTAACATTCCTCTTTATATCTTCTTATTCTATGTGTTGCGTCCTTTCAGGATATGGCCGGTTATAGTTCTTCAAAACTTATCCCTTGTGGCCCTTAGCAGTTTTTCTCTTTTTACTAAGGCTTCTGTGCCACCGTTTCATCATCCATTAGCACAAACTCATCAAGCAGGTTGCTCAGTGCCTTCCCTATCTCTCTTGCCACTAATATACCCTGTGAGGATTAAATTTTCCAATCCATTCTTCTTTATTATGTCCAAGAAATTTCAGCTGTCTCTTCTTGATTCTGAGCATGTGTTCTTTTTCCCCCATTTTGTTTAAGAATTAATCGTTGATTACTCGCCCCGTCCATGGAATTATCAGTATCCTTCTGTAGAACCATATTTTTTGTGGCGAGATTGCCCACTATTCACTGCTGTATAAGAGGATGGATATCCCATAGTAATCCAGAAATCTTTGCTTCTAACATAATTTTACTGTTTCTCCTTATTTGGCTTTTGGAATGCTTCTTTCGCTAGTCCAATGCAGGGACAAAATAATGCCAACGGCTTTTATCACATTTGCCACAATTACCTATAAACATATAACCATTAGAATAATACTAAAAACTTTATGGACATTTCACGGCTTGAATTCACGATAATAGTGTTATAAATAAGGTCAGTGAGATATCCGACGCCTCTACAAAAAGAGATTCGTCTCAGGTCGATAAAAAAAGTCCTTCTGACAAGTCGAAATTTTTGTTTAAATATATATTTTTACGACAATTGTCTTCCTTATAATTGAGCTAACGCAATACGAAATCCGTTTATTTTAGCTGATATGTCACCAGACATAATGTTTTTGAGAGAGAGAGAGAGAGAGAGAGAGAGAGAGAGAGAGAGAGAGAGAGTTTGGCTGGAGAAGGTGTAGTGAGAGCTAAAGAAATGAGAGCGAGAGGGTGTAGAAATAGAAAGAGAAAAAGAGAGATGGTGTATGCTTCGAGAGAGAGGGTGGAGAATGGGTAGTGAGAGTCGAAGAGAGTGAGGAGGCACAGAAATGGAAAACAAGAAGGAGAAAGGAGAGATAGATATAGATAGAAAAACGAGCAAGGAGAAAACGAAAAGGAAAGGCAGATAAAAAAGAGTAATGTGTATAGAATGAGAGAATGAAAAACCGTGGGAGAGAGAGAGAGAGAGAGAGAGAGAGAGAGAGAGAGAGAGAGAGCAATGGTTGAAAAAGAGAATGAGAGGCAGAAAAAGATGGTGAGAAGCATAGAAAAATTAGAAAAAGATGCACCGAAAGAGGAAGTGAGATGAAACAAGAGAGAAAAAACGTGAGTTATAATATGAGAAAGAGAGTTAGGTGCAGAGAATGTTAAAAAAGGAAGATAGAGTAACAGGGTGAATGACAGACAACGAAAGCGTAAGCAGTAAAGAGAAAGTGTGAGAGAAGAGAGAGAGAGAGAGAGAGAGAGAGAGAGAGAGAGAGAGAGAGAGAGAGGAAAAGAAAGAAGAGAGAGGGGGCGATTAAAAACAAAGTATATCGATTTATATGGAAAGAAAACGTTTGGAATCTATTGAAACACTATGGTGCATGAATGAAAAAATTATACCAGGTGTAACAGAAAAATTGTTCAAGCCGTGTTACAGCATAATTGTCCACCCCACAAAATGTTTAATATCTAAAAAACAATAAACTAATTGAGTTTTGTTTTTACAGGTTTTCAGATTAGACGATTAGCCATCTTGACACCATTTATCGTAAGAATGAATGAAAAACCCTTTGAGTTATTCAGCTGAAAAGAGAACAGGTTAAAATAGTTGTGTCATCCCCATTGACTTCTGTAATGAGCAGTAGCGAGAGGAAAAAATCAGGCCTTCGGTAATGGTACCAGTATTCATACTCTGGCTTCCATCTTAAAAGTCCATTCAAGAACCATCAAGAGAACTGTGAATAAGTTTTAAAAAGAGGGAACCGTAGAGATAAACTGGATCAGGAGGTCACAATAACAACAGAGATCATCATTTCAATTCAGAGTTAAAAAGATCAATTAGAAAAGATCCAACTCAATCCATAAGACTTTTGACACGTGAGAGAGGAGTTTCACCTATGCCAGTCTAAAGAGCAGTGAAAAAACACTTGAAAAGAAAATCATGTGAGACGTGTGAGACAACTTGCTACTACAGGACAGAAAGTTAGAAGTTTAGAGAAGGCGAAGATCATCTTGAATAAATTGGAAAATGATCCTGGAATAACACACACACACACACACACACACACACACACACACACACACACACACACACACACGTGTGTGTGCATGTGAATTTTATTTCAATCGTTCATGAGCCTCCGATCCTTAGCTATGGTTAATTAATGATGAACATGTCATTTCGTTTATAATTGATTTCATCATGATTCTTCTGTTAAGCTTGGAAAATAATTATACATTCTCATTCCTCAAAGTAGAGGTCAAAAAATAGTATTATAAAAACCTCGGAGAATTCCAGTAAGATATCTTTAATCATTTCTAAGATACACCTGTTCAAAGCTTAATGTAACAATTGAACAGTTTTGCTGTTACACGATTTGGACAATTTTGCTGTCACACCAGTACATATATATATATATATATATATATATATATATATATATATATATATAACTATAGGATTGATGTATACGGAATAAATTCCAATATACTAAAAATACTATTCTTAATAGAGTGCCCAATAAAGAGTAGAGCAAATATAATTTATTCGAAAATTATAGTCTGTCTATATTTCTGAGATGAGGTATTATGTACATTATTTACATTATTCGGACTATTGTCCTCATCTTTGTCATTAGCAGGAGATAACTGATAACTGGCATCCATCAAAACATGGCACATGGAACTAGAACAGTCTACCGCAGTGATCGAAATAAAGGGTTCAGTTCGAAATTCCAACCACCTGAAGAAGGCCGGGGAGTACAACGGCCGAATCGTTGTGATAAATATGGCGACAAAGATGAGGACAATAGTCCGAATAATGTAAATAATCTCAAAAATTATAACATAAATATGTTATAAAATCAATACAAAAATAGCCATTTTGTTTCAACACTTCTGGGGACTTATCAAGTGTGTTGTGTATAATACACCTAATTTACATAAGTGGAGTACCGACCATATAAATATGGGTTGGTACCGGAAGACCAGGGAGTAAGATAGTAGTAAGAAGAGATCGAATCCAGAGACTCTGCCCGACTGCGATTTAGTCAACCCATTATGCAGGAACAGTCTTCCCAAGAATATACCAAAACTAACTGTAAATATTGTGTACCTTTTCCTTGTTTCAATACATTTTGTTAACGTACATTTTGTGTTGTATTATTATTATTCCATGCTTATCCAAGTTTCAACAAAGTGATATATATATATATATATATATATATATATATATATAAAGTAAGAAAGATTTTTTTATAAAATGTTCACAATACAAGGCAACTTGGGAAAATAATTTTATGAGACGAAAAGTTTTTGGAAGTGCAGTTATTGATTCTTGAGAAAATATTAATTTAGGCCCTGGATTTTTCAACTATCTCCTTTCTTAAAAGAATGTCGCTTTCTTAAGACATCTTGCTTTTGCATGACCACGAAATGAAAAGAAAATTATTAACTCATGACATTTACAAATGAACTAGACAAAATAAAAAAAAGAAACCTAGACTTGGTTAAGATTATAGCAGTCGGAGAAGCTGTCGGGAATCTGTTCCACAAAGTAGCAGTTATTGGGAAGAAGCTGTTTGAATGGAACTTCTTATAAATAGGGTACGAAGGGAATGTGGATGATTTACTTCTGTGTGTGTGGTATCACGAGTTTTAGCTGTAAAGGTTTGAACTGGTGTAACTAAAGAATGTATCACAGGCAACTTGGATGCTTGCATAATCTTTGCAAAGCACATCACTTTCCTTTTAATGACAGCAGAACAGACGTCAAAGGTGAGAGAGAGTTGTAACTTATTACACCCTATATCATGATGCCATGGGTAGCTTCAGTGTCGTGGACAATTTCACTGTGGATGTTACTGTTCCTTAGGTCTTTGTCGCACATGCAGTCATTACTTGAATGAAAGCAGAACTTGTTTTAATAACTGAATATCACAAATATCCGTTTTATCCCACAAGTCTGCAAGACGTGTGTTTACTTATTGTACTGCATTTCTTCATTGTTTAATCATTTCACCCGAAACAAGGTGATAAAGCCGCTAAAACGTAAGGGGTTACTGAGAGTGAAAGAATCTGATAAAAACGTTATGAAGGAGAGAGGACAATAAAAGAACAGGATTCAAGAAGACAGAAGATGGTGATTGATATTGCATTTAAAGTTTTGACGATATCTGTTTTCTTTTTTTAAATAATTTCACGCCATGAAAGTCAGTAAAGCCACCAAGACACAAGAGTATGAAAGAATTAGAAAAGAGAAACATTATTAAGGAGTGAAAACAATAGGAAAGTAATCAGGAAGACAGCAGATAGCGATTGACATTGTATTTCAATTTTTGAAGATCAAATTGGCAGGAACGCATGGAGCGAGAAAAGAGTTGCACAAGCGAGAAGTCCGAGAAAAGAAACTGTTAGCATAGAACATACGGTTAAATTTATCCAATTCAACTATGAATTGATGAGACCGTGCTGCCAATCTAGTACTGCGCTTAAATTCATAAAGTCTATCGAAGAGTTCATCCAAATAATTACCATGAAAGTATTTACAGTAAAGTCACATAGAATATACTTTGGGGCCGTGGGAAAGTCACTGAAACCGAGATGCCAGACCAGAACCAATACATATCGTTTAAGTTAAAGTTAATATTTAAAAATTAAATTAAAATTAATTTTGATATTTAAATTGAGGATGGGGAGGAAAATAAAAGGACATGATACAAAGTAATTGAAGATGACGACTGATATTGCACTTACATTTTTGAAGATCGTGGAAAGGAAGAGAGTTCCATAAGTGAAAAGTGCAAGAGAAGAAACTATGAGAATAGAAGTTATGGTAACATGTAGCAATTTCAACAGTAAAATGATGAGAGTTGTTGTCAATCTGGTACTGTGTTGACGAGGAAAGTTAACCAGAACAATTACGATGAAAATATTTATAGAAAATGCACAGGGAGGCTAAGTTACAGTGGTCGGAAAGTGACTGAAGTCGAGGAAGTAAATGATTCCTAACGATCAGTGTTGATATTTCTATAATGACATTTGTTCTGATCTGTACTTTGAAGGCATGGTAGTCGATTTGACATAATCGCTATTACAAGTGTCCCGACGTTAGTGAGCAGCTGTACTGTATGGCCGTCCAGAACCTGATCTAAAGATATAGACAGTGGTGGAATCCTACCGTGAACCGACTCTTAAATTATAAAAGCTTAGCGAACCGGTTGTTAGTTTATCTGAAAAAAATCTTATGTATTAATAGTCGATATATAATAGCTAAAATATAATTAATATCATTGCTGTAAGTTCTGCAGAGGGCAAAAGAAGACTTTCTATGATGAACTTAATTTCTTCTGACAAAAGAAACCGGCTTGAATTTAAAAATGTGGTAAATCTTCCATTGGATCTTTGGGACTGTAGCGATTCAGTTTGAATGTGGCTAAGAAATTGTAACATAGTTGATGACACTAGATGTTATACTTCTGAACAGAAATCTGATAAGAACAGAATTTCGATCTGGAAATATCTCAATGAATATATGCTTTCTATTAAATTACTAAATACTATTAAAGTATTAGACTGGTGTCGAGATTTCACTAAATACAGTTGGGATGGCGAGATGTAATCGTAAATTCTATGTTAACAATTTCTTTTCTCGCACTTCTCGCTTGTAGAACTCCCTTCTTGTTGTATGCTTTCCAGACAACTTTAATCTGCAAAAATTTAAATACAATGTCAATTGCTATCTACAGTCCTCCTGATTACTCTTTCCTCTCCCCGTTCATTATTAATGTTTCTGATGCTAATTCTTCCATACCCTGTAACCCCTTGTGTCTTAGTGGCTTTACTAACTTGCATAGGGTGATATCGATTAAAAAAATATCAACATGGTTTAATTCCTTTTGATATTATAAAATGATTTGTTTCCATTCTAAGATTGAAAAGAATATAAGCAGAATAGGTTCCTAAAGATGGTCTACATTTATAGAACTGGTTCCTGGAAATTCTGGATGTCATAATTGGATGTAGAGATATTCATTTAACTACTATTGCCAATATCGAAGCATCACCAACGTATTAGATCCAGCATGCACAGCAAATGATCATCCAGATTCACAAAAGGTCTTCGATTGAGACTCTTCTCAAACATTGCTAACTGAACAATGTATGCGTCTATGCAGCACGACACCTACTTACACTGGACGCTTTCAACATACTGAACCTTATCGCAACATCATCTAAAGCTCAGACAGAGAATATATACTGGCATATGAGTATTACTATATAACAAGGTGGCCGAATACTTTAAAAATTTTATCCTTCCTCAAGCATAATGCATTCAGTGCAAAATCGGTAATATTGTTCAGTGTTGGAATAGAACTTTATGGAATTTCGGTTGAACCATTTGGTATGTTTCTCCATATTCGAGTCGTTTGGAAACTTGTGGAGGAAGATCTGTATTTAATATCCCGAGTACTTTCAACCATCCTTGGTCAGTTTCAAGGAAAGATGGAGGATTGAGACATACATAGACAGTGGAGCATTTATGCTGTGAATAGCCGGGGTAAGAAATGAATATAGATTAATACGGTATGCTGATATATATATATATATATATATATATATATATATATATATATATATATATATATATATATATATATGTGTGTGTGTGTGTGTGTGTGTGTTTGTGTGTGTGTATGTATATATATATATAAACTATAAAACTATATATATGTGGCACTGGGGCTGTGATGTGGTTAAATATTAATTCTAAGTAGAAAAGGGTTAAGCACAAAATGAAAGATATACTGGAAGATAGACACACACACACACACACACACACACACACAGAGAGAGAGAGAGAGAGAGAGAGAGAGAGAGAGAATAAAAGACGTTTATCTTGGTAATGTGGAAGTGAAAAAAAGGACCATCTGGATTTTCTCCCCTCTACGAATTGGAAAGATGCACCAAGAGCTTACTTTTTTTATCCGTCGAAAATCTGGCATGCGAGTAAAGCAAATTGGGAAATGGCTTTATATTTTTCTTGGGAAATTAGAAAAACATTTGAGAAAAGTTAGACGGTAATTATATTTTCGTTGGCGAACACGAATTGAGAAATGAAAACAGAGAATGAATCCGTTGGGATGGTTAGAATTATGAAAGTCGATCTTGTCGTGACAGTAAGGTGGTCTGGTTTATGTTTTTGTTAAGACAGCGATCGGTCCAAGGATGAGGAAAATCTTGTCTCTTGGTTGAGAATTCAGGTAAACAAATATAGAAACAAGTGACCAAATGTTACATTTAATTACAGATTCAATTAACAATGTATTTTCCCTGATTATCTATGACTTCCTTCCATCTATTAACAAGCTTACTAATTCCATTACCGTAAAATTTATTTGGCTTTGATACGAAGAACTCACAAATGTCAGTTTTAACCTCTTGCTGTGTTACAAAAGCTGTTTCTTCCAAATGATTCTGTAAGAGCAAGATCGAGAGAATAAGGTAGATGAGGAATTTTCTCCCAACCAAGTTCTTCGATCTTTTGTGACGTGATTCTTGCTGTGTGGGGTCGCGCATTGTCCTGATGAAACATCACCTCTTTTCGATTCACTAGAGCAGGTCTTTTTTCCCTCAAAGCTTGATTCAAACGCTCTAATTGCTGACAGTATATTTGAGCATTAATTGTTGCATTAGGTAATAAGAATTCAAAATGGATTATTCCTTGGCTATTCCGCCAGATTGAAAGAAGAACTTCTCGGCTGTGGCTGGGGTCCTTCCCCTTTACCAAGCCACTGTCTACGACGCTTAACATTTCGATAAAAGATCCATTTTTCGTCGCCAGTCACAAGGCTATCCAAAGAAGGTGAAACAAGTTGGCGATAATGGAGAGAAGAGCAGATATCAACTTGGGATTTGAGGTTGTTTTCAGACAATTCATGAGGCAACCATTTTCTAAGTTTAGGAACTTTTCCAAGTTGTTGAAGATGACGATGAACAGTTGTATGGATTGAACTGAGAACCACTGCCAATTCCTCAACTGATAAAGCAGGATTTTCTTCAAGGGCTGCTTCAAGAAGCTTTTCATCAAACTCAACTGGACGTCCGGTTCGATCTTCATCTTCAAGGGTGAAATCTCCACCTCTGAATTTTGCAAACCATCTTCTGCAAGTTCTTTCATTCACACATTCCTCTCCATAAACTGAATGAATGTTTCTAGCCGCTTCGGCTGCTGATTTTCCTTTCTTGAACTCATAAAGCATTATGTGCCTCAAATGATTCTTGGGTACTTCCATGTTAGCAGGGTTTTAATCAAACAAAATTTAATTTTATTGTTCTCTGAAATAAAATTTGATCAGTTTAAATGCATATAAACATAAAAATAATGTTCAGCTCCATTAGACATTATAAAATACTCTTTAAATTTCGTCCATTTTAACAAAAAGTTAAAATTCAGACAGAACTTATGGGATGACCTGATAATTTTAGGGAAGTGCAAGGGAGTTAAAGAATTGAAATTGATGATGAGAATAAATGACGCCTTTTCTCCTACATACTTTAAAATTTAGATTTGGCACAAAGACATTTATGCCACCCTGAGAGGTGGGCAGAAGTAGAATACTGAGAAGGAAGGAGGAAAGGCATAATCTGTCACCGCCAGTGTTGAGTGGTGGTGAGAGATGTGAAGTGAAGAAGGTTGGAATTAGGGAGAGAAGCAATTCATGTGACTACTTCCAAGAAAGTGGATAGTTAGAAAGTTGATCGGGTAAGCAGAAATAGGGAACAAAGAAAACCTTCATTGGGATTAATGTGAAAATTAGGGAAATCACCAAATCTCCAGAAACATTCAGTTTTAGGCCGAAGAGCATATAAGTAGAGGATTTTCGGAGTTCAGGGACCTGGGGCCGAGAACCCGCATCGAGTGCCTCTGGAAGCTGCCACCAGATTTCCTGATTCTAAAGAACTTTGCGCAAGGCGTAGTGTTACTATAAAGATTGATGCAGGGAAGATTAATTATATTTGCACCAAGACTATATAAACCAGTTGAAGATGAAACCCATGAATCTTTCATTTTATTTTTTTCGTTGTGAAGATATTTTTCTTCCTTAATGTAGCAACCGCTACAACTTGAACCAGCGCTGAGGTTACTAGGACCTTTGATCTTCCACTGCTCTGAGATCAAAATTACAACGTGGGCAGAGTTGGTTTGGATCGAAGCGACCAGTGACCAACAACCAGCTTGGACCAGCATCAGCAGTAACCAGCGCAGAGTTAGTCATGTGGTTAAAATGTCATCCTAAGACCCTGAGGACCAGACCACGAAACGTGGTTAAACCACCGGATGTAGGCGGAGGCAATAAAGTCTTCCAGCAGCCACCCAGAGCAGCACTACTTCCTCAAGGCACTTAATGTTGGCCCTCGTATTGAGTCTGAGGCCCTCACCAACAAATTCGGCACTTCTTTTCTTATTAGAACGATCAGAGTGAGTTTTCCGAGCTACCGTACATTCGTAAACACCATTAGACTCATCTAACTCTTTCCGAATCTACTGTCTTCAGATTGACACCCAAATGATCTGGAATGTTCGTATTGGAGTTTCGGCGCGAATGCCAAGCAAATGGCATGGAATTTTCAAATTTCTGGTGGAGTGAATTGCTTCATGGTTCTTTTTTTTTCTTTCTCACAGACGGTGCCAACTGACCTTACTTTAATGTTCAGTCGACAAAATCAAAAACAAAGCGCATGCGCGAAATTAAGAATATAAAATGGTGACAATTTACCTATCGCACCCTGTATATATTGAATATACATACACACACATACACACACACACACACACATATATATATATATATATATATATATATAATAAAAAGGCTTAAACACTAATATTCCATGGTCATAATTTATTCCATTGGAATCGTAAATACGATCCAATTCATCAGACCTACAAATTCAAAGGTCTGATGAATTGGATCGTATTTACGATTCCAATGGAATAAATTATGACCATGGAATATTAGTGTTTAAGCCTTTTTATTATATCCTTACTCTGTCCTAGACATTGAGTTCTACCTGGATTCTTCCTCTTGGAATTTTTTTCTGAAAATATACATGTATGGGTATTTATATATTTTGCATACGTATGTATATTTTCCACTAATATTATCTATCTATCTATCTATCTATCTATCTATGAAAAAATATAGTTGTAAGGTGTGCTATATTTATGGGATAAAGTGTTCAATATCAGTGATAGAGCGTATGTAAATATGAATATAAAAGTGAACATTGATGTCAACATTCATCGTCAGGCCGACGATTGCGTCCAGCATGAAACAGCCTGTCACCTCTGAGTGTTGTCTTCAATGTTCACTTTAAATATATATATATATATATATATATATATATATATATATATATATATATAAGGAGGAAGGGAGAGCATATGAGAAAGCGTGAGAGAGACATGAGGAGGGAACGGGATGAAAATGCAAGATGACCTGTAGGTAAACTAAATGAAATTAAATCGTGGTATTGAATAAATGAGGTTAAAGGAAACGTACTGCAACGAGGTTAACTCATCACATTGAGTCTGGTACCCCATGTAAGAAAGAAGTTGAATCAGGACTACATACCAATCGGACATTTTTACTGCGACCCGTTTTCAAGTTATTTCATTTTAATCATTATCTTGCAGACCGAATCTAAGCTGATAGAAAGTCCGTCTAACCCTCCACTGATAGGAAGGGTGCCGACGACGTGGGTTTGGAATTTAGACTTATTAGCATTCGAATCTATGCTGATTCTACTGTCGTTGGGTCTAGTGTTAGCCATGTAAAACTTGTACAGTGTTTGCAATGTCGGACAGAAAGCTGTTGAGTTTGAAAGCAACTCAATACGCTTGAGTTAATGCCTTTTATGATGATTAACCCAGGTCTGCAATGTAAACAGGAAGCGTGTTTCGTCGAGAAAGTGGCGTTGGAGTCCGGAGAGTAAACGTAATATCGACTAATGGGACCAGCAAACAGAATGATCTTTCCAAAAGGACTTGTAGTTGTAAACGCTATATATTCAGCACACACACACACACATATATATATATATATGTTTAATCTGCTTGAACCTTTATAAGTTGATATATTGCATAGATACATATGTAAGCGAGTGTAGTGTGCATATATATATATATATATATATATATATATATATATATATATATATCTTATGCAAATATATCAATTATCTTCTGAATTGAATGTGCTTCTTACGTCAAAGATTGAAGCCATTGCTCTTAATAAACAAAGAGATTTACATTGTAAATTCTCAGCGTAAATATTCATGGTTTAAGTTTCCTCACTTCATATTTTCGAAGTAAGTCGTGTGTGTTTTGCTTTTAGATCAAATAGTAACCCTGGTCACACAAGTTCTATTGCAAGAAGGCGCCGTTGAAGGAACACATTTTCGGTCACTGGCTTACTGTTCTTTTTCGTTCGCCTAACCGATGACATGGATGTTAAATAAATTCTTGGACAGAAAAACCCAGTCTTTCAGTTTTATCTCTCGTACACAGGCCGATCTTTGATTTTTTTTCCGACTATAAATAATTACAAAATGACTTACTTCATATATAAGCTTTTTTTTAAATCGTTTCATTCCAAGTAAAGTGACAATGTCACTAGAACGCCAGCAGTTACACGGAGTGAAAGTAAAAGAGAAGGAGAAAACTGAGAAAGGAGGTGCGAAGGAAAGGACAAAAAAAAAAAAAAAGGACAGGATTCAAGAACATATTCAGAAGATGACGATTGACGTAGCATTTAAATTTTTGAAGATTGTAGTTATCAGGGAAGCAAGAAATTGGAAGAGAGTTCCACAGTTAGAAAGTGCGGGAAAATAAACTGTTAGAGTAGAAGTAATGGTTACATCTAGCTAGTTGAACAGTAAAAAACGGTGAGATCTAGCTGTCAATCTAGTAGCAAGCTTAAATTCATGTTGTCGGAGAACCAGAGTAAAGTGCTCATCAGAGCAGTTTGCCATGAAAATATTTGTAGAAAAGACAGAGGGAAGCCACCTTACGTCGGTGAGAAAGAGACTGAAGTTGAGATACTTGGTCAGAATCGATTATATTACAGACCCTTCTTTAGAGTTTGTTAAGGATCGCGAAACGTACAGCAGGAGCACAAGACCAGACATTGAAACATTGCACGGACGAATGGTAGATTTATAAATGTGCAAGACGGATTCTGTGGTGAAAACTTTTTTTGGCATGACACAGTGAATCAGATTTCCTTGCAGAAGACGCAGCAATTGATTTGATATAGTCTCTCCGCTTCATGTCAGGGAGGTCAAGAAGGCGTAGACTGTTGCGCTCCTGGTGTTTAACGTCAGCCATGCTGATAGCAGACAGAAAAATTTCTCTGGTGATTAAATGAAAATGTCAATTCTTGAGACCAATAAAATGATAACGTAAATAAAAAAAATCCTCATATTTTATGGTATAAAAACATCTTACGAAACTGTGAAAATATCCCCTGCATTCGACAAAATGGCGGTCCATTAGCCTGAAGTATTTAACAACAAAAGCTTTACAAATTATTATTACAGTAAGTTTCAACAAAAATCTTAGTCATAAATAATTTCCATTTTTTTAAAAATCAAATTTATTCTTCCAAAAACAAAATACAATTAAATATAATATATTCATCATTATTTGCAATGACATGTCACTTCTTATCAGGTAGCTCTTCAATACCTTTTCAGTAAAACCCCGCAGCTGGTCATGTGAAAAAGTATTCGACGAACTCTATGATTTTCATTAAAAAGAAAATTCCTTATCAAAGCGTCTTGAAACGATTGAAAAAGGTAATAATTGGTTGATACAAGCTCAGGGGAGCCACGTGTACGCGAATCGACGTACATTCTTCGGTGAGTCTGGTGAAAGATCTGTCGGTAATCAGTATAAGCAATACAAGGACCGTTAAGACCATTCTGGAAACTGGTAATTTATTTCCTAGCCAATTAGAAATGTTGGTTGTTGTCCGGGTTAGTAGGCGTCGTGTCTGCATTGACGCTGTTCTAACTACAGAAGCAAAGTTGGTGCAGCGGGTAGATGAACGCCATCGAAGACATCACGCGTAGAATTCTTCCTCTGCTATCATCCAAAACCTTTTCAGGTGCCCTACTTGCGTAAAAGCATGCCGTTCTCTTTTTTGTCTAATCAGCGTCCACTATGAAAGGAACTTGTCGTCTTCATCTGAAAGAAACGGTCTACGGTCTTTGATTACATTCTGATCATAAAGATAGCTTCCCTCTGCCTTTTCTACAAATACTTCATTGGCAACTGCTCTGATGAGGTTTTTTCCCTTGTACCCACGCTACACGATTTAACCGTGCGACTAGATTGGCAACTAGGTCCCACTTTTTTTTATTGTTGAAATAGCTAACTGCAACAGCCACTTCTACTCTAACAGTTACTTTTTTCGCACTTCCCACCTGTGGAACTCCTTTCTGTTTCCTTGCTTCTCTGATAACCACAATCTTCAAACATTTAAATGCAAATTCATTCGTCATTTTTGTCTTCTCTGAACCCCGTTCATTTTTTTGTCCTCCCTATTCTCAGTCTTCTCTTTCATTTTCATTACCTGTAACCTCCTGCGTACTAATAGTATTAGCACCTTGCTAGAGCTGAAGTGAGTAAAAAAAACAAACAAAAAAAACAAAAACAAAACACTAGCCACTAAAATGTGTGTAGGTCATAATTGTATTTCTCCGAGTTAAAAGTTATTTTCGCTGCATGCTTCTTGCATTTTTGTGCGGAAATATGCGACCGTTCACATATTATACATGAATATTTACGGTACTCAGTTTTTGCTTTAAAAGGATTCGCCTTAAACTTGATTCATATACATGTATAATGGATAAATTGATTATGATACAGAGAAAAATATCCTCGAAAGATGTACAGTACTTATTAGTACTTATTAGTTATTACTAATAACATATGCTAAAGACGTTGGGAAGTTAATGTATCCGTCCAAGTTTGTCCTCATTGAATTCTTTTTATAAAACAAAAAGAACAGGAATTAAGGAGACGAAGGAACGAATGACATTGCATGTAATATTTAAAAAAAAATCAAAGTTGACTGGAAAGCAAGAGGGCAGAAGAGAGTTCCATAAGCAAGAAGTGCGGGAGAAGAAACTGTTAGCATAGAACTTTACTTTAAGATTACATCTTACCATTCGAACTGCAAAATGGTGAGACCTAACTGCTAATCTAGTACTGCACTTAAATTCGTAAAGTTGAGCTACCAAAAAGGAAAACCCATTAGGAAATTTACCATGAAAATATTTATATAAAAGGCACAGGAAGGCTACGTTACGGCGGCGGGGAAGTGACTAAATCAAGACTTATAACAATGCAGATTATTTTTTTTATTTTATCAAGAATTTTGAGATATATAATAGGATCAACAGATCAGATATGGCAGCAATATTCAATGCACGGAAAAATACAAGATGGTTATGATGAGAAAGTACCAGAATACAACAGTTGGTCGGTCTGCTGTTTTATTCTGGTACACTTGCATATCTTTACTCTACAAACTAGCGTGTCAACTTACATTTATATCTTGGTCAACCCTCGTATATGTGTGTGTATGTATGTATATATACAAACAACAAATTTTATTAACCCAACCAACAATAATTAATACCCTAAAAATAGATAAAAAAACTTCACATTGTAAGCCCTAGTTTATTAATAACAAATCACGGATTTAAATGTATACGTGCCTGTGTACTGGCGTTTATGTGTATATATGTGTGTGTACGTGTACCTATATACCCGCGCGAATAGATGTGCACGTGTGTGCATACATAAGCGTATATATACATATATATGCACACAAATTCAAACAATAATAAATAAAATTTAATTATAAATCTAACCGTGTACAATTAATACTTATGATACCACCAAAACAAATAATAATAGCCTAGTGAAGATATGTAAGTATAAGTATAAGTGTATGTATGTGTATATATATATATATATATATATTTATATTTGTATCGAGCACTATTTTTAAAAAATAATAACTAAAATACTAAGGAACTTTGGATCTACCTAACCAGTTCTTTCTTATTTTTTATATATTTTCACAAATATATATATATATATATATATATATATATATATATATATATATATATAGTGATAATCACAAGTTATCTATCATCGCCTGAGGAAATATAATCTTAGTACTGAAACATGAAAGTTTTTGTATAGCGATGTAAAATTATTATTTTCTAAGTTAGATTGTGATAACGAGTGTCTCACTTGAAGTATCGTATCACACTGCTCAGCTGCTGATCTGACGACAAAGCCAAATATGCAAACTAAAAAATTGGCTTCTTCAATATGAAATTTTCCCCACCATATATATATATATATATATATCATTTAAGCATTAATATCAATTATTTATGTAAAAAACGAAATATAACTTCCCTAGCAAAAACAAAAAAAAAGACAAAACATAAATAAACAAGAAACTAGAACGACCAAAAATTTAATTCAGTGGCACCACTCACCACAAACAAGAACTATCGAAAGAAAAGAAGCAAAATGAAAAAAAAGAGGGAAAGTGCGAGTATTGAAAAAAAAAAAAAAAACACGCATCAATTTGGAGAAAATGTTAATACGCTATGATGTGTCACTTGGTGCTAGTACAGTCATCTGCGAACAATGCCGTCTATACACATATACCATATTGTGACGTCACCCAGTGGCCTCTCTGCCCCACGCCGTTCTATCCTACGACGACCAATGTGACTTGGTATTGGTCGCGGCACCAAACGTGACGTTCAAACCCATTGCTGATTCGGATGGGAATATGGTTAGATTCGGTATCAGCCTTGTCGTTCCCAGCTCACCTCCAACGTCTGGTTACCTAAGTAACTGCTTTGATCTCTAGTCCAACCTACCCACGTTGTGATTTAATCTTAGGTAGACGAAATCTATCAGTCGCCGGGCCGCAATGCAAGTCGAGTCCGAACAAGGGTAATACCGCACAAGTATATGTAAAAGAAAACAAAGTAATTACTCGAAAAGTTCAAATGTGTTAAAAAAAGAATAACAATATTTTATATCTGGTTGCTGAATACTGCGTCTTTCTCCCAAACCGCTAATATGGATTCATGACACCTTGCGTTCGTTAGGCGAGTCTTAACATCTTAAGTTATTTTTTTTAAGAAACTGGTTTGTGGTGTATCTTTAGGCGATATTCGTAAAATTTGTTTTGGTGGTGTGAGTCTAAGTCGTTCTTCAAAAATAAATTGTTCTTGGTTAGAAGTTGAGGTCGTGATTGCGTAGGATTTCAGTCAGCTTTCTGCGAGGCGGGTCTCAGAGATCACAGCTCAATTCTGCGTCTCTCTCTCCAACTTCCAACTTCAACTCAACTGCTTGCCTGTCTCTTTAACCCCAACTCTACTGCCGTCCACTCGCTGCGACTCTGCTTATATGGACGCCGACCAAAACCGGGGTGGGCTTGTCGGGGTTTGAGGTTCCTTGATAATTCTAAATCCACAATAAGGATCTTCTTTGTTCTCGGATAGGAAAATTTATTACTTTCCATTTTTGGAAGTCCTTACTTTCTACTTAAAGGGAATCGTCCTTCCAAATTCTTCCTTTCTCATATTGTTTTCTCACACCAATCCCCTCAGAGTGCGTCAATAGGTTCCCCCCTCTCTCTCACAGTGGCATCTCACGCCAATCCCTTCAGGGAGCGTCAACAGGCCTCCCCTCCTTCTTCATAGTTTACCTTCGCCCACCGCTCACGCCACCGTTCAGCCAATGAACGCTCAGCAGCGTGGGTGTTTGCAATTATCACTGAAAGGAAAAAAATATCTTCTTTCCTTTTTTTTCTTTTTCTTTCTTTTCCATGAGCAGACCTCACACGACTCGTAGGATGACCCCAAATCTCTATCTCAACTGAATCTCATCTGGAGTTCGTCAACGAGATCTTCGTCAAACAATCATTGAGGTTGGTCAATGATTTTTCGCACCCTGTCGCCAATTATCTGTTCCGATAAAATAATTCTTCTATCATGGCCAGCTCTGACATAAAACAGGTGTTTTTACCAAATGACATCCGCGAAGGATAGTTGATGGTTTAATCTTTCCTTCCCCTCAACCTGCGGTTGGTCCAGTCGACACCTCTCTCGGTCAGTGCGTGCTTGATTAACATTATCTCCCAGCATTCCGCCCTGTAGGCCACTTGACCAATTTGAAATTTTCACTATTGGCATGGGCAGACGGCTATCTTCCATTCGCTCCGTCGCAACATAAATCAAATTAAATCCGGCAGATCCGAGATCTTACTTTCTTCGCTAATGAAAATAAAATCTTTACCACTTTTCTTTGTTAAAAAAAATAACATCGCTCAGTGTCTTTTCGTGATAGCTTCTTATCACCTTAATCAACTCTCGCCTCTTTTTTTTTCTTTCACGCAACCCTAAATAGTGAGATTCGAACCGGTGTTTCAAGATCAGAAACATTCTAACAACTTGGTTACGCGACCGCTCCCCCTCTTTCTCTCCTCGCTCTCTCTCTTTTTATATATATATATATATATATATATATATATATATATATATAATAAAAAGGCTTAAAAACTAATATTCCATGGTCATAATTTATTCCATTGGAATCGTAAATACGATCCAATTCATCAGACCTACAAATTCAAAAAGAAAACATTATTCCGGGAATAAAAAATAAAATTTAGTGAGAGTGTATGTATGAGAGTGTGGGACGAATGTTAGAGTAAATGAAAGCTATAGGGAGGGTTAACAGGAAGGTCTAAAGATGAAGGGGGGATTAAAATTTAACAGAGAGAAGTTTTAAAGAGGGGAGTCAAAGACGGTTTAAGTGAGAGAAATATGAATATTCTCGGATGTCTAATACAGTAAAGATATACCGGAAAAAATACATTTTAGTGGTGACATACACACACAATAGACGATATAATCTCAAAGATCAGAAGATGAGAGAGGGAGAGGAAAAGAAAAGAAAAAGGGGTGGGGGAGAAAGATATGG
This sequence comes from Acanthosepion pharaonis, assembly GCA_903632075.3. Classification (NCBI taxonomy): domain Eukaryota; kingdom Metazoa; phylum Mollusca; class Cephalopoda; order Sepiida; family Sepiidae; genus Acanthosepion; species Acanthosepion pharaonis. The sequence continues at coordinate 3,443,089 of CAHIKZ030005066.1, forward strand.
GGAAAACTAAAACCGAAGGGCATTTATAAAAGGACCGCTGTGTAATCAAGAAAAGTTGACAAAAATAATATCGAGTACAGGTTACAAATCAAATATAAACATAAAAAACAAATATAACGATTATCTAATCTAGCAAGGACCTATATTTCTATGTTCAAAAACACATGCGTATACAAACATACACAAAATATTTATATTTACACGTACATACATACATATAGGCGTGTACACACATACCCATACAAATACATATACCTATATATATATATATATATATATATACACATATACATACATATACATCCATAAACATCCACTCCCACATATATATATACACTTTTACACACATATATACATATGGACATACATATACGTTCACATAAACATATATGCATAAAACCTTACATCTCCATATAATTACATACATCCATCTAAACAAATAAACAATGTATCCCTTTATCCGTCTAACTATACATACATACATACACACATATACACCCATATACAGATATATATGTGAGTACGTATACATACATACCTAAACATACAAAGACACATATAAACACATCTACATACACATCTACCTACATATACATACATCCATATATATATATATATATATATATATATATATATATATATATACATATATATATATATTCGTATGTATATACACATATACACACATACCCACACATGTACGCACATATACATATCTATATATAAATCAAAATGTTAAATTTAAAAAAAAATTGTCTCAAAAAAATAGAATTACATAGCGCATCACATAAACATACACAATGATACATATAGATAATCATAATGGTCATTCCATTAAAATGTCATGCCCGATGTTATTGAACCAAGATGGAACTGACATAAGTGACAACACGTTATAAAACGGTGTTTATTTTTTTGAATCCTTTCTTATGTCTCCATTTAGAAAATATCTCACTACGAAGATTTAGTCTTAAATATTTATCTTTAATAATAATTTTTTCCGCCATGCACAGATCACACCAATCGCGGAAGTTATTAGGGCTTCTAGCTCTTGATAAATATCTCCATTCGAAAAGTGGGGTTAGTCCCTTATCCACCAGATCCCAGTAGTGTTTGGATAAGGAAGTTTGATTTTTGATGTATCTATATCTAAAAGAGCGTCTATGGTTGTATAGACACTGCTTCCAATCACCGGCGGATATACCTATATATTTTTTTTTGGTTTATATTTTCCTCGGGGAAGATTGTTGCCTCGTATACTACATTTTCATACATACATTTACCCCCGATTGGACAATGGTCTTTATTCCTACAATTGCAGGTAGGGTTACTAGATTGAGTTTCATTACTATGGTAATTTCTAAGTATTCTACAATTATGGGAAGATATAATTTTCTCCATATTTCTAACGCATGAGTAACTAATTTTCATTGTCTTCCTATTGAAAATTTTATGTAGCGGATATTTACTATGGAATTGGAAAAATGGAAAAAGACAATATATATAAAAGAAAAAAGACAATAATCACCGCAACAATCCAAACAATATTTCTACATATGAAAAATGCTCTTTAAAAGAAAATGAGGTAATTTTTCAGTTGACCCAATGAATATATATAAGCGTTGGTACAGTGCTTCCTTATATTTGGGTTCAATCAAAGTGTTGTTTAGTTTCTCGTTATGGATTTCATTATTTAAATGTTGGATGTCATATATATATATATATATATATATATATATATATATATATATATATATATATATATATCAGTATAATGTATAATAGGGATTGTTGCCTAAATATACAATTATCAAACTACACGAGCCGGCAGCCAACAAGAAAAGTAACACAACATTCAGAAAAAAATCACCTGACGGCAAATAAAAATGGCTAAAAATGACATCCAGCATTTAAATAATCAAACCAAATAACCTTAAAAAATTATTACATGCATGCACAGCCTTGCACTGCTTCTACGATTATAATGGCAACATCTATACCCAAACTAATGGTGTTAGTATGGAGAATCCGCTCGTCCCGTGCTTCTCTAATTACTACATGTTCCACATAGAAAACATGATATTTAAACAGGTCTGTAAACCAAAAATATATGTTCGTTACGTAGATGATATTTTATTTTAGCGAAAACACACACAAGAAATAGATACTCTCAAAACCACATTTGAAAAAAAAATCTCTGTCCTTAACTTTACCTACGAACTAAGTCAAAAAATAAATTCCCATTCTTAGACGTTTTCATAGAATACAATACTTTCATCATCTCATTGTATAAAAATCCCATTGTATAAAAATTGCCACCATAATTTTAAGAATGAATGCCTTAGATATAAAATAGCAGTGATAAAAAATTCCTAAAGAGAGCACACGAGAATTCATCCTCTTGTCTCCTTTTCCTTAAAGAACTCAACAATGCAAAACAGGCACTAGTTAACATTGGTTTTCCTAACCACCTCATCGACCAGTAAATTAATCTGGCGGGAATATAAAATTATTTTAAAAAGTTACCATGTCCCTTCAGAACGTAAGATTAGCTCTCCACAAATACTTTTTCTTTTTAATATTTGGGAATTGCTAGGTAATGGATTTCCCATTCCTCTCTCCAGGGTAGTCCTTCTCTTTGACTAGTGCCTACTAAAGCCAGAGAGATCAGATTACACTGCAATTTAACCCATAGTTTGGGGAAGAAGAGATGGATACAATGCCTCCCCAAGTGCGAAAATCAACACAGCGGACGACACAGGAATTAGAACTCGGCTCGCCGATAGCTTTCCAAACGATAATTGTTATGAATAAAAAATAAATAAAAGCGAACTTCTTATAGCACGATCACATAATTCTTTCGGGGATCGTAGAAGGACCACAACTACTGACTTATGTCCAAGACCCAATCCCTTTTCAGGCTGGATATGAATTCTGAGTTTTCCTTCTCTTAGACTGGTTGCGACACAAGGCAATAAAAACCCAGTCTGCTCTGATTTTTAACCGATAGCTTTGAGAAAAAAGGATACATGCTTCTTCCAAAGCAATTCGTCTGAGTTTATTGAGACTAGGTTAGATTTGAACTAATTTCACCGATTCTGTGTTTCGTGTCGATATTTGTCATGTTACATGCACAACATCTTAGTATGTAGAAGAATATATATATATATATATATATATATATATATATATATATATATATATCCTAATGTACAGCTAGTTAGATCAGGGCTATAGGAATGTAGGACGCCCATGGGTAAGACACAAAGACAAGCTGAAAAGCAACTTGTCAGCAGTCAATATACCACATAACACCCTTGAGCGCTTTGCTTTGGAGCGGGTAGAATGGAGATCAACGTGTTTTAGTGGACTCAGCAATTTTCAATCTGCTTGTCTGAATCATCTTCAAGAAGCGAGAGCAAGATCTAAAAGGTCAACCAATCTAACAGTGATCTCATCTCACAATCCTCACACTTGCTCCATATGTGGCCTCCTTTGTAAATCACTAGCGGGTCTTAAATCCCACTTAAGGTTAGAGCATAAACTTTCATAACTGAATCAATAAGCTGGCAGATCCTCATACGTCGAAACCGACGGGAGAGTCCATTATATATATATATATATATATATATATATATATATATATTTAGTTGATTGTTGTGAGTTTGTGTCCCTGGGTTTCACGCTGACGATCGCAAAAGCGTGAAACCCAGGGTCACAAACATCATTTCAACTAAATATGTTAGCTCTATCACTGATATCGAGCGCTTTCCAATAAGTACCGCGTATATATAATATATATAATAAATTGCATATTCTGTCTATATTTCTGAGATGAGGTATTATGTACATTATTTACATTATTCGGACTATTGTCCTCATCTTTGTCGCCATATTTATTACAACGTTCCGGCCTTCTTCAGTGGTTGGAATGTCGAATTGAACCCTTTATTTCGCTCACTGGGGTAGACTGTTCTAGTTCCACGTGCCATGTTTGATGGATGTCAATTATCAGTTATCTCCTGTTAATTTCACTCTGAAAGTTCTCCACTGCCTTAACCGGGTATTGAACTCTTTGGGTCCTGTCACTGGATTTAACCAACGCCTTTATCCACTGTGCCATGTGTCCCTAGGTATGAATTTCTGGGTATTATAAACCTAATGTCTTCAGCAACCATTTTTACCAGTGCTCATATTGCAATTTTGCTGTTATCATTGCTTTTCTCTGGCACTCCTTATTACTGGTTCCCATATTGTATTTATTTCTATGCTTGGTCGGCTAAGGAGATTTTTGTGGCCTAGCATATGTGCTGATTCCTTAAGTTTACAAATTTTCCAATGGTGTTCCTTGTCTATGATCTCAACATGATCCCACAGAGGGTGGTGATCACCCTTCTCTCTCCATATGTGGTCAGCCACGCCTGATTTTTCTACTTCCCCCCCGTGTTACAGCTTTCTGGTGTTCTTGAAGCCTTACCTTAAGGGGGCGGCCTGTTTCTCCTTTATATTCCTTTCCGCAGCTGCACGGGAGAGCGTACACACAGTCTTTAGTCATGTTCTCCTCTATGGGGGGGGTCTCACTTGGGAGAGATATCTGCGAAGTGTCGTCAAGCTTTTGAAGGTTGTCCTGATGTTATATGGATCGCAGATCCTTTGTATTTTCTCTGATAACCCCTTCACATAAGGCAGGCAGACTGTTTTCTGAGTGTCGTTGTCCTCCCTTTCTTTACGCTGTATGGATGGTGGGAGTTGAAATTGAGGTACTGTCCGGTGAATGTCGGTTTACGGTATACGGATGTCTTAAACCCATGCTCTGTTCGAGATATTAGATCATCCAGGAATGGGAGTGTGTTGTTACTCTCTTTCTCCATTGTGAACTGTATCGAAGGCCTTATTGAGTTCACATGGTCCAGTAGAACCTGAACATCTTCCTGTTGTGGCCAGAGTATGAAGGTGTCATCTACGTACCTTAACCATATAGTTGGCTTTAGATATATAGATCCAAATGCCATTTCCTCAAAGTATTCCATGTATATATTCGCCATTGCTGGTGATAATGGCGAGCCCATTGCTAAGCCCTCATCCTGTCGATATATGTGTGATCCCATTCCGAAGTGTGTTGTTTGTGTACAGAAAGTCAACATCTCCATCAGATTATCTATTGGAATACTAGTCCGTTCTTCTAGGGAAAAGTCAGATGCCAATCTGTCTCTGACTACTGAGAGTGCCTCCTCCGTGGGTACCTTGGTGAACAAACTCACCACGTCCAAGCTCACCATCTGGTTGAATAGGATGGGAGCATCTTTGATTATTTCCACGAAGTGGGCGGAGATTCTGACATATGAAGGATACTTTCCGATCAATGGGTCAATTATATCTACAAGGAAGCGACTCAGAGGGTGGCACACAGAGCCTTGGCAACTAACAATCGGCCTGAGCGGAATACCTTCTTTGTGAATCTTAGGGAGACCGTATATGTGAGGTAGCTTGGTGTAACGCTGCGATAACTGTCTATACGTCTTAGGTGCGAAGTGATCCTTGTTCTTGATTAGTATCTGTGACAGTTTGTGTTCCGTTTTCATAGTAGGTCTAGCATAATAAAACTGGAGACGCTGGCAATTGGATCCCTACAGAGAACCGAAAACATCATCATACTACCGGCTGACAAAGGTAATGCGACAGTAGTGATGGACAAATCAGATTATACAAGAAAACTGAAAGACTTCATTAACAATGGTAGCTACAGCAAAGTGAAAAAAAGGATCCTACTATGAAAACGGAACGCAAACAGTCTACTCCAGTGAGGTTCAGTTCGACATTCCAACCACCTGAAGAAGGCCGGAACGTACAACGGCCGAAACGTTATAATAAATATGGCGACAAAGATGAGGACAATAGTCCGAATAATGTAAATAATGTAAATTATATATATATATATATATATATATATATATATATATATATATATATATGAAATGGATAAAGTCCGACAATTATTTTAAGACATTTTTATAAAATTATATTATAAAACAGATTTACTTAAATATTTGTATCTATAAAAAGAATGCATAAACATAAAATGTCTTAAAATAATTGTCGGACTTTGTCCATTTCATAATGAGTGACATCATTTGTTTACATTTGATACGCCATTAGCAGATATGAATGTACGTGAGAGATTCATAGAAGATTAAAGATTAAAGACAGTAAAATCGACCTTGCTGATCGAACGCTCCTCTGTGGCCGAAACAGTTAAAGAACGTCAGGCTATATGACGGATCCGTATAGGATACAGGTTCGATTCCTGTCGGAGGACGAAAATTTTCTATGAAAATTTCTCAGATATTTCAGTGTGACACTATTTAGCGGTCGCGTAAAGATTAAAAGCGAGAAATAATTAAGGCGAGAAGAAGCTATCACGAAAAGACATACTGAGCGATGTTATTTTTTTTTAACAAAGAAAAGTGGTCAAGATTTTATTTTCATTTGCGAAGAAAAGTTTTTTTTTTTTCACAGAAGATAGGAAATTCGTAAGATCTCGGATCTGTTGGAATTAATTTATGCTACGACGCGGCGAATAAAAGATAGCAATCTGCCCATGGCAATAATGAAAATTTCAAATTGGTCAAGTGGCCTACGAAAAAGAAGCTGGAAGATAATCATAATCAGGTCACGCACTGATCGAGAAAGGCATCAGCTGAGGCCACCCCAGAGAGAAAGGGAAAAGAATAAACCATTAACTATCTTTCGAAGATATCATTTGTTTTTGGAAAATGACCATCTGTTTTATTGTCCAGACCTGGACATGACAAAAGTTTGTTACCGGGATAGATAATTGGCGACAGAGTGCGAAGACGTCCAGTTGACCACCCACTTGACGCTGACGAAAATCTCGTTGATAAATTCCAGATAACATTCGGTTAACATAGAGATTAAGGACCACACTACGAGTCGTAGGGGTCTGGTGTAGGAAAAAAAAAGAAAAGAAAAAAAGGAAGATAATTTTTTTTCCTTTGAGCGATAATTGTAAACACTCGCGCTGCCGAGCGTCATTGGCTGAGTGGTGGCGTGAGCGGTGGGCGAAGGTAAACATATGAGAAGGAGGGGAGACCTGTTGACGCCTCTGAGGGGATTGGTGTGAGATACTACTGTGAGAGAGAAGGGAAACCTGTTGACGCCCTCTGAGGGGATTGGTGTGAGATACCAATATGAGAAAGGAAGAATTTGGGAGGACGATTCCCTTAAGAACCCTTCTGGGGCAGAAAGTAATGGACTTCCAAAAATGGAAAGTGATAAATTTTCTTGTCCGAAAACAAAGGAAATCCTTATTGTGGATTTAGAATTATCGAGGAACTCAAACCACGACAAGCCTACACCCAGTTTTGGTCGGCCTCCATATAAACAGAGTCGCAGCGAGTAGACGGCAGTTGGAGTTGCAGTTGGAGTAAGAGAGTTCGGCAGAGTTCCGAGGAGACGCAGACGCAGACAGAGTTGAGCTGTGAGCTCTGAGACCATCCTCGCATCCCGATTTCGATTTCTAACCAAAAACAATTTATTTTTGAAGAACGACTTAGACACACTCCACCAAAACAAGTTTTACGAATATCGCCTGAAGATACAAAAAAAAAAAAAAAAAACAGTTATCGAAAAACAACTTAAGATATTAAGACTCGCCTAACAAACACAAAGTGTCACGAATCCATAGAAGTGGGTTGGGAGAAAAACTCAGTCCTGTATTCAGCAACCAGATATAAAAATATTTGTTATTCTTTTTTAACACATTTGAACTTTTCGAGTTGTTACTTTATTTTCTTTTACATATACTTGTGCGGTGTCACCTTTGCTCGAGTTCGGCTTGCATTGCGGCCCGGCGACTGATTGATTTCGTCTACCTAAGATCAAATTACAACGTAGGTAGGTTAGACTAGAAATCAAAGCAGTTACTTCGGTAACCAGACGTTGGAGGTGAGCTGGGAACGACAAAGCTGATACCGAATCTAACCAGATTCCCATCCGAATCAACCAAGGGTTAGAACGTCATATTTAGTGCCGTGACAGCAGGATCACGTCACATTTGGCGCCGCGACTAATACCAAGTCACATTGGTCGTCACAGGATAGCACGGGGGCAGAGAGCCCGGGAGTGACGTCACACAGGCCGGTAAATATTTTTTTAATACTGTTTATTATAAAACAGAGCATTTACTTAGATATTTGTATCTATAAAAAGAATCTATAAATATAAAAATGTCTTTATATATACATATACATTTCACACATATATATATATCTTTCTTTAAAAACGACTGACAAGCTACTGCGATTAAGCTTTTTATTTAGCTTTTCTTGTGTTCTTACAAGTGTTTCATTTTCTGGACACAAAGTCTGTAAAACTGTCCAAATGATCTGCATTTCTGAGCGCTTTCGGCTATACTTTTAACCATCATCAAGGGTGATTGTATTTTTACTTTTTAACTGAATGTATGGGTTTGTGTGTATGTATCTAGAGTTACACATAATAAAGCAACAAAAGCTAATTATAAAAGTACTTCTGTTACATGATCGTTGCTAATTTTAGCGTATAAAATGTTTTATGTAAATTTAACAATAATTATGGGACAGGTCATATCATTTTACTATGGAAAATCCAAAGAAGAATCGGATTAGCGAAAGAAGCCTTCAAAAAGCTAAGCAAATAAGAAACAAGAAAATTTCGTTAAAAACAAAGGAAAGAATGTAGAACTGGTGTGTAATATCAATCATCCTATACAGCAGTGAATACTGGATAATTTCCTCACAGATGAAGAAGAGACTTGAGGCAACAGAGAAGTTGTTCTACAGAAGGATGCTGAGAATACCAAGGACGGAACATGCGAGTACCGAGGGAGTTTTAAGAAAAATGAGAAAAATAAAAGAAAATAAATAAAAGTATAAAAACAATGAGAGAGAGAGAGAGAGAGAGAGAGAGAGAGAGAGAGAGAGAGAGAGAGAGTTGGAATTTCTGGGATAAGAAAAGGAGGAGGAAGAGGAGGAAAAAGAAGAAATATAAAAAAGAAACAAAGAAATAGTCTTTAAATACATGTTGGAATTACTGTCAAGCCATATTGAAAATACCAGTGGATGCCAGTTCACCGAATTTCAGCAAAGATAAGTTAATTTTTGATGAATTGTTTAGATTTCGCAACATATCAACACCTGTTGGGTTATCTAGTGGTGAAACCTGTTTTCGTATTATACTGGAAACTATGAGTAAAAACATTGGTCGTGTTTTTAATTGAGTTTATAGCCAAACACTGGCCGTATGTTCGTCTGAGTTTCTAGGTAAATACTGGTAGAGTTTATACTTTAGTTTATAGGTAAACATTTGCTGTATGTTGGAGATTATCAGTAAAAAGTCTATAGGTAAATATTGATCTTTGAGTTTATAGTTAAATATTTGGTGCGTTTATACTTGATTCTATAGGTAAACATTGGCCGTGTGTTTGCTTGAGATTATGGCCAAACATTTTTAATGTTTATATTTGAGTCTGTAGATAAATATTGTATTTGAGTTTATAGGCAAAGATCGATTGTATTTATATTCGAACCTATAAGTAAACATTGGTTTTATTTTTGTTTGAATTAATAGTTACTCTTTTGCCTTTGTTTGTACTTTAGTCTACAGGTAAGCATTTTTCGTGTGTTTGCGTTTATAGCTCAACATTGACCGTGTTTTTACTTGGATCTATAGGTAAACATTGATCGTATGTTCGTTTTATTTTCTAGGTAAATATTGGCTTTTGTCTACAGGTAAATATATGTTATGTTTAGACTTGAGTCAATAATTGAGGAGATTGGCATAGGTTGATCGGATTTCTGTTTGAGTCTGTCAGTAAAAATTGGTCATGTTTCTACTTGAGAATATAGATAGATTTTGATTGTGTTTATGCTTGAGATTATAGATAAACTTTTGTCCTGTTTATACTTGTGTCGGGTTTATAGATGAGTTTATAAGTGAACTTTTGTCTTGTTTATACTTGAAACTGTAGGTAAACGTCAACTGTTTTCATACACTGAACATTTGTAATTTTAATACTTGAATTTATTGATAAATGTTGGTCTTTCTTATAACTTTTGCTTTAGTTTATAAACAAACAATGGCACCCCATACTTAAGTCCACATGCATCTGAATTAGTTGAACCTTTTTGTATCGGGGCTAACCTTCCGTTATGGGATTTAGTAGGCGTATTTTAGGAGGGGTCAGTGGAATGAAAAACAAACGATGCAGGAGTTTTACTTAAAGCTTTATTCAACTATAACTCAACTCTGGCAACAAGCAGGGTGGAGTTTATGCTTTTATAACGGATCCAGGGGGAGACAACTATGGTTGACTTCCACCATAGTTCGGTTCATAAGTGAATCGCATTTGTTCGAAAACTAACTTCACTGAAATCATTAAATCGAATCTTCATTTGGTCGAATTATTCACTTCACCGAAAAATCCAAACGTAGAAAATTAAAGGGAGATAACTGTTATATCTAAATTGCGCTTTTAAGAATTTATGTATCCTTTTTGAATGATACGCGTTAATTAGATTGTTGCTTATTTACGATAATGAATGATTGACAAAAAGTTAAGTTTTTTTTAAGGGATTATTGAATGTTGAAATCAGTTTAAATCAGAAAATTGATTATCTTTCTTTTCGGGCAACCAAAGTTAAATACAAATAAAAGAAACGTTTAAAAGATAAATAAAAAAGTGTAATATAAATTAATACAGGATTTTTTATTTAATTTATTTCGTAATATATATTTGGATAAAACAAATATTTAAATAGTTTTGTCATGTGTGTATCCGTTGGTAGAAGTGGTGAAAGTATCTCTGCTAATTATTTGTTGGACACTGGTAGTGTGCGGACCTATCTGTCCAGTGAAGTTTTGAAGCTCTTTGGCAGTCTGGAACCCTTAGGGCTTGATTGTGAATTCAAGTTATCAACACTCCTTGGCGACTGTGATAAGCGCTTCAAAGAGATACTCCTGGAAATCAGTGTTGATTTCAATTGTCCACATACTCCCAGTGGATGATGACATTGATTTGTCAGTGCACATTGATGAGTTGGACTCTCTTTTGGACCAATTCCAGTGTAACAACTGTCCCCTTGCAGGTAGGTTTGACAGAGTCACCAAGATTTTTTTCCAATTAATGACATCGTTGGGTTAGATATAATTCAGCACCTAGGACACCTTCAGCTGGTGCCTTGTCTTCAGGGATGGGCGTTTTCGGCCCCGCTTGGAGGGCTAACAAGATTTCACTCACCTGGACCCTCTCAGGACGAGAACCGTGAGAGCCTTGCGTTTGATTCAGTGTTGGCATCCACAGCTAAAGTTAAAACCTCGCACCTGTGTTTTGTGTTGGAGTCTAGGAGTATATATGAAGATTCTCTAAGCGATTTCTTTCCTGACAGTGATATTCAAAGTTTAGAAAGAATGTTCAGCGTAGAGTCAATATGGATTAAGGAACAAGAGTTGTCTAACTATGACGAGCAGATGGTTGCGGTCTTCAGACAATCTATCACATTCAAGAACAATAAGTATTACATTCGACTACCTTGGGAGACTGAAAAAGATATCTTGTGTTCCTTCCAACCATTCTGTGGCCATTCGTGTCTTGGACCATATGGCACGGAGACTGGAAAGCGAATGGATTTATCGGGACTACTTGGAGTTTTTCCGTCATCAAGAACGTACGGAATAATAAAGGAGATTTTTGTTCCCCCTCACCAGTTTAAGGTATATATTTGGATTCCACACAGGCTGTCCTGAAAGCAGATCCTACGTCCACCACTAGAAATCGACCTGTTTTTAACTACATCTCAAGACAAATAACTCCTCTTTTCTTAACGATGCTGCCTACCAAACAGTGAACCTTACGAGACACCTGTTGGAATTATTGTTACCATTTCAAGCATACAATCACGTTATGTTGGCGCATATGAGGAAGGCCTTCTTAATGATCCGCCTGGAGTTGGCGGCCGATAAGAATAGGATCTGTTTCTTATTGAAAGACAACAGAAGACTGTGTTGTTTCAGGTATACTACAATTATGACCGCTATGTAACGCCCAACAGGGCGATCAAGATATGATTTGCTGTGATGGATGTGACAGCTGGTGCCACTTCGGGTGTGCAAGGGTTGAATCGCCCCTCACTTCAAGTACAAGTGGCACTGTCTGGATTTTACGCCCTTGAGGTGACGTCGTGGCAGACCTAGTTCACTCCCCGAATAAGTCAAGAGGGCCCATTGTAGCAATATATATATATATATATATATATATATATATATATACACACACACACACACACACACACACACACACACACACACACACACACATATATATATATATATATATATATATATATATATGCAGATACGTAGAAAAATAGGAAAGAACACGTTAGGTAAATAATCCCGAGTTCTTTAGTATTTTTGTTTTTATTTAAAAAAAAAACAGTGCTCCATACAGAAGTAGAGCTTAAATTATAATTATTTAAAAAAAAATGATTCCTTCGCTACATAAGAGTTCTCATGTTTCAAAAACGAAAGCCGAAAACCTCAATATAATTATTAAAATTACATTGAGTTAAAGTATCAAGATTCCTAAATTTCGCTTGAGGATGAAACAGGGCTTGATGCTTTAACTCAATTTAATTTTAATAATTATATTGAGGTATTCGGTTCTCGTTTTTGAAACATGAGAACTCTTATGTAGCGAAGGAATCATATTTTTAAAAAAATAATTATAATATATATATATACATATAAACAAAATAATTCTTAATAGCATTGTCATTTTTATTTTTTATTTTTGTTCTCGGGAAGGTGTGGAGAAATTGATGGCTCACGCAGGGAAAGGAATAATTTACTTAACCTGGGTTTTTGGTTCTTGTTGACTAAAAGCTGTTATCTTTTTACTAATTATTTTTCATAGTTACAGGGTTTCGTGACTTGTTACCATGTAATCCCTGAAGTGGTGATAAAGGAAATGTTTGATCATCTTTTCATCGCTCTTCTTGTAAACCAGTGCAAGTTATAAGACGATTAACCTATGTCGCGGAAGGAAATATTTTTTTTGCAACTTAAGGTATGTACTTTTGCTCCTTTTCTCGGCCTGCACTGTCTCTGGATATTTTTGGGTTGAGATTTTCTCGACAGTACCTTGTCTAAGAGTTCTTTCTGTTTTCTTTGTGTCTACCATCAACACAGTGTCATATGTAAACTATAGACTATAAACTATAGTTTTCAGCATGTCTGGGTAGCACACACGCAGTTATTGTTACTAATAATTGATTTTTTTTAATAATCATTTCACCCCAAGTAAAGCGGGAGTGACATTAGTACGCAAGGGGGGCTACAGATTGGGAAAGTAAGAAAAAAGACTTGGTATAGGAGGGGGTTGAGGAAAAGATAAAAAGAACAGAGAAGGATAAAAAGAAGAACAGGGATTAAGCTATCAGAAGATGTCGATTGACATTGCATTTAAATCTTTGAAGATTATAGTTATCAGTAAGAGGAAGGGAGTTCTACTGTCGTGAAGTCCGAGAGAAGAAGCCGTTAGAGAAGAAAAGGCGATTACATTTAACTATTTCGACAGTAAAAGGGTGGGACCGAGTAACACGTTTCTCAATAAACAAGTAAAAAGTGCTTGAAAATTAGCATTTTTCATTCGGAAAGTTTTTCGTTAGCTTACTGTTATGCTTCCATATTGGAATATTTAAAGAATTCTTTTAAAAGAACTCTGATTTTTCAAATTTTTCCATAGGTAAGTAGTTTTGCTCCTTTCCTCGGTCTGCACCGTCTCTGGACTTTATTTTTTTTTGGTGGGGGGTTGAGATTTTCTCGACATATAAAGGCGTATTCTGTTAATAACAAATGTATTAATTACTTATTAATTAGAGTCTTCCTAATTTGTAATGATACCTATAACGAAACACAATTTACAATGCATTTCTATAGCAAAATTATTAGTAACGAATTCTCATTATGCATATAAAATCTTTTTTGTGAATAACACTCGCCCTAAATCCTAATCATAGATTGTTGTAAACTAGAAAGGGTTACTGAATGAGGAATAACCAAAACGGAGGTTGGAAATGAAATGGTAATCTTTATAACATCAACAAAATACGATGCTCGCCAGCGGCGTGAAGTAGGTAAACCACTGCTAGTGGTGAACTATTTAGACAGCATATTACCCCCACTTACAATAGTGTCGAAAGTATTTATGAAGATTGGGACATATCCGTTAGTGTTCATAGGTACGGTATATAACAATATATATATTACTCTCTCTCTCTCTCTATATATATATATATATATATATATTTTTCTCTGTATAATATATATATATATATATATATATATATATATATATATATATATATTATTGGAACCTAGAAAAGGTTACTGAATGAGGAATAACGAAATGAAATACTAAAATTTATAACATAAAAAAAAATACAATGCCCACCAGCTGTGTGAAGTAGGTAAACCACTGCTAGTTGTGGACTAATTAGACAGCATATTACGATATTTACCTGCCTCCCCACGAAGTAGGATGCAGCACAAGGCCAACTTTAATGTGGAGAAATTCGAGCCCGTGGGCTCGGGCAAAAATTGCCCGTAGACCCAACATAGGCGAGATCGGGTTTCTGTTTACCTCCCCGTACGAGACTCTGCCCTTCGGCATAGCCTCGTCCGAGTTCCCCTCTGTCCGAAGGCAGATAGTTCGACACAGCAAGAGCTTCCGATGCTGACAGCTTACGCTGCCAGCGTAGACACAGATTACCCCCACTTAAAATAGTGGCCAACGTATTTATAAGGATTGGGACATACCCATTAGTGTTCATAGGCGCAGTATAAAACATAGATGATCACTTCTTATTAATTTTCAATGTACAACATAGGCAATGCGTGTTGAAACTCTAGAATAAATTTTAGGACAAATTTTGAAGATTCGGTCGTTACTCATTATTTTTTTTTTCTCTACAGTCATGAATATTTCATTTGTAAAGCAGAAAATGACTAAAAAGAAGCGGGAAAATGCTGGAGTCACGCTAACGACTGTAGCAATGGTGTCGAAAACCTTACAATATATAGGGGGCTGAGTTGTAACCAGCACTAATATACAGTCGTGATTATTATTTCATTTCCCATCCCGCTTTAACGATTTGTTTTGTTGCCAAATAAGTAATCATTGGAGTGAATGAAAATCTTAACGTGTTTGTTTAATAAATCCTTCCCGTAATATAACGACAGTTATTTCATGAATAAACACTGCCATTTCGCTTTAATGTAGATCATATCGCAAACCGAATTGTCATATAAATGCATGTTGCCTTGCCCAATGATACTGTCAATTATTAGCGAGAGAATATTTTAAACAGTGGTTCTACCTCCCAAGTACCTCTTTTTGTTTTTGCGAATCCCAAACGGCCAACTCTTCCAGTAAATCGTTTTATTGCCGAGATGAATCCGGTTGGTCTGAACAGTTATTTGTCACACTCTTTGGTGTCTGTGGACATCTGAGATCAGAGATCGACGAAGAAAGCAATGAGCGCTCAGTGATTTGATTAGTTTATTGATCTAATGTCTTGTAGAAGACGCATAAAATAACTTGCAAATGCAAAGTTTCACGGTGCAGAAACTGCTTGAAATTCAGCTCAGCGTCTGATGGAATTCAGAAAAAGAACGACCGACCTGAATGAAACCAGCACTAATATACAGACTTATCATGAAAATTAAAAAAAGTCAAATCGTTTCATCAGCAACTAAATAAATAAAGAACAGAAAAAAAAAAAAGAAAAAAAAAAAAGAAAACAGAAAAGCAAAAACAACATAAAGTCACTTTGAGTTATTAATGTCAAATAAATATTGGACATTAAATTTTCCGGAGCTCAAAAACTAATCCACGGATTTATATGAAATTTCCGATGGAACACTCCTTTGACGTGATTGGTCAAAATCCAGTGCCTTTTGTTGTAGTCTCTCTTTCTGGATCGGTGCGGTCCTTTATAATTCATTAAAAATGTAAGTTTGACAAGTGAAATTAATGCTAAACTTAATATTTATACTGCATCATTGAATTACTCATATTAAACAAAAACTTGGAATCTACGGTTCTTAAAAACGTTCGTATACAGATTATATTTGGTTGAGAAAGTCTGTGCTATTTCTTCTCTAATATATATATATATATATATATATATATATATATATATGTGAAAAGTGTATATAAATATAAATAAATATATATATGTATAATTATAGTTTGTCTGACGATCGCTAAAAGCGTGAAACCCAGGGTCACAAACTCACATCTATCCAACCAAATATATATATATATATATATATATATATATATATATATATATATATATATATATATATATAAACATGGAAATTTGTGCATTTATCTATCACTGAATCTTTATCCACCATTTTTTTATAATGAGATATTTCATTGTTAGGATTACAGAAAGTATTACTCAACGGCGATAAAGATATATGCCTCCTGTTAACAACATAAAAAACGAAATATCTCATGAATATATAGGGGAGACCAGGTTGCTAATGAATCGTTTTTGATTTCTATTATTTCGTGTTAGCTTTCTTTAGATATTTTTAAAAATCGGTAAACTTTCTTACACGCGAAAACAACTAACTGGATAGATAAAAATTCTAGATTACACATACAGAAAATATGCGTTTGTAAATTTACTTTGATATAGCCGTCGTTTTTTTTTTTATTTTTATTTTTATTTTTTTAACCCTGGTCATAACAGCTTTCTTTGGAAATTTTTTATATTTAATGATTTCAAAATCTAAAATCTTGCGACAATACAGTTAATTGATTAAAAAAAATCAATTCACAAAGTCGATTATGCCACTAAAACACAAGGGGTTACTTGGAGAGGAAGAGAATGGAAATACTTTAGAAGAACCGGAAACCCAATCCTAAGCAGGGAACAAAGGATAAACTTCTATTCCTGTTCAAATAATCGGGGAGGTGTGTAAGCCGGACGATAGGCGAACAAAAAAAAATAGACTAGACAAGTAGAATATATAACGAGGTAATTGCAGATTTATTTAAATATGGCGGTTATTTTTTGGCAATACAGGTCATATCAGTTTTCTTTGGATGCTTTTAAATTTTGATTTTTAGTGATTTTATAAGGTAGATAATTTTAATGGGATTCACATTTTCATGTATTATTTTTAACATGATAACAGTTTTGAAAATGTTTTTATATGTTGAATCTATTTTGTGTCTGACTGTCATGTGGACTGAAAGAAATTCTATGCCTAGATGCTAGTCTGCAACTCTAAAACGGTACAAACCATGTTTTGTATAGAATACTGGGCTGTCTGGCCATATATCTCTCTAGGCGGTATTATATATACACATGATGCTACTTGAGTATTTGAAGGCTTATGCCCATATTACGTTGAAACATTTGTTTCCGTCCGATTACCGAAGTTAACGTTGAGCTTGATCAATATCTAGTTGGGTACCCGCTCAGGAATACCAGGCGCTGTAAGTTTGGATGTGAAGGTGGTGTAATGGATAATGGCTCAGAATGTGAAACCGGAAAGCCCAGTTCAAATTCCAGTCGGGTTCGTTATATTCATTTACGTACAAATACCATTGAGAAAGGCATGAATCCATCTCTTCTCCTACCAGCAACATGCTAAATAGTAGGACGTGTAACAGAAGATCATTATTATTGCAAAAAGAAAAAAGAAAGAAAGAAATGTTTCGGCTTTAAATAACCTTAAGAGGGTCGATTAGCCGTAAAAACAAACAAATGAGCTTAAGGTGCTAAATAATATTTTATTTATTGTATGGAAGCATAGAGGCATTATAAAATATGAAATTGTATGGAAGCATAGAGACATTATAAAATATGAATATGTGACAATATGCTACCGGGCAATTCGCCTTTGAGATCCTTAAAGGGCCGAAGTAGCAATTTTGCCACACACCTCTACTACTGTTAAAAAAAACAGGGAAGGAGTTGAACCGAACGATAGGCGAACCTATCAACTTTGATTGGGAAAATAAAAAGTAATTCAATAGTTCAGAGTTTTAGCCGGAAATGTTAGAAGTATAGAACTGAAGTAGACTTTAGAAGGAACCAGTGTGTGTGTGTGTGTGTGTGTGTGTTTATGTGTGTGTACGTATGTATGTTTATGTGTGTATATATGTGTGTATGTGTGTGTATGTGTGCGTGTATGTGTGTGCGTATGAGAGAGAGAAAGAGAGAGAGAGTGAGACAGAAGGAGAGAGAGAAATGGATCAAAACACGTGGCTCTTGCTTGGTGGTTGAAGTAGTTCAGATTTTCCACCGACTTTGGTGTCCGATGTCTGGTAATATCCAGAATTCTGAATGCTGATTTTCACGGTAGGAAAGCTCTTTTGATAAATAGACTAAAACAGTTCAATAATCTTTCTCCCTATGTCTGTCTCTTTGTAAGCGAAATGAATAAATAGCAGGACAGACTGGGTTCTATAGCCTTGGATGGCAACTGGTCTAGGAGAAGGAAAACTCTGAATTTAAAACCTGCGGAGGGTCGTTTGGGGAGCTTTGGCACGCTGTGCACCAAATCTCTGTACTTGGCCCTTCAAAAAGTGTGGATGGTTCTGCACAAAAACTTCACCACTATAATTAAATCTCATGTGCTGGTGTCGATTCCTAGGGAACTGATCTGCTTGACTTTCACACGTTGAATTCAAGGGGAGAGAGTCGAGAGTATATATATATATATATATATATATATAGTAGACTGATGAAAGAAATTCTGTCGATGAAAAACAACAATGATAATAGGTATTTTCCAAGCGTAGCTTAGATGAGGCACAAGGCCGAATGTAGAGGGCACCCAATGAGGATCGAACTCATTACTCAGTCGCAATTGTTCTAGCGAGACAAACTTGCTAACCCTTACACCGCCTCGAGGTGCCCTAAACAACAACGATAATAATATATGTCTATACTTCTGAGATGAAGTATTGTAATTATTTACATTATTTACATTGTTCGGACTGTTTACCCAATTTTCCTTGTTGATATAAAATGACCGCAATTTGACACTGGCGTTTGTTTTGATGCGTTCTACATTGAACTTTTGCATAGTGCGTCGTTTTGCCTACAAGTGAATGCACTTTCGCCAAATTAGGCTCTATGAATTTCGCAAAATAGTAAGCGACAAAAAAAAAAAAAAAATAAATAAATAAAAACACCCAGAAGGTTTATCTGGATCGTGCTCCCACTCTTCGGACAGTCAAAAAGTGATTTGTCAGATTTTGTCGGGGTGATTTTAAGCTAAACGATCACCCACGCTCCGGGCGACCTTAAGATGCTCTGCTTGTCATCGTGGAGAGTAAAACGAAGATTTTGACGGAAGACATTGCCAAGAGTTTGAAAATCGATATCTCAACTGCTTTTCGCCATTTGAGTTGATTTCTAAATTCGACACGTGAGTGCCACATTCTCTGATGGAACAAAACAAGCTCGATAGAGTTTCTGTGGCGATTTATTTGTGTTATGCCACGAAAAGGAACCGTTCTTGGGCAGAATTGTCACAGCCGATGAAAAATAGATCGTTTATCATAACGTTCGACATAAACAGAACTGGAAACAAGCTCTTGAATGTGCAGAACTCGTGGCTAAAACGCGTTTGCATACAATGAAGGTGTTGTTGTCAATTTGGTGGGATTGCAGAGGGATAATTCACTTTGAGCTTCTTCCAGCAGGCGAAACAATAACTGCAAAGAAGTTTGCGACTACTCGGTCTCACATTGACTGATGACCTGAGATGGAACAAATACATTGAATCAATAGCTTCATCCACCGCAAGGAAAGTTGGCTCCCTGTGCCGCGCCAGGGAATTTTTCTCTCTGGAGTCGATCCTTCAAATCTACAAATCAACCATTCGCCCTTGCATGGAGTATTGCTGCCATATATGGTCTGGAGCCCCTTCTGTTTGTCTCAAGGTTCTTGATAAAATCCAGAGACGGATATGTAATGTAATTGGCCCTGATCTGGTATCTCGTCTGCAGTCGCTCTCTCACAGACGTGTTATCGCCTCCCTCTGTCTTTTTTACAAATACTTTCACGGTAACTGCTCTGATGAGCTGCTTTCGCTGGTTCCCGGACTTCATGAATTTAAGCGTTCAACTAGGCTGGCATCTCGCTCTCACACTTTCACTGTCGAAACTGTTAAATGTAGCCGTCTCTTCTACTCCAATGTCTTCATGTCTCGCACCTCTCGCCAGTGGAACTCCCTCCCCTTTTCCTATTTCCCTGATTGGTATAATCTCCAAATATTCAAATGTAATGTCAATCGACGTCTACAGATGCCTTGATCTATCCCCTATCCTTCTCTTCATCTTTCCTCTATCACTCTCGCTCCAACTCTTTGTAACCCCTTGCGTGCTAATGGCTTCCCGCCTTGCTTGGGGTGAAACCCTTAAAAAAAAAATACCAATCTCAATGCATTTATTAAAAAAAAAGGCCGATTTTGACAAATCGAAAATATATAATTTTCCACTACGACAGCGCAAGAGCACAAGTTGCAAAACAGACCTTGCAAAAGTTTAAATATTTCAAACAGGAAACACTCCAGCACCCACCATAGTTTTCTTATTTAGCTCCTTGACATTTTCATTTGTTTCGGTCAGAACAATTTAATTACAAAAATAATTTGACTGTACAGTCAGTCGAAAACTACCTCACATCCTTCTTCCAACAAAAAACATGAAGTTTCTACGAAAATGACATTAGAAAGCTCTTCGAATGTTGGGAGACTATATAGTTGTAAAATTTTGTTATTAATTTTTTAGTCTAGAAAGAACTTTTGTAATGGTCTAATGAGAAAAGATGTTAAAAATCGGAATTTTTCGACATTTCTGTGTCCTTTTCTCAACGAGAAATAAAATGAAGTTGGAGTTTTGATGGAACTTTTTTGGGGGCATGTGTTATATTAGTGATGCAATCTGCTATTTTTCGGTTGGTTGTTTGTTGCGATTAGTTTTCGAGGGTTTGTAGTTGACTGTGGAAACTATTCATTGAGTAGGCCTGAATTCCTATTTAAATCTAGAATGTGTGAATTTATTTTTAAATATCTGCTCGATTTTGTATCGGAACCTTGATAGGCTGTGACACTTTCCATCATCGAGCGGTCTAAAGCATAGTGCATCAAACAGTGGTTTCTCCTTGAAAAAGGGATGCAGGTTTGAATCCTTCTGGGGAGCATATTTTCTCAAACAGTAGATGTAATACCTATTAAAAAAAGCAGCGCTCTATTGAAACACGTGTATCCTCTAAGATATAACGTTTTAAATAAAAAATAATATATATATATATATATATATATATATATATATATATATATATCCATGATTCTCTCACCTTCGAGGATGCTCGACGCCAGAAGGTCACCGCTGCCAGAGATCAACGTCACAGGGCATCGTC
Organism: Acanthosepion pharaonis; assembly: GCA_903632075.3. NCBI lineage: Eukaryota > Metazoa > Mollusca > Cephalopoda > Sepiida > Sepiidae > Acanthosepion > Acanthosepion pharaonis. The sequence goes on from CAHIKZ030005066.1 coordinate 3,464,604, forward strand.
AGCAGTGATTACGACAACGGACTTTCAATACCCCCAATGTTTCAGACTCTGCGCCCCCAGCCTGGCGTTGGCGGGATCACCTCCGAGTTCACAGCTGAGATGCAGGCACGATACGCCATCTTCAGATTCGAAGGATAACCGATATATATATACATTTTTTTTAAATATGACGGACTAGGAAAATTTCATTAATTTTTATTCAGTTTTTCCAGCGTTTTTACATTTTTCCGTTTTGTGGAAGTGAGCGAGTACAAAAACTGTTCATATCGTCGATTGTCCCAAGCGCTTTCGGTCACTTTCTCAGCCATTTTCAAAGGGGTTTTGTTTTGGTGTTGTAAGTTTCTTTTCATGTTTTGAATGTGCGAGATGTATTATTTGTGTGGGTTCCGACTAGAATTCAAAACCATGCAAGTAGTACAACTGGAAATATATTTCCAAAATAAAATCACACATTAAGGGATTAAACAGGAATTTGGGTTTATTCAGAGAATATAATTTCCACAGGGAGCCCTCCAGCCAATAACAGCAACAATCCTCCGGTGTTTTTATTCCTCGTCTCGTTGAAAAAGAACACATGCGTGTCCAAAAATTCCGACCTTAAAATCTTTCTCTTCGTGCTCTACTATAAAATTGATGAATAAAAGTGAATAAAATTAGATTTCATGTATTCAACTCCATGTGTGAAATATAAAGGAAAGATCTTGCTACAAATATTAAATATGAAGACTGATATCCTTAAATTTAAAGGTCAGAGTCTTCAAGAAGAATGTCTTCGCTTTGATTGAGTTTGGTTAGGTTTAGTTTGTTTTACGGCATACCAATTTCAGTGGGTTACTTAATGCCGTCAAGATTTTTAGGATAGGTTCGTGTGAATAGAATATGTATTAATATTTTTCTTCCAAAATGTATTGCTGGTATTTTTACTAAAAAAATTATTTTTATTCTTTCATAGTGTTTTGACTCACGTTTGGAGGGTTAACTATTTACTGAGATCCTAAGAAGTGGTACCACTCCGGATCAGCATGGACCTGGGAACAACAGTAATTTAAAAGGTGGTTCCACGCTCCTCAAAACTTTCCGATCAGCGGCCTTGCTGCTGGACGTAGTTTATCGTCATACTCAGGACTCAATGTCTACAGTGAGTACGGATTTAGATTTGCATTTGAATGATTTTTCTCGGCGTCATCGGCAACATGTTGCTTCAAGTAATTGTTAGTAATAAACCTCGTTCACAGTAAGTGAAAGTTTGGAATTATTAAATACGTTTTTATGATACTACAGACACGCCACAGGAGAAAGAAAAACAAACAAACAAATTTAAAAGCAAAAACCAATGCAAGAAAATCCTTTAAAAGCGACTTATGCAATTGTTAGTTACAGCAAAAAGACTTAATCAGACTAAAGTCAAAGTTGACTTCATTGAGAGAGAGAGAGAGAGAGAGAGAGAGAGAGAGAGAGAGAGAGAGAGAGAGAGAGAGGGGGGGAAGAGCAAGAAGGAAAGAAGTTACAGGAAACAAATTATTTCTCAAATGATAATTTATCTTAAAACGAAAATGAATGAAAATAATACTAAAGTATTACGATGTTCAAAACGCAAAAAAGAAAAAAAAAAGAAAAAAGATAAGCGTTGTTTTAGTTGGGAACCTGGCGATAATTATGAAGTATGAGTCATCGTGTCTTGATACAAAGCTCACATTTAACCAATAAAGATTGTTATGGTGGTCAGTGCACGTAGCAACACATACCAGTCAGTCGACGGTCTGGGCCGAAGAGGGGGAGGGGGAGCAAAAGAAATAACGAAGCGGCAGGAGGAGTTTAGATGAAGGCTGACCTCCATCCCATCATGATGCGGACCAGAAAACGAGGCCAATAATAGTTGAGACAGAAAGGCAGTCAAGAGAAAGGAGAGTAGTTAAGGGGGTGAGAGGAAAGAAACTAGAAGGAAAACGGAGATAGAGGGAAAGAGAGAAAGGAACAAGAGCGTTGGTGGGGGGTAGAGAAAGAGTCAGAGAACAGAGAGAGAGAGAGAGAGAAGAGAGAGAGAGAGAGAGAGAGAGAGAGAGAGAGAGAAATGGCTGAAACAGGGAATAGAGAACGATAAAAGAGTTGGAGTAGACTTGGAAAAAGAAGGAGAGAAAGAATCACAAAATAGGAGAATAAAAATTAAATTTCAATTTGAAGAAGAAATAGAAAAGATTTAACAGAAGAAAAGAGTAAAAGCAAGAAAGAGATATACAGAACGAAAAAGAAAGAGAGATAAACAATGAGAAAGAGAGGGTATGAGAGATATGAACGGAAAAGTAAGAAAGACAGTAAAAGGATGAAGAAAGAAAAGTAAGAGGAGGAAAGAAAGCGAACGAGAAGGGGAGAGAGATTGAGAGAGAACGTATATGGAATGGTGAGGTTGATGCGAGAAAGAAAAAATAGTGGGGATAGAGAGAGGGAAAAGGATTGAAAGTCAATAAGTATGATAGAAGGGAAAAGACTGAGGATAAAAAGCGGGAAAACCAGTAAAAGGTAGCTTCGTCATAATGACGTTGGAAATATCAAAGAATAGTTAGAAAAGGAATATGAAGGTGAGATGAGAAGAAAAAGGAAGAACAGTGGTAGACATAGAAATAGGAAACATTAGGCGAGAAGAGACAAAAAGAACAAGAAGAAAAGCAGGATATATATATATATATATATATATATATATATATATATATATATATATATATATATATATATATATATATATATATACAGGAGGGTTTATCAAAATGTCAGAATGGCGAAATTTTTCATCTGAAATTTTCAATGTCCAATCTATAATTAATATTCACTATTATATTAAGTGTGTTTTCAAAGACAGATATAATGTCGAAAAATAAACACTTGTTGTGTAAATTATTTTTAAGCATTAAGTTACGGATTTAATGATGCATATACATATGCATAGATTCGTGCATGCATGTATGCATATCACTGAAAATTTGATAAGCATATATTAATATTTATATATACATGCATACCGCTTATAAAGTAAATACTTTTATTGCTATTATCTTGAAACTTACAAAAAGGTACATATATATATATATATATATATATATATATATATATATATATATATATATATATATATATATATATATATATATATATATATATATATATATATATATATATACACTATTTCATATTTCAACCTGCAAGTTAAAGTTTTCAAAATAAAATTGATATTAACTCAATCCCTATTGATAACATTTTTAGGATATACTTATATTTATATTTATATGTGCATGAGCACTGGTGTAATGGATAGCGGCTCAGCGAAATATAATATAAATAGCGAATTTAGAGAGCTGAGTTCGATTCTCGATCGAGTTTTTACATTCTCTTATATGCGAATACCCTTGGGAAAGGTATAAATCCATCTCTTCTTGCCGCGAGTATGGGTAAATAGCAGGACAAATTGGGACCTATAGCCATGGTTGGCAACCAGTCTAGGAGAAAGAAAACTCTTAATTCAATCAAGTCTGGTGTGGGTTGGGTTCCGCCAGGTTATCTTGTCAAGACACACCACTGCTACATACATGTGGTTTTCCTACGATCCTGAAGTGTTACAGGATTCGTCATCGTATATTTATATAAGAAATACATCCTGTGAGTTTCAGCTTATAATATCTATCCTTATTAAAATATTCGTAATAATTTATTTTCAGGTGTTACGTTATATTACTTATATAAAAGGAATATCATATGAAACCGTTATCTATAAATAAATACAAAAGATATAGATAGAAAGATATATTTCATCAACAGCGTATCCCATGTAACAGAATAAATTATTATTCTATTATTTTACATATTAATAACAACTCCTTGACATTCTATAACCTTCACCAGTCTTTCAGTCATTGATTTTAACTTTTCCTGTGTATTTTTTTTCACAGCCGTTTTTATTGCTTTCCAGTGATAATTGCTAAAGATTTTATTTGTTTCCAATTCGCAGATACATCTCCTTTACTGATGAGCTAAAAGTTTTTTTATTGCATTAATAACAGCCCAACATGCAAATTACAAATTGAAGATACCAAAATCAAACAATTAAAAAAATTTAGAAAGTGTTTTAACAGAGCGACATTGAAAAATCCGAAAGCGCATTGAGATAGTAGGCAAGTATGCAAACCGAAAGTTAAGCAAAGTATTAAGAAACAGGAAAATTTCGTTAGAAACACGAAAAGTGTACTGAACTATTACGCAATATTAGTCTTCCTATATGGCAGTAAATGTTGGATAATCTTCTCACAGATGAAGAAGAGAGTAAGTGGCAGAAACATCAGGAAGAGACAGCTGAAATTTCCGAGGCACATAATTAGGTAAGCAGGATTAGAAAAACTGATACTCACAGGACAGCTTGATGGCAAGAGAGAAAGAGGTAAACAAAGCATAACTTAGTGAGCTTGAGTAAATGGATGGCGGAACAGATTTTAGGAGCAATAACAAAAAAACAAAAATTATTAAGCGCTACAAAGGACATGTAATTGTTGTGAGCCATAATTAAGGAATACGACACATAGAAGAAGATCTGGAAAGGCTGTCGGACATTGCATTAATTTAGTATCTTTGACACATTTTTTGGCAACAGTAATTTGCTTTGCAGAATTTAAACGACAATTGTTTGTCATAAATTTACTCCTAAGATTAAAAGCTTTTTGTTCAGTAACTGTTCCACACAAAATATACCTTTTCTAAGAATTTACAATAGTTATATTCACTTATCACGATTTTAAAGTCTGTAATAATAGCTTAAAACACTACCTCAACTCCATGTTTACTAGATGCTGTAAGCTTGGGTGTGTGGGTGATGTAATGGGTAACATCTTGGCCGAGTTCCAATCCCAATTTGCTTCGTTATATTCACTTACGCGCAAATACCCTTGGGGAAAGTTAGGAATCCACATCTTCTCCTCCCAGCTATGGGTTAAATAGTAGGATTTGTATCAATAAATCATTATTATTTCCAAAACACTCTTACAATTTAAAAATGCGTCCTGACTTTAAATAACCTGCAAAAGGTTGATAATCAATTAAAAATAAATTATTCCAGTCAATCAAACAATCCTATGCTGTTTTGTAAGTCCTGGTTATGGACTGTTTCTAATTAAGGCCCTGGGCTCTAGATCATCCAATATAGATTGTATATCAATCACTAAAATCTACTGATAAGGAATCAGTTTTCATGTATTTCTTCGCTCAGTTTAGATATATCTCTTTGTGGTGTTTACTGAAAGGTATTATTTTGATTGCTTTCATGTCTTTAGTCAATGTTCTTAAACTATTACATCTTTTCTCTCTGCTTATACTCACAACACCAGCTTCTTCAAGTATTTTCTTATTAGTGAATACACTTTTCTTGTTTATTAGAATTTTAATCTTTCTCAAATATTTCTTTTTGCAAAAATCTTCAAGCCAGTTTCTTTCTTGTTAACTCCTTTAATTTATTTTTCATCGTTTTATGATTCTGTTCAATATATATTGTTCTTTTTGGAGGTTATATTTTTCTTATAACCCATCGTCTTTAAGAATACTTAACTGCTATATAGTATCAGCTCTCTTTTATGGCAGTGAATGCTGGACAATCTCAAGATAAATGTGGGGAAATTCCCTGCTTCCCAGACTTATTGAGTTCAAGCGCCTGACGAGGCTGGAATCCCGCTCTCACCCTTTCACTGTCGAAACTCCTAAATGTAACCGTCTCTTCTGCTCCAATAGCTTCATATCTCGCACCTCTCGCTTGTGGAACTCCCTTCCCTATTCCAGTTTCCCTGATAGCTATAATCTCCAGCTATTCAAATGTAATGTCAATCGACATATCCAGTTGCCTTGATCTATCCACTACCCTTCTCCTCAACCTTCCTTCTATCACTCCTATCTGATCTTGCTCCAAATTTTCTGTAACCCCTTGCGTCCTAGTGGCTTCTCGCCTTGCTTGGGGTGAAACGCTTAAAAAAGAAAATTGAGAATACCATGTACTGAACATGTGAACAACGGCGAAGTTTTAGAGAAAATGGAGACAAAAAAGACGCTTATATTTAACATTAGAAAGAGACAATTGAATTAGTTAGGACACATAATGAGGAAAGAGGGCCTGGAAAATTTGATACTCACAGGACAGAATAAAGGCAAGAGGGACAGAGGAAAACAACGCGTAATTTAGACAGTGAGCCCGAGTAAATGAACGACAGAACAGGGTTTAGGAGAGATAACAAATGACAAAATTTATTCAGAAATACAAAGGACATGAAATTGTGGAGAGCCATTGACTTGAATGGACAGGGCACAAAGACGAAGAAGAGTTAAGACGACTAGACAGGTATATATATATATATATATATATATATATATATATATATGCAGTAGGACGAACACCACCAAATAAGTTAGTCTACATATTTATAATAAAAACGAATATTATAAATTGAAATGGTCTATTGTATCAGTATAAGAATGCATTGAAAATTTTTACACCATCTTTTGGTTAATATTACTTTATAGTGTAAAAAATAGCTTGTATGACAAAATTTGACAGATTATATATATATATATATATATATATATATATATATATATATATATCGATATTTCTCTCCATGTATTTCTGTCTGTTTCTACACACACATATACACAGACACAAATAGATGTGCGTAATGATTCAGATATGAATAAAAGATATCTGTAAAGACAATATGAATAAAAGAAAAAAACAAAACAAAAAGGACAAACTTTACTATACCAACGCGTTTCGTTCCTTGATGAAATTTTCAAGGTAAATATGTAGATTTTATTCCGTAAACGCACGAAAAGTATAAGTTTAGCTTTTGTCTTGTATAATATAATGTATATGTATATATATATATATATATATATATATATATGTGTGTGTGTGTGTGTGTATGTGTATGTGTATTATACTTCATACAAACCCCTATATGTCTAAAAAAGTGGAAAAAGTTTTATTGTGACGCATTTCATTCTTTAGGACTTCATCGGACTCAATTTGTTATATTGATGCGATTGCACATGCGCACGAATGAGGGATGCTGGGAATTTTAAATTAAATATTTTAAAATCTAACCGATTTCATTTAGATTCTTTTTCTTTTACTTTCCGACACTTTTGTTAGTAGAAAAAACTGTATCAATAATAATAATCATATATATATATATATATATATATATATATATATTTATTGCATATATATATATTTATTGCATATATATATATATTTATTGCATATGTATATTTATTACATATATACATTTATTGCATATATATATATATATATATATATATATGCAATAAATATATATGCAATAAATTACGTCACTTAACGTCCTCTAGACTATACCTTGCCTTATACAGTAAAATTTAAGAATATTTTAGAGCGTTCTCAAATTCAAAATTTGAAAAGTTAACGATATTCTTCCTGGAAGTTACTTCTGTGTATAAATACAAGTTACAAAATAAAATCTCCACATTTTCCCTGATAAAGTTCATCAAAGAACGAAACGCTTTGGTAGAGAAAAGGTGACGCCAATGCTGGCAATAATCCACAGTATTTTTCAAGGTATGCAAGCAAGTTGGTCCTCTATATGCACCTATTTCAAACTAAATGAGGCTCAGTAATCAACCTCTTTGATTACACACACACGCAAACACACACGCAAACACACACACACACACATACATATATATATACACACTCCAGGTGTAACATCAAAATTGTCCAAATCGTGTAACAGCAAAATTGCCCAGTTGTTAGATTAAGCTTTGAACTGATGCATCTTAGCAATGTTTAAAGATATATGTGTGTGTGTATATATATATGTATATATATATGTGTGTGTGTGTGTGTGTGTGTATACACGCACATATATATATACACACACATATGGATAAAACTATTTATATACATCTACGTATATATATATATATATATATATATATATATATATATATATATATATATATATGTGTGTGTGTGTGTGTGTGTGTGTATGTGTGTGTGTGCATGTGTGTGGGCGCTGGGGGAGAGAGAAATGCCGAAGAACGGAAGAAAGACGAGTGAAAAAAAATTTTAATTGGTTATTTTGATAAAAAAATAAATCGCGACAAAGTGGAATGAAGATAGATTAACAGATAGACAGACAGACAGACAGAAAGAGAGAAGGAGAGAGGGGAAAGAGAAGAAGAGTGAGAGAAAATGATCGGTAAATATATATCTATATATATAGAGAGAGTGAAAGTGAAAAGGAGAGCAAAGGATTGAGTGAAAGATAGAAAAAAAAATGATAGTCGCTAGAAAGAGTCGAGTAAGAAAGAGAGTGTTGTGAGGGGAGAAAAGAGATAATGGTTAAGAAGACTGAAGAAAACATGAGTGACTCTTGGGAAATGGAAATGAATCGAAGTGAAAACAAGGAAAGTAGATAAAAAAAAATTACAAGACATGAGATGACATTGAGGAGAGAAAACAATAATGAAATAAAAAAGGGACACGGAGAGAAAGAAGAAACCGGAACAGGAAATATGAAGGAAAAGAGGAAAAAAGAAAGGAATAGATGGATGGATAAGGAGAGAGTGAGAAAGCGAGAGGAGAGTAAGATAAAAAGAATAGTTTAGGTAAAAGGAAGAGGGATGGATGGATAAAGAGAGAGTGAGAAAGAGGAGAGTAAGATAAAAAGAATAGTTTAGGTAAAAGGAAGAGGGGTGGATGGATAAGGAGAGAGTGAGAAAGCGAGAGGAGAGAAAGATAAAAAAGAATAGTTTAGGTAAAAGGAGGAGGGATGGATGGATAAAGAGAGAGTGAGAAAGAGGAGAGTAAGATAAAAAGAATAGTTTAGGTAAAAGGAGGAGGGATGGATGGATAAAGAGAGAGTGAGAAAGCGAGAGGAAAGAAAGATAAAAAAGAATAGTTTAGGTAAAAAGAGGAGGGAGATAAAAATCAAAGAAGAGGTGTGAGAGAGGCATAAGAAAATGAAAGAGAGGGGAGAAACAAAAAAAGATATATAAAGAGAGAAAATAAAGAGAAATTTTGAGATAAATATAAAAAAGTAAGTCAGAGAAAAATGAGGAAAGCGCATAAAGAGAAAAGGATACAGAATAAGGGAGAGTAAACGAAGAGAAGAAGAGAAAGTGAGATAAAGAGAGAGAATAAGAGAAAGAGGGTGGGAAGAATAAGAGAATGTAAGAAAGTTGAACGGGTAAGGTAAGGATAGAGAAGAAATAGAAAGAGAGTGAAGTAATGAGAGAGTAGATGAGATAGAAGAAGGAAAGAGAGTGACAGGAAAAAAAAGGAGAAAGAAAGAGAGAGAGGAAGATAAACTGTGAACAACTGAGATAAAGACAGAGAAGGAAGAACGAAACAGAGGAAAGAAGAGCGAAGTTGGATCGCCGAAGAAAGTGTAGAGAGAAGAGAAATAGGAAAGAAAGAGAAATAGAGAAAGAGATTGAGGAAAAGAGGAGGAGGCAAATTGAGAGAAGAAGGGAGAGAGGTTACGACAGGGGGGGGGAGGAAAGTATGATTTAATCGAGAGAACAAGAGATATGGAAGGAATAGAGAAAAAGAGAATGAGAAGAAGTTAATATGGGTGAAGAAGAGAAAAGAGTAAAAAGATATAGGAAGGAAAAACAGACGAGGTGATAGAGGGAAAAGTCAAAGTAAACGGGACAGGGACAGAAAGAGAGAGGGAGAGAGAGAGAAAGTGATAGATAGAGAGAGAGAGAGAGGGAGCAAAGAAGAGTTGAAGTAAACCGATCAGAGACTGAAAGAGAGAGGTAGAGAGGAAGAGAGAGAGAGATAGTAAAGGAGAAGTTTAAGAAAAAAAATGAATAAAACAGGAAGAAATGTAAAAGTGAAAAAAAAAGAAGTTGATAGAGGTGAAAGATTGAAATTGAAGATAGAAAGAAAAAGAAAGAAAATAAAAAAGAAAGAAAGAAAAAAAAACGGAAGAAGGCTTGGGAGAAGGAACGATGCTGAGAGACAACACGGGAGAATAACGGGAAAGTTCCAAGGGAGACGATCCCGAGAAGAGAGTGGCGGGTTAAGATCGACAATAAAAAAATAAAAAAATAAAAAAAAATAAAAAGAGGTAAGAGAACTGGGTGCGGAAGAAGTGACAAGATTTAAGAGAAGGAAATTTAAAGAAGTAGAAATGTTAGTTGAAATATGGCGGTCATACGATTTCATCATCATAATTGCTAGTGTTAACAGAAGCTTCAGCAATAGAAGTCAAACCGGACGAATTAGATCACTTTATGCAGTTCGAGTGGCGCGTTCGCTGACCTTCGTTAATTTAGTACGAGTGTAGACAATATCTAGTTGCAACTTACTTAAGTTGACATCCCTACTCATTATATATATTACAAATATACACACCATACGTACACACATACATAAATACAAACATTACAGACACTTATAACACGCACGCACATACACTCTTTCCTTTCACTCTCCGTCTCTTTCTGAACATACACGCATATATATATATATATATATATATATATATATATATATATATATATATATATATATATATATATGTGTGTGTGTGTGTGTGTTTGTGTGTGTGTGTTTGTGTGTGTGTGTGTGTTTGTGTGTGTGTGTTCGTGTGTGTTTATACGAGTGTGGATCAATAGGCCACGTCGTGATTTGAAATTGGATCCGAAAATTTCACTCTCCAATGTACGAAGGATGACATAATTATTAACCGCAAAAATTAAGTGCATTGACAAGGAAGATGATTAGGTTGCAAAAAAAGTATTTGTTATGTCAGTGAAATGTTTTTTTTTTTTCATCATTAGGCTGCTGACTTACTAATGGTTCTATATGTACACACACACATACGCACACACATATATTTTATAACTTAACATCCCTACTCAATATATACGTTACTAATATACACACTATACGTGTACACATAAATAAATATAAGCATTGCAGACATTAAAGACACTTAGATGTTACATATAACACACACGCACTATTTCCTTTCTCTCTGTCTCTAGCGAACATACACGCAAATATATATATATATATATATATATATATATAAATATATATTTGTGTGTGTGTTTGTGTATGTATGTATGTGGTGTGTGTGTGTGTGCGCGCGTTTGTGTGTGTATACAAGTGTGGATCAATAGGCTACGTAGTGATCTGAGATTTGACCAGAAAATTTAACTCACTAATGTATGAGGGAGCAAAAATTAAGGGCATTGACAAGGGAGATGATTATGTTGCAAAAAAAATATTTTTTTATGTCAAAGAAATGATTTTTTCATCATTAGACTGTTGACTTACTGATGGATCTATATGCACACACACACACACACACACACACACACACACACACATATATATAATAACTTAATTTTTTTTTCTTGGAGTAGATTTATAAAAAATACCGACAATTAATAAGCATACATTTTTTATACGTGCCGTGTTCCTTCAGGACGTTGGCGATCATAACTCTCCACAATTTCTAGTCATTTGTATCTCTTAGAAAATTTTATCTGTTTGTTATCTTTCCTAAACTCTGTTCCGCCATCCATTTACACAAGCTTCTTCTTCTTCTTCTTCTTCTTCTTCTTCTTCTTCTTCTTCTTCTTTGTGTCGTGTCTTTTCAGTACGTTGGCAATCATGACTCTCCACAATTCTCTATCCTTTATAGCTTTTAATAAATTGAATCTTTTTGTTAACTTTCCTAAACCCTGTCCCGCCATCCATTTACTGGAGTGATAAATAAAGAATACTGTTCTTATTTGAAAATCCCTCGATACTTTATTGCCTCACACATGCACACAGGCGTATACATGCACACAAATACACACACACAGAGGCAGACTTACGTGTATACATATCTATTTTTTCGATAAAATTATTCTTGATATATAAATATATTATATATCGTTTTGTCGATTTGGTATTTAAAAGCTGTGATGTTTGTTCATTTGTGCAGATTTTGAAAGTGGATTGGGCCGAAAATCTTATGCCCTCCTTCACTTTCTTTCCCCACTCTCTCTCTCTTACACACACACACACACACACACACACATATATATATATATATGGAAAGAGAAAGAAAGAGAAAGAGAGAGAAAGAGAAAAAGCGATAGACAGATATACCTGAATTAGTATCGAAAAATAATAAATTGCGCATATTTTAGGAATTGAATTAGGACGAAAAGATTTAAGCACTCCTCATCTATATACACACACGCATATATATATATATATATATATATATATATATATATATATATATATATATAGGGGGAGAGAGAGAGAAAGAGAAAGAGAGAAAGCGACACATAGATATACGCGAATTTGTATTGAAAAATAGTAAATTGAGCAGATTTTGGGAAGTGGATCAGGACGAAAAAAATTTAAACACTCATATTTACCTGCATATGGTGGACTCTCCCGTCGTATTCGACGTATGAAGGTCAGGCACAACAGTTCCTAGGAACCGACAGCCCAGACACCAGCACATATGATTTGATTATAGTGATGAAGGCTTTGTGCAGAACCATCCACACATTTTGAAGGACCGAATACAGAAGACTGGTGCACGACGTACCACAAGGTCTCCAAACAACCCTCCGCAGGTTCTGAATTCAGAGTTATCCTCCTGGGCCTATTTAGTCATAGCTGGAGGGATAAGAAGAAGATTAATACCTTCCCCAAGGGTATTAGCGGAATTCGAACTCGACTCTCCGATTGCTCAATCAAATCCGCTATCCTCTACTCCACCGTGCCTCTCACCATATGGTTGATTCCCATGAATAATACTCGAAATGTCAATAAGGAAATAAAACTTTAAAACATCTAATATGTTTTCACGTATTCCATCTTCCATATTTAGCTTAGATATGGTGACCACTGCATTTGGGTGTTTGCCCACAACGATGCGCCAGTGTTGTAACGTTTGTCGGTGCGATAAATGAAATTGCTAATGTAAGAGCCAATTCCGACCGAGGCTGTTATGTTCACTTTACGCGATGCCCTCGTGTAAAGCAAAAGGTTATTTTGTCTTCAATATATATGTACAACGAGAGGGGCTTTCATGTTTCTAGGACTCTGAGAACGATGCTGTCGGGAGTTCTAAACTCCTGCTAGGGACAGGCAAGGTCAAAGACGTGGACACAGACTAAACGCGATCAACCTCAAAGGTTCCAACGTTGGAGCAATCAGATGATGGTTACAACAGATCTCAAGGGTTGAACCAGCGAATGAAGAGGGCTACGCATGACGGACATGTTACAGAAAGCGCCACTCGAAATTATAACAGAGTCAGCGGCACTCTGTTGCAGTTTTCATAACTGGATTCTGCATATCTTATTTCAAATCTGTGTGGGTCACTTTCTGGCAAGTTGAGGTTCACTTTAAACAAATTGACGCCATCGGCACTTACTTCTACTCTGATTTTCTTTCACCTTTAACCAACTCTTGCAAAGCCAAACGCCGATAGGGATTTGGATGACGGGTGCAAGTTTTGGTGAAACTGAAAGCTTCTAGTCCTAAAACTGCGCGTTGGCGATGAATGTAGACAACACTATGATCATAAAGGAAGCGATCATCAAAGAAGAAATTAAATTCTTGGATACGAGATAAAGCCGCCGTCGCCGACGATATGTAACAATGTGTGTAAAATAGAGGATAATAATTTATGGTTAAGAAGAAAAAAAATCTAATAAACAGCCATACATGTTATTGGAAATATACCGTATTTCTGAAATACGATATATTTGATTGGGTTAGTGGATGGTTACAAGTTCCGACACCCCCCCACCAAAAAAAAAGAAGAAAAAAGAAGGATGTATCGATGCATTTTCCTTGGTCCGTGAATTAGCGAATCAACAACTAGCGAGAAGATGAGATTTCCTAGTAAAGAAATAATTTCCTCTTTCAAAATTCTTCAGTGAGAATTCTCACTGCCTACGATACGTGTCTGCAATGCTCGGATAAGTGACATTTTATCAGTCACTACACCCACTCCATTACTGACTGAGAGTCGACGAAATTTCCCTATTGAGACAATAAAAGTATCCAATACAGACCATATGCGTTGTGCTATTTATTACTACAAGGAAAACTTTATTCTAGTTCAAAGACTGCTAACTTAACTTCCAGTAAAAAGCAGAGACAGTGTAACTTTGGTGTATAACACTGTTGTGGAGACTAACACAGCGTCACGACCGAGATGGCGTACTACGGAACATCACCAAACACGAACCGCATATGATGTGATAATGTCACAATGTTCTGTGAGTGTCAGATTCTCCAAACCCATTTCCTTATTATTTATCTCAGAAATTTAAACTGTCTCTTGATTTTCAGTAAAATTGTACTTTTCGTTTCCATTTTTCCTTAAAATTCCTTCATTTATCGTATGTTTTGTCCATGGTATTCTATATTACTGGCCTCTCTTGTTTTATTATTGCATTTTGCTATCCTTCATCGAAAGTGCTCGTACGAACTACATTCCTTGGTTCCGCCAGGTCCAATCTTCACGACTAGGACCCGCCGTAGTAAACCACCCACATTCCACCCCCCCGTATTCCATTCGGCGAGAAGTAAGTTCTACTCGAACAGCTTCTTCCTGCGAACCGCTACTCTGTGGAACAGACTCCCGAGAGGATGCTTTCACGTTCACAACAATCTTAACCTGTTCAAGTCTAAAGTTAACTGTTATCTTCCCCTCCTATCCGTATAAACAACCTTTTAACGTAACCTTCTACTTTGAGTGGTTCCCGAGCCTTGTACAGGGCGAACATTACTGCATTGATCTTTGGTGCTGTGATCCAGAATTATCTATAAACCAAAAAGCCTCCTACCATCGTCCGAATTGTAATGGTAAAGCCAGCAAGTATGAGAATATATAATTTAAATAATTGAAATATTGATTAGGTTATGTTGGTTGATTTTACGACATAAAATCTTGTTTTATAGAA
The DNA here is from genome assembly GCA_903632075.3 of Acanthosepion pharaonis. Classification (NCBI taxonomy): domain Eukaryota; kingdom Metazoa; phylum Mollusca; class Cephalopoda; order Sepiida; family Sepiidae; genus Acanthosepion; species Acanthosepion pharaonis. The sequence continues at coordinate 3,479,610 of CAHIKZ030005066.1, forward strand.
TATGATATTTCGAAACAAGATAGCAGATATTAAAAAAATGCCATGAACCCTTTCAAGACATAAAGCGATCACGATTCTCCACATATTACTTTTCTTTATCGTCTGTTAACTGCCATGCATTCTTTGTGAAAGATATTGAAATGGTCTCCGGTTTCCTTCTTTGTTATTTGGAATTCTGTGTTTTCCTTCTTTTAATCTGATTGCAACCGATGGTTAGAGAACCCAGTCTACCTTACTATCAAATCTGTAGCTAGATAAAAGAGAATTTGCGCGAAAATAAACGCAAAAAGACTAGCCTGGAATTTGAACTCGGCTCTCTGATTCCATTTTCTGAGTTGATATATGTTACACTGCCTGCATAATCCTATGGATATTTACTTTCTTCAAATTTCAGACTGTCTACTGATCATAATGATAACAGTTTGAGAAACTGATATAAGCATAGGCCATGAAAGTTTTAGACTAGTAACAGATACTCAGATATGAAAGAAAACTGGTTTATTCGTTCAATTATGGGAGAATATGGTATATAAATTTCTATACATCAGAATGACAAAGTGGGAAAAATCTGTGTAACGCGTTTCGTCTTCTAGAAGGACTTCATCAGACAAAAGTAATCTTTCTGTTGATCGAATTATATATCTTGTATCGAAAATACTTTTACAAAATATTAGGGGCGGGTTCCTCACACCAAAATAAGTACAAAAGTCCATATAAACATATGTCCGCAAATCTTTCGTTTTTGTATTATTAATTTAAAGAAAGTTGTAGTAGATACCGCTGTGTTGCCGTGTAGACGAAGTTACATTTTTTGTTCTTGTACGTTTGTGGCTAGTCAGTCTTCAACGTTTAACATGTGAAGTAGTGAGTTAACTGAAAAGAGTTCCGTTTAATAATGGCAGGATATTCATATCGTGCGAAGGCGGATATATGCTTTTTACATACGACCGCGCGAATGGTAATGGACGCGAGGTTGCAGGGCTGTATCAGACTGCGTTTCCAGACCGAAGGTAGCCGAGTTATTCAACACTTGCTGCTGTTTATCGTCGCGTTGCTGAGATAGGATCCATGGCACCCCAAAAACTATGGATCGAAGGTGACCGAGATCCGCTCGTACGCTTGACCACGAAGAACACGTGTCACTTCAAGAGCAACTCCTGTATACCTATCATTTGCAACGCGTGCAGGGTCTTTCGCCTTCTGAGCACTCACCACGGGAGAAGTTTTGCCGATGGTTTATTGCACAAACTACCGATCTGTTGTTTGACACTTCAGTCTTGTTTTCGTATGAGGCAACTTTTGGAAGAGATGGAATAACAAATTTACACAAACAACATTTGTGGGCGGATCGGGATCCCTATGGTACAATACAGGATATATATCAGCATCTTCTTTCTTTTTTATGTGCCATGTCCTTTCAGGATGTAGGCGATCATGGCTCTCCACCTCCTTCTATCATTTGCAGCTCTCAACAACTTCCTTCGCTCTGCTAGCTCCCCCAGACCACGTTCTGTTATCCACCTGCTCAAGCCCGCCAGGAATGTCACGCGCTGCTTTCCCTTGTCTCTCTTTCCCTCTATTCGACACGTGAGCATCAGATTCTCCAGGCCCTCCTTTCTCATTATGTGTCCCAGAAACTTCATCTGCCTCTTCCTGATGTTAAGGATGAGCTTCCTTCTTATCTGCATCCTCTCCAAGACATTATCGTTGCTCACACGCTCTTCATCCTTGAGGAAATCGTCTAGCATTCGCTGTCGTAAAGAATGATATATGTCACGTAACAGCTCAGTATCCTTTTCTTTGTTACCAAAGAAATCCTCCTGTCCCGCAGTACTCTGTCCAGCTTTTGGAATGCGTCTCTGGCCATCCCAATACGTCTACAGATCTCAGTGTCGCATTTATCGTCCTCTGTCAAAACGCTTCCCAGATATTTAAACTTCCGTGTCTGCTTGATTTTAGTGCAAATAGAATTTCGGGCTCATCCTCTTATTAATGACCATACATTCCGTCTTCTTGTAGTTTATGCTTAGTCCATTCTTCTCACTTTTCGTCGCTATCTTCTGTAGGGGATTTTGTAGTTTCTTTTCTGTGTCAGCTATCAGTACTGTGTCGTCTGTGTATCTTATATTAAGATTGTCACTGTCAACGCTTAATCACGGTAGGATTTCCAACTCTCTCAGAATTGCCTCTCTGTATAGGTTGAACAGATTGGGTGAGAAGACGCATCCTTGCCTTATGCCCCTTTCTATTTTTGTATATTTACTGAACTCGTTCCCTATGCGCATGTAAGCTGTTTGCTGCCAGTATAGGTTCTTGATTATTCTGATATCTTTCCCGAATATTTCAAGGTTGCTGAGCAGTTCCAGCAGATCCTTGTGGCGTATTTTGTCGAATACCTTTGCGTAGTCTATGAAACATAGGTACACGTTCTTCTGCATTTGTATCGTATTGCGCTCCTTATTTCGGTGTCTTTAACGAACCTGCACTGTTCTTGTCCTATCTCTGGCCTGATTATCCTGCGCACTCTATTCATCAGTATACGGATGATGAGTTTTGTCACGTGGCTCATTAGGCTTATCAGTTTACGATTAATCTGTGGGCTGGAATTATAGATGACTGTCTGGTAGGTGCATATGTTCTCCCAACATGTCTTACAGGAGATGTCCACAGGAACTTTATTTCGAACACACTTTCAGATCTTCTTGAGGATGTACCCCTGTTCTTGCATGATGGGGCTCCAACACATTTTACTCACATTGTTTTCGATGCACTGGCTGACATCTACCACAAAAGAAGGAGAGGTAGGGGAGGACCAGTTCCATGGCTTGCAGGTTCACTCGACCTTAATCCTTTGAATTTTTATCTGTGGGGCCACCTAAAACAATTGATCTATGCATCATTAGTAATACAGAGACACTTCACCAACGTGTCAGTCAGCCGATGTTAAACTACTGGCCAGTAGCTTAACATCGCCTGAAGAGACACATTTATGGTGTTGAAGCATAATTGTAATTGTATAGCGATTTTTAAGATGTTTTAATATCCTAAAATGGATTTTATATATATATATATATATATATATATATATATATTGAATTTCGCCATGGTCGACGTGCGCCACCTATGAAAATTGCCTGACTGGCAACCATTCCACGGGTTGACCCAAGGAAGTGGAAACTATTTGGGAGACGACAATGATTATGCTAGCACAAAATCAAAAACCATCGTGACCGAGGGCTTGAATGTACTGGCTTTGTTCAGACTGTTGATCACACAAGATGATGTGCTCTCTCCCAGAAACTTTAACTCAGGTCCACCGAGCATAGTTGCAGTATGAACCACAAGTGGGCTCCGTGGGTGTTGAACAAATAAAATTGTGCCTGAGAAGGCGTCTGTGACAGGGATTGGCTAGCCACCCTAGTGAACAGGCATACTATGATAACAAACGGTCAGCCATTATATATAACGTTAGTGTTTGCACGTGTGTGTTTGATTATATTTAGTCATAAATGTAAATATCTATTTAAGCAAGCAACACAATGTGACTAAAGAGGTTATGAACATATATTCTGTATGTAAGCAAGCACACACACGAGCAAACACACACACACATACGGGCTCGCAAACAAGCAAGCACACACACATAAAATATGTTGTTGGGTGTTTGTTTACATTCTATATGCAAATATTTCAATGCAAATATGTTTGCATTTATGTTTATAAACAGAAAACATACGCGTACACATACCAGTAAAGTCTAATATTTTATACCAAAAGCATCTCTGTGTATATATTTACATTCATGTGTACTAGCACGTATATGTTTATCTATCTAAACATATTTCAAACGATAATATACGACTGGTCAATATTAGATTATGGCTCGAAACCAAGATTCACGTGTCAAAATTTATGGCGATCTCACTCTTTCATCCAAAGCAAATAAATTCAATGAAATCATTCAGAAAGAAAAAAAATCGATTCACCTTCAAAGACATCGCTGAAGAGAGACTTGTTCCATATTATTTTTTTAAATGCCAAGTCCTTTCAAGACATAGACTCTCCACAGATTTCATGTTTTATTATTTATGAATTGCCAGGATTTGGAAATACCAAACACTTCAAATACCTCAACATGGTCGATTTGCCAGGAAGGTAACTTATATGCAAGGATGGCGTGGTCGCAGCGTGCGGTGCGTTTGGAAAGTGTCCGAAAAACCATACCACGGGTTGACCCAAGCCTTGTGAGTGAAACTGGATAGACGGAACTGTTCGTCGATGCCCGTGGCCGTGACCGACTGTTCGTGCGTGTTGGCCTTGTTCAAGCAGCTTTTCCTGCCAGATAGTGTGCTCCCTCATAGCATAAGGTGTTGGACAAGCACAAATGTACCTGGCCCTTCACAGCATAGCAACTCAGTATAGTTGTGGATATTGAACAAAGAAAAATGAACCTGAAAACAGACAGGCATACTCGGAAACGATTGGCTAGTCATTATCCTTCCCTACTACCAGGGCGAGTCACCCCACCATCTTCAAAATCTTACGTCAGTTGATCCATCTGGACCACCCTCTCTGGTTAGATTATACCTACTCGTTGATCTTTCGTAGCTTATAGATCCAGGAAGGCAACCGACCGTAATGGATTTTCATCAGTGAAACGATTTAACCTGGAGTCCCTTCTATATAATACAGCTTTTTTTTGTGTCATTTCTGTTTTATTTTGTATAAACCATTTGTTTCATTTGTTCATTAGTAAATGTAGCAATTCAAATACCTCGACGTATAGATCAGTTATAATAAATTTAGTACAAGTGAAGAAGAAATTGAAAATACAATAGGCTGCGTCAGGGGGTAGTGTCGCCCAACACCGCCAATTGCTACAAAAACAAAAAACATCAACCTGAAAACTCGAGCCATGTTCTTAAATAGCCTCATCTGAACGAGACTTTCATATAGATGCCACGAATGGCCACAAACCCGTTCAGAAATATCTAAACTGTCAGCTGAATACAACCGTTTTCTAAAACTGGTTAAAACTGGCTTTAAGTGAGTGGAGCCTGTGGCTTTTGGCAAAGATCATTCTTTTTTGAATATTCAAGACTGGCGCTATAGAATCATAAGCAATGGACTGTACTAAATAACAGAAACCACATTACTTGAAGACTATCAACAGCAGCAACAACTAAAATGGATGTAACCCGAAGAGAAAATAATGACATAATCAAGATTTTAACGTTCCACTCTACTTCAGATAAAAGGTTTGGATGGAAGCCGCCATCTTTACTTGAAAGAGAAATAACAGCTTCTGGACTGAGTAACTTATTTTTCTGAAAAATTGATTTAAGAGAAAGATTTTATAAATTTCAACAGAAAGCTGTATTTGCTGCTCGATCAATAGACGCCAAATGTTTCCTTATAAGGAAACATCTATGTTACCATTACGTTGTACTTCGGGGGAAAATAATGAAGAGGTTTCGTGTTTCCTACTCCACGGTTTTGAATTCAGGAATTTCTTTTTTCTTGATTGGCTGTCACCCAAAATTAGAGAATCCATTCTGTCTTGTTATTTAACCGATAGATGGTAACGGGGAGTAGAGATGGAGTTATGCCTTTTCCAAGTTTATCAGTGCGAAAGTGATCGCAATAGAGTAAAGCAGAATTTGAACTCCGTTCGCAGATTTTACTTTTTTTGTCGTGAGTGGTGAACTGCTCTGCAATATGCAACAAGTGCTCGCCAATTCCCTCACAGATGGAGGTGAGACTTGAAACGAAAGAGCTATTCTTCTGTAGAAGGATGATAAGAACAGGGGAAACATGTGAGTAAATAGACAGATTTAGGGGAAACGGGCGCAAAAAAAGTCACGTATACTTACAATCAGAAGGAGATAGTTGAAATTCCTGGGACACATAATGAAGAAAGACGGATTGGAAAATTTAACATTCACAGGAGATATTGAAAGCAAAAGTGGCAAGAGGGAAGCAGCGAATAACATAACGTGTCGTTGGACTAGCAATTCTGGTTTAAGTCCAGAAATTTAAATCAATGGGAAGTATTCTAACAGAGGACGGAAAGTGCGACACTAAGATACGAAGACATATTGGGATGGCCAAAGATGCATTCCAAAAGCTAAGCAGAGTATGAAGAGACAGGAAAATTTCGTTGGAAACAAAGAAAAGAGTATTGGACTGTTACGTGATATATGTCCTCCTGTATGACAGAGAATGCTGGACAATCTCCTCAGAAATGAAGAAGAGACTTGAAGCAACAGAAATGTGATTCTACAGAAACTTCTAAGGATATGATGGACCGCAACGATGAGGTTTTGGAGAAAATGCAAGCAAAAAGGAAACTTAAACTTAATACCAGAAAGAGGTAGTTGAAATTTCTGGGGTACGTAATGAGGAAGGAGGGTTTGGAAAACCTGATACGCACAGGACAGATTGAAGGAAAGGGGGACAGATGAAAGCAGAGTGTAACGTACTTGAGTTTGAGCAAATAGACGGTAGAAGAGGGTTTGGGAGAAATAACAAAAAGACAAAACTTATTAAGAGCTACAAGAGACAGGAAGATGTGGAGGGTCATGATCACCTACGTCTTGAAGGGACTGGGAACATAGAAGAAGAAGAAAGAAGAAAAACCTATTTGCTACGGAAACCACATCAGTAGACTGTTCAGGCTGCGTCCCTATATGCCACAGGGGAGTGTTGCGTTTACACTTTGTTTCGCATTAAAATGTCCTCCACCGTCAGACTTTAAATAAATTCATTTTCCACTGTGTTATTTAAATGCATCTTGAACATTTAATAGTCCCAGAGGAATAAATGGCGAATCGAATGCATGCGGTGACTCTACAGACAAACATTAATATATAAAAGAATAACGATCTTGTGTAAATAGATGGCAGAGTGAGAGGGGTAGTAAGTGATAGGGATTTATGGAGAGCCATGAATCCACACGTCTTGAAGAAAAATGCCACAGAGAAGAAGAAGAAGGAGAAAGAAAGAAAGAAAGAAAGAAAGAAAGAAAGAAAAGCAACCTTTATGCAGCCCAAACCCGCATATCGAGCAGATCGAAATGACTGAGTTTGGTCCTGTCGGCCTGGACAGAAATGCATGACGGGAATGACTATGGAGTGCCAACTAAGTATTTGCACTGCTAATTTTCAGGATAAATATATTTATTCTTTTATATGTTAATGTTTGTCTGCAGAGTCTCTACATGCGTTCGATTCGCCATTTATTCATCTGGGACTATTAAATTTTCAAGACGCATTTAAATAGCACAGTGGAAAAGGAATTTATTTAAAGTCTGGCAGTAGAAGACATTTTAATGCGAAATAAAGTGTAAACGCAACCCCCCTCTGCGTAATATAAAGGTATGGATGCAGCCTCAACATGCTAGGTGTTGCTGATGTGGCTTCCGTAGAAAGTAGGATTTTACGAACTGGAATCCCCCCCCCGATTTTGAATTCAGAGTTGTCCTTCTCTTAGACTGACTACCAGCCAAAGCTAGAGAACCCAGTCTGCCTTTCTATTTAACACCGAGTTGGTAGGAGAGATTAAAAAGGTTTGAATGCGAACATAACGGCCTCAGCTGGAGTTTGAACTCAGTACGCCAATTCCATTTTCCGTGACAATATCTACTACGCTACGTACATATCCACAGCAGCGTATGTACAAAGTCCTTTATTTCATGTAATTAAATTGCAACAAGGGAATAAGCTCAGTCAGCGCACACGCAAACACACACGCACACACACACACACGCGAGCACACACAAAAGGTTATCTGTTGTAGCTCATCTTAGAGAATGGTTCATTAATATAGTGATTTCAATCCTCATTGGGCACATTGCATTTGTAGTTTTGGGTCAGATTAAGTGAATAATAAAAGGTGAATTTTTTCGTACGACGATTAACAAGACAAGTAATAATTAATAGGAGTAGATAGGTTCGCCTATCGTCCGCTTCACATTCTTCCTCGGTCTTTTGTTCAGGAGTAGAGGTTTATCCATTGTTCCCTGTTTAGGTTTCCAGTTCTTTCTTAAGCCTACTTCAACTCTATACTTCATACGACCCCATTTGAATTTTGAAATATTATTTACTAATTATTTTTTCTTCTAAATAGGTGTAGATAGTTACACCTATCGTCCGGTTCACACTCCTCCCGGTCTTTTTAACAGGATTGGAAGTTTAATGCCGAATCTAAATATTGTGAACGCAACTATATGTCTTCAGCTACAGATAAAATGTATTGTTGGTAATTTTAGTATCAATAAATGTTGTTGGTAAGTTTCTTTTATATCAAAATGTATTGCTGATAACTTTACTATAAAAATGTAATTTTATAATTTCATACGTTTGTTTTTGGTTCACTAGTAGCCTATATCTGGAACTCTAACAGGTGTGATCATCCCTTAGCAATTCAAAAGGTGCTTTCCCTCTCCTCAAAACCTCCAGTCTTCCGATGAGATGTCTTTTTGCCTGATGTAGTTAAAAATCAATATACACTTTTTTTTAAAAATAAATTAATCCAAAAATTATCAGCCACAGAAAATTATCTTATTAATTCTATATTATTTTTCACTTTCATATAAAAATCTTTTAATGAAGGACCGCAAGTTTTTTTATTAGATTGATGACCTGCAGAGTTGCTAGAAATTCCATTAATTAGGTGTCTTTGAAACAGTTTTTAGTAAGATGGGCAAAACCTACTTTGCATTATGTGAAGGATCATGATCTTTTTTGAGTAGCTTACAGCTTCTTGTTTGTAAATTGCAATTCTTAAAAAGCATTCAAGACTTTACAGTAATTGTCTGCATTTATTTGAACCCTTGACCCTATCCTTGAATGGTCTTAATTTTAGTAACTGCAATAAAATTTCAAAATACGATTTCGCCTCCTCTATTTTTCTTTTTTTTTGAACGTTACGGACTAGCAAATTAAATCAATTTAATTAGTAAACAAATTAAATTTGAAGCCAAAATATAGAGGCTTACTGAAATTAGCCAAATCTGATACAATACTACAAATATGGGGCGCTCAGTAAAGATCAACAGTTAGCAGGATTTTTCGGAAACATTAATTTACCTTAGTCACCGAAGGCAGCCCATATTTTTACAGGTACGTTTTTTTAATAATAATTTCACCCCTAGCAGGGCGAGAAAGCCACTAGTACGCAGTGGGTTACACGGAGTGCAAGTGAAAGCGAAGACTATGAATAGCGAGGATTGAGGAAAGGACAGAAGATGAACAGGATTCAAGAAGACAGAAGATGGCGATTGATGTTGCATTTAAATTTATGAAGCTTGTAATTTTCAGAGAAGCAAATAAACAGAAGGGCGCTCCACAGGTTGGAAGTGCGGGAAAAGAAACTGTTGAAGTAGAAGTGGCGGTTGCATTTAGCTATTTCAACAGTAAAAGGGTGGGACCTATATGCCAATCTAGTATCAGGCTTAAATTAATTTAGTCGAAGCCTCAGGGAAAGAAAGCTCGTCAGGGCAGTTGCCATGAAAATATTAGTAGAAAAGACAGAGGGCAGCCACGTCATGTCGGTGAGAAAGTGACTGAAGTCGAGCTGCCTTGTTAGGATCGATTATGTTACAGATCTTTCTTTGGAATTTGTCAAGAATCTCGAGATGTATCGCAGGAGCAAGAGACCAGATGTGGCAACAGTATTCAATGCTCGGGTGAATGTTAGAATTGTAGATGTGCAAGATGGATTATGACAAGAAACATTTTCTGTCATGACACAGTAACCCATCTTTCCTTGCGGTAGATGCAGCTATTGATTCAATCTAGTCACTCCACTTCAAGTCAGTGAACAACGTGAGGCCAAGAAGGCGCAGTGTGTTGCTCTCGTGGAGTTTAGCGTCAGTCGTGCTGAAAGAAAGCAGAAAAGAAACTTAGTCTGACACAAAAATGTAAGAGTGGAACACCCAATGAGTATCAAAACTTACCGTTGCAGATATGATATATAGATCTATATATCAGACTAAAGGTGGATAACTGAGTAACGAAATGGAAAGTAATTTCATTTGTTACAGTAGTATTATGCCAAAATGCAATTCGCACTTACTTTCACACCAGATCAAGCAAATCTAGTTGCAGGGTTCACCTGAGATTTCTTCTGGTCGGCGAATGCAGAAATTGCATGTCTTCAAACCTGCATTTCAGTTTTGCAAGCGTGATAATGACAATATGAAGATAGAAACAATTACCCTAGCAGTGGGCAGTCTTTCACACATCGCAACCGAGAATGCAAGACCCCTGCTTTCAAAATGAGGGACTAGAGAGCCGGACGAAATATTGCAGTGAGAATATGTATAATTCCAGCCTCATATTAGCTACTGATTCAACGTGTTATCATTTAATTGGTACATTCACTTCATTATATTGCTATTAATGCGCTCTCTCTATATTTTCATATTGAGCCCTCACTTCTACTGCTGTTATTTGGGATATTTAAAAACAAGGTGGAATATTTCAAAACAATAAAAATAAAATTTAAATAAACCTGAATAATGTCGAATAGGTTATACCTTTACATACACTGAACGTCGAAATTTTAAAAGATTTAAATTTACAGTTAAAGGCAGGCTTCCCGCTTCATGTCAGCTGAAAACGTTAACCCTAGAAGACGCAAGGAGTTACTCTTCTGGAGGTTAGCATCAGCCATGTTGATGGAAAATAAAGAAAAGTTCTTTGATGATTAAAAGTGAGCAGTTTTGTTTTGGAGGCTTTAAAATTAACAAGCCATTTCTTACCCTAGTTAACAACAAAGTGTAGGTTATTTTGCGTCAGTCAAAGCAAGGAATGTAGTTTTAGGCCGAACAGACACATTTTGGAATTTCTTGCTTATACTTATTTTCTTACAGTACGATTATAAAAGTTATTAAAATATATCGTCTTGCAGAGCTATTATATTTGCCTAATTTCTCAAAGAAAAATTTATAAGATTATTAAAAAAATATTCGTCTTGTCGTGGGGTATTTTATTAGTATTGAAATGCTAAAATATATTTTTTAGCGTAATAATATCTTTTTGTGGTACTATTATATCATCTTATTAAAAAAATATTCGTCTTGTCGGTGGGTATTTTATTAGTATTGAAATGCTAAAATATATTTTTTTAGCGTAATAATATTTTTTGTGGTACCATTATATCATCTTATTTTTTTCAATTAAAAATCTTAAAGGCACTTAAATCTTGCTTTCCCATTTTTTGTCTAAGGTCAGATACATTAAATGATTTTCATTTTGTGATAATTGTCTTGCCATCGTAAAAGAAAAGGCTCATTTGGTTTCAAAGAAAATATAAAAATAAAAGATAGTCTTCTTGTTGTTATTATATACTAGTAGTACCCGTGAAAAGTTCGCGGCTTACCTATTCGAATTTTGTCCGTTTGCTTTGTTTGTTTTCCTGAAATCAAACAGCATCTCTGATATGTCTTTTCCGTCTTTCCCGCGATAAAAACGGAATAGTTCATTATTTAGGTATTGGCAGGGCGTAACATACTTGCTAACAACGGAACTAAGGAAGGAACAAGCAGAATAATAATAATAATATATATGTACACACACACACACACATATATATATATATATATATATATATATATATATATATATATATATATATATATATATATATATATAAATAACTAGACTCGTTTCGAAAAAACCCTCGAATTTTTGATTTGTTAATCAAATCAATTTCGAGGAAAAAAAATTTTAAAAAAGAAAGAGCTACAAACATAAACTTCTGCCGACAAAAAATCCTTTAGATGCAGGTCTGAAGCCCAAAGAAAAAAAAACCCCGATACGAGTAACAACTAACTAACAAAAGAGCTCAATACAATCGTAGAAACAAACCTAGATACACCTAGTGAGCCAGACAAACCTACTAGGTTTCACCTAAACAGATCGTCAGGGAAAGCGTGGCGCCACGCTTTTCCTGACGATCCATGAAACCTAGGTAGGTTTGTGATTAGGTGTATCTATATATATATATATATATATATATATATATATATATATATATATATATATATATATATATATATATATATATATATATATATATATATATATATATATGTGTGTGTGTATATATATATGTACATATATATAAACGTAACTAATAACTGATCCATCTAAATACAGCGATAATGAACACGCAAACACCCCTTGTCTGGTTGAATTGGATTTCTCTGTATCCTTGGAAACGTGAATTATGATTTTGCTGTGTCTTTAAAACCCAGTAATTTTAAAAGTTACTCGAAAATTCACTTGAAGATGAAATGGAACTAATGTCTTTAATTTAATTACAAAATTAAATTCGAAGCTTTCAGCTTCCATTTTTGAAACATGGTTAGAACTGTGTAGCGAAAAAATATTTTAAATCAATTAATTTATAATATTACATTGAGCACTATTTTGTAAAAATAAAAATATCTATAAGAACACCGGATTATATATCTTACTGTTCTTTCTTTATATATATATATATATATATATATATATATATATATATATATATATATACTAAGGGAAGGAGCAAGCAGAATAATAATAATAATAATAATAATAATATATTGGTACTATTTACATTATTCGGACTATTGTCCTCATCTTTGTCGCCATATTTATTACAACGTGTCGGCCGTTGTACGCTCCGGCCTTCTTCAGATGGTTGGAATGTCTAACTGAACCCTTTATTTCGCTCGCTGGGGTAGACTGTTCTAGTTCCATGTGCCATGTTTAATGGATGTCAGGTATCCAGCCACCTGAAGAAGGCCGGAGCGTACAACGGCCGAAACGTTGTAATAAATATGGCGACAAAGATGAGGACAATAGTCCGAATAATGTAAATAGTGTACATAATACCTCATCTCAGAAATATAGACAGATATATATTGGTAATTTTTTATTTTGAATTTTATAGTATAATTTAATATTAATTAGTTAGAATGAATTCTATTTTAGTCTAACCCTAACATTAAAGCATTAAATAATTATTATAACTAAAGTTCGCTGTCAAGTTTTTTGAATTCTCGTATTTTGACTGGACATTCCAGCTTATGTAACAGCGTTTTCCCTAGCGAGGGGTGCGTGATTGATTTGAACCTTTTAAAACCTTTTATTCTACATTCAACAACATCATTTGATAAGTCCCCAGAAGTGTTGAAACAAAATGGCTATTTTTGTGGTGTTTTTATAACATATTTATATTATAATTTTCGAATAAATAATTATATTTGCTCTACTCTGTATTGAGCACTCTTTTAAGAATAGTAATTGTTGGTTATTGGAATTTATTCCGTATACACCAATTCTATATTTAGGTATATATATATATATATATATATATATATATATATATATATATATATATATATATATATTTAGACAACATATTTCCATTCAAGCATGTTTGGTTAATAATTTAGACGTACTATGTCTATTTATATTAGTTTTAGTCCTTTTAAGTCGACGAATTAATTTCTTAGTGGCTGTAGAGAATTGATGTTAAAATACCTGAGGATCTATAAATGGACAGTGAAAAAATATTTTGAATTTACGGAGCTACTGTATACACATCCACAGATATTTTAACCACCTGAAGATAGTCTCAGATGAGATTGAAAGTACTTGGGAAAATGAAAATTATTTGAAAGAAAATTTTAGAATTTTTATTAATCAGTTTTTTTTACAGCCACCAAAAAATTAATTCGTGGACTTGAAAGGATTAAAACTAAAATAAATAGACTTAATACGTCTAAATTATTTAATGGAACATCCTTGAATATATATATATATATATATATATATATATATATATATATATATATATATATATATATATATTAGTGTATTAGGGCAGTAGATTAATATTAAAACATCAGAGTGGTTATATGGACATTACAAGAGAGAAGTTCACCATCAAAGATGACATCCTGTTATCGTCGCATAGCAAACTTCTATGTAAACATAACAGGATGTCATTTTTGATGGCGAACATCTCTGTTGTAATGTCCATATAATCACTCTGATGATGGCTGAGGTGAGTCGAAAGCTTAGATTGATGAACTGCATAATAAAAAATATCCAAGGTATTTTTCAGCTGGTAGATTTAGTTTGCACTTTGGTAAATGTTTAAATATTCTTCTATGTGCCATCTCCATTCAGATCATTACCGATCATGGCTCTCCACAATTTCTTGTGTTTTGTAGATCTTAGTCAATTTTGTCTATTTACTATCTCTCCCATACTCTGTTCTGCCGTCCCTTTATACAAGCTCTATAGGTAGATTATGTGCTGTTTTCCTCTTACCTTCAATATGTCCAGTGAGTATTAAATTTTCGAAGTCCTCTTTTCTCATTACGTGTTCTAGAAATTACAACTGTTTCTGATGTTAAGTATCAGCGTCCATTTGTTTCCATTTTCTTTAGAACTTTGTCATTGCTCACATGTTCAGTCTATGGTATTCTCAGCTTCCTTCTGTCGAACGACATTTCTGTTACTTCAAATCTCTTCAACATCAGTGAGGAGATTGTCCAGCATTCACTCCTATTTCGGAAGACTGACATTACCTAAAATTTCAATATTTTCCTATTTTTCCTATTTCTTAATATTTTGCTTAGCTTTTGGAAAGCGTCTTTTGCTATGTCAATGCGTCTTCGTTGCACTTTCCGTTCTCGGTTAAAACACTTCCTATATATTTAAACTATTGTGTTTACTTGATTTTGGTATCTCCAATTTATATTTTGCATTTTATGCTTTTTCTTTTAGGGGCACAATTTTAGTGCATTCCTATGGGCACCACTTTCCGTAGATATGCGTCTGTCTCTAAGAATGTTCTATTTCAGGGTTGACTCACCCTTTAGATAATTGCTATACTTGAGTATTTTCTTGTTAATTCAATTTGGCAAAAGATTGCGGTTATAAGGCAATAATTTCAATGGAAATATTAGCTGTTCTACAAGTCTCATTTGCTAATTATTTTTCCCGGAGAGCCGTTTCACATTTACTAAGCTAAAGCTAGTTTGGTATGAGGCCCGAAACATGAGGCGCCTAACATGGATCGAACTAAAACTAGCTGTATTAGCCTGAAAGATTAGCTTGTTCCATGTTTAGGATCGAACTAACTCGTAGTTGCTTACTGCTCCTCTGCAATCAGGAACCCAAATCGATATTTACCAAGCATTTCTTGTGTTGAAAATCAATCTCGTTGGTAACTGCTTGATGGAGGAATTGGCTAAATATCACTTTGTAATAAGCGTCCAGTAATGTATATATAAATTCAATTAACATAACAAGACACGCTTTTGTCAGATAAGCCAATTTTAGCTATGTATATCTTCAAACTACGTATTCCTTTATTCGCTGAAGTATGCAGAAAAAAGAAATGAAAAAATCCAAAGAAAACGAATGAAAATATTAAGCAAGGCAAACATTTTCGAAATGATTATCTCCCTTTTCTTTTCACTATTTTTTCATGAGATATTTGCGAGTAATTCTGATTATTTTCCAAAAAACTTTGTCTGAATCAATACATTCATTTCATCGCCTTTTTCTTAAATAATAATAACAATAATGAGAAGAAGAAGAAAAAGAAATTATAATCATGTCAATGGATTATGTAACTCCCAACCACGGCCAAGTCAGTATTTCACCTCCGACAGAAAAGCAATAAGAAATAAATGGCGCCTATAAAACAATTCATCTGGTGCATTCATTCATCTGAAGTCCTATTTCGAACAAATTTTCAGTTTATTATTAACGCGTTATTACCCGCGATGGTAATATGACGGATATATTTAAATATCTATAGGAAGAGCACTTTACTTTTAGGAAGTAAAGTAAACATATTTAGACGTATTTAAAGATTAGTAAAACATAATCATATCTTCGAGCTAAATATTCTTGCCATCCTCCGAACTTTCGGTCAATACTTCCAAGAACTATCTTTCCATTTCTAAATTTAACTCTTACTGGATTACATTGAATTAATCTCCCGCCTAATCTATTTTTTGGGCGAGGGTAAGAAAAGATAAGTAATTGGTATAAGTTAAAAATGAATATAATCTTCTCAAATTTACTCATACCATATTTTCGTTACCATAAATTGTTTTTTGATATACTCTCGATTCCACCAGGATGATTTAATCAGCTGGTTGGGGTCTATAGGCTTATTCGGCAAACTTCCTAAAGTTGGCGGCTCGATGAAATCGTCCAGCTTCCTGTGCTGTGAACAGGTAAATAGAAGTAGATAGGCTCACCTATGGTCCGGCTCATACTCCTTCCACGTCTATTGGACAGGGTTAGAGGATCATCTCTTTTTCTCTGTCCAGGATATAGTTTACCGGTTCTTCTTTTTCTACTTTCAGGGCTTTAATGACTTGACTTCCGGGTCATTTGACTAGTCAGTGGCTGTAACAGGTAACAGGTTGACAATTTACTGGGTGCTGCTTCCGATATCACCAAACGCGTTATAGATGGTAAAATTAGACGCTACGGTGCCCGATTTATTTAAAGGCAACTCTTGGCTAGGCAGGAAGTGTCAACTGCTGTCTGACAGAATTTCAGCTTGTCTTGCTTCATGTTACAATGCTGTTAAGTTGCATAGTGTGTTCCAAACAAGATCCGCGTTTCCTTTCTTCAGTAAGGATCATTTGTCCTATTTTCAGAACAGATCAGTCATATATAAATTCAAATCTCCGATGTGAAGCTGTCTACATAGGTCTAACCAATCAGAGCCGGGAAACGTGGATTACGCAACATGTACCTGCCTAATTGCGTTCAACTATTCAAAGTCGTGTTTTAAGAATCACCCACGCTGTGACCGACTCGTCTATTGGGCAGCATTTGCTGGACAATTCCAATTGTGCCACCGAGTATGATGACGCATTTTTTCCATCTTACATAGTGCTCGCTCGGTTCACCATCTCAGAGTCCTTGTGGCTGTTTATATGAAATCTATGTAAACAAAAGAAACATTTTATCCGTTCCTTACGTTTGATCGAGGAATTGTGAGTGATTTTTTTCTATTCTATACTCTTTTGGAACTTACCAATTTTTTAGTCGTGAATTTATTTACAATCAAAATTTATTTTAATCCCGTTCCAACTTTTCCTCCTCATTCGTAATATCGTTACATAATAGCTGGCCACTCGTATTCGAGGATACCCGTCTATTAGGGCGGCTAGCCAATCCCTATTGCAGACACTCGCTCAACACCAACAGAGCCAACCAGTGGTTTATACTGCAACTATGCTGAGCAGAACTTAGTTACAATTTCTGGGAGAGAGCGTGTTATCTAGCGTGATCAACAATCTGAACAAGACCAGCACACTTAAACCCTCAGTCATGATGACTTGTAACTTCGTGCTAGCACAGCTATCGACGGCTCCCAAGGGTTCCAAATTCACTCACAAGTCTTGGGTCATAGTATGATTTTCAGGCACTTTCCACATGTGCCGTATGCTGGGATCGACCTCTCCAGACTGATAACATCAGGGAGTCTACTTCCTGACAAATCAACTGCGGCGAGATTCGAAACCGGGTCTCATGGTCAGAAACCACTCGGCCACGCGCCCATATCATTACATACATACATACTAATATACACACTTAAGACAAATATAGGGCCATACATATAAATTTACGCAACCTTCTTATAATATAGTAACGACATAATACATGAAATACATATTGTGAATAGATATGATAAGATATAAATAACGTATGCATACATACGAATAAATAAGAACTAATTCGAGCTAGTGAATATATACTCATACATAAAAATTCTTAATATAAATTAACAAAATGAATTAAAAGAAAAAGAAAAACCATGAAAGTATAAATCACTCTGGTTCAACATATTTCAACAGGTATTTGTTTTTATGCCTACCTGCGACTATTGATTAATTTCTCTTGTTTAATAAATTAGGATTATTTAAATTTTTTAAATTAGTTAATTTTTCTGCAAGACATAGATTACATCTTTCGCCTTAACCATTGTAAGATTTGTTTCTCGCTACGATGTTCAACGTAATCATGCGTCTATTGCCACCGACTTTTAATTACCATTAATATTTAAAGAAAGCAATGTTGTTTTTGTATTCATCGTTACTTAAACTTAGCTTATGATTATGAAAATGAATTTTCCAAAAACGTTCAGTAGAACCAATGTCAAATTAAACATTTTCATCAGATTGCTTGCTAGATCGATATACAATATTTTTAGTCAAACAATGGCCATTTAGGGGGCCGATCGTATTGTTTCGGCAGTTACATTCATTATTTATTATTCTTGATTCGTTATTATTGGTCTTTTTGTTAGTGATATAATTCTTAAATATAATATTATGGTAGGATATAGATTTTTCGATATTTCTTACGCAGTTAATCTTTACGTTATTCTTGTTAAAAATTCTGTTTAATGTTGCTGAATTTTTTAAATGTTTATATATTAACATGAGAAAAATTCTACCGACATTATTTTTTTTACATTGTGGCTGTCAGCGGGATTAAACCATAACACGTTGCGATCACTTTTTTATTTTTACCTCCCTTTTATTCCAAGTTTTCTATATTCAGTTTCTGCTTGTTTTCTTCTAAGGCTTTTACATATTTAACTTTAATCTCATCCAATATTTGCTTATAGATGGAGTTATTTGTTAATCTATACCGTGTTGATTTTCGTAAATGCTTACGCATAATGGAAGGTTTTATGCATTTATTTATATGTATGGCTCTATATTTGTGTGTATATGAGCAGATATGAGATGATATGTTTCTGGCCTACAAATTATATATATTCTTCAGATGGTAAGCAATATTCACAGGCATATTTATCTTTTCATTTATATATGAATATTTCTTATCTGTATTTGTATGTGTGCGTATGCAAATTGGAATGTATATGAGCATATGTATGTGTATATATACATATATATATGTATGTCTGTATATATATATACACATATATATTTATATATTTTTTTCATATGAATAATGTATCGGACACGGTGATATGTAGATAAATATAAATATAATCTTGTATTTTTTGTAAATGTGGTTAAACATGGGTATATATATATATATATATATATATATATATATCTGATATAACGATATATAATTGAAAATACCTGCGTCTTCCGTTTGGTGCACATGATGAAACACGTCAAAAGAAATTTTCCAGTTAGTTCTATATATATATATATATATATATATATATATATATATATAAGTCTACATAATTACATATGTAGATATGCCATGATATTTGTGTGTTTCTTTGCATTATTTTTTGTATTTAAATTATAATTTCTATTTTTGTAGTTGGAAGCATAAAAATTGTGTCGATGTCTGTTTTAGAACTTGAAAAATATTTATATATCTTTTAAAAATTATATATATATATATATATATATATATATATATATAGTAAAAAACCTTTAAATAATATTGACAGCTCCACTATTACAATAGTCTAGTATATATATCAGAATTTAAATAATGTGCGATATATATATATATATATATACATATACATATATATATATATATATATATATATATATATATTTCATCAAAGACGACAGACAAGGTACTGCGATTAAACTTTTTATTTAATTTTTCTTTGGTTCAAACACGTGTTATCTTTCCTGGAAGCAGAGTGTGAACTATCCAAATGTACTGTAATTGCGAGCGCTTTCGGCTATACTTTTAGCTATTATCAAGGATGATTTGATTTCTACTTTTTTAACTGGATGTATGGGTTGTGTGTATGCTTCTAGTTTTACAGGGATGTTTTATTTTCCGAACACAGTTAGCACATTGTGGCCGTGTTCGTAATTAATATTATTGATTGTTGGCTTTTTCTTTTTTATTATTAAGGCTTCCATTATTTTTAATCTATTTTTTTTTTTTTACATGTGACTCAGGTTATTATGTTTATATTTTCTACTGATATGTTTCGGATGGGGTCTGTTAGGTGTGTGTCTGTGTGTGTGTGTGTGTCTAAATGGGTTCTAATGAAGCTGTGGTCGGATAGATGTAACGTGAGGCGTCTGGATAGGCATGTAGTAGTGTGACCGAATGTAATTATGTATGAGTTCGGTATGATCAGGAACACAGTTCCTCAAGGGGCATTTGAACTTATAAATGATGTTTGTTCGTTGTAATTTTGATTTTGCTGGCGTGTTGTTATTTTTGAGGATAAGGTTAGCTGTTTTAAATTTTTTGTAGTAGATAATTTTTTTTTTTTTTGTTCAGGGCAATTTTGCAACCTTTGTTAACAAGAAACACACACACACACACACACACACACACACACACACACACACACACACACACACACACACACACACACACAAATATAGGTTTATGTGTGTTTGTGAGTGGAATTTTTATTTAGTTACACATTTACACCCTGTAAATAAATATATATATATATATATATATATATATATATATATATATATATACAGGGTGTAAATGTGTAACTAAATAAAAATTCCATATATATATATATATATATATATATATATATATATATATAGATATATATATTATCCTCATCGATAGCGCGATTCGGACTTTCATGAACAGCGAAATCTTCAGTGGCTGAGTATAGACTCACCGTTACATAACTTAAATTTAAAAAAAATATCTAGTTGTTAAAATGTTGGTGAAGTTATATATTATACTAGGATCACAGTTTTTCCTTTTAGAAATATATTTGGCATTTAAATTAAACGGGATTTGCATATATATGTAAAAAATATTTTAGAGTTGTGAATATTAATTTTTTTTATATTAAGCATAAAGGGAGATTACTTGTTCTTTAAAAAACAAAGAAACTGCAATTTACATTAAAAATTAATCCTTATCAACGTATTTAATCAGATATTTATTTTTATGCCTACATCTAACCATCAATTCATTTCTCTTGTTTAATAAGCTAGGGTTATTTAAGTATTTTAAGATAACTAATTAAATTTGCTAAAGCTACCAACAATCTACAGTAAAAAATGCTAAAGGACGTTTAGATGATCAAAAAGTCAGACAAAATAATTATCAAAGCAGATAAGGCGGGTAACCATTACAAAATCGATGCGGATATGTACCATAAAGCTATTAACAAAGAAGTTAATAAGTTTTATAAAAAGGCACCAGACAACTGGGAAAACAACATCAATAGTGTTATGGGACCTTACCCATAATAATAATAATGGACTATTCCATACTTAATAAATATTGCGCCTCAGGAGTAGGCAGGGAGTAAGTCAGCCATTCATTTTTGAACAGACTGCTCGGTTTAACTCTCTGTCTCCGGACGGAGAGGAACCCGAAGGAGGCTACGCCGATGGGCGGAGTCTCCTTCGGGGAGGTAAAACCGGCCCTGAACCCGTTGATGCGGGTTCAAACGGGCATATTTTTAGGCCGAGCCCACGGGCTCGGGAATCCCACAATAAAAAACCGACCTTGTGTCACATGTTGCCCCAGTGGGGGGGAGACTCAATATCGTGAGTCAGCCGTTCATTTTTGAACAGACTGCTCGGTTTAACTCTCTGTCTCCGGATTTGAGAGGAACCCGAAGGAGGCTACGCCGATGGGCGGAGTCTCCCTTCGGGAGGTAAACCGGCCCTGAACCCGTTTATACGGGTTCAAATGGTTATTTTTTGGCCGAGCCTAATGGCTCGGGAATTCCCACGTTAAAAAAAGGCCTTGTGCCACATGACACCCTCGTGGGGGTGACTCAATATCTTGAGTCAGCCGTTCACTTTTGAACAGACTGATCGGTTCAACTCTCTGTCTCCGGACGGAGAGGAACCTGAAGGAGGCTACGCCGAAGGGCGGAGTCTCCTTCGGGGAGGTAAATGGCCCCGAACCCGTTTATACGGGTTCAAACGGGCATGTTGGGCCGAGCCCACGGGCTCGGGAATCCCACAATAAAAACCGACCTTGTGTCACATGTTGCCCCAGTGGGAGGGAGACTCAATATCGTGAGTCAGTAGTTCACTTTTGAACAGACTGCTCGGTTTGAACTCTCTTCCTACGGGCGGGAGGAACCCGAAGGAGGCTACGCCGAAGGGCGGAGTCTCCTTCGGGGAGGTAAAGCCGGCCCTGAACCCGTTTATACGGGTTCAAATGGGCTATTTTGCCACATGACACCCTCGTGGGGGGGGTGACTCAATATCGTGAGTCAGTAGTTCAAATGGAGTCAAGAGTCGAGTCAGAGGCAGTCCGAAACAGATTCACGTTCAGACAATTACTGCAAGACATTGGAATAGTGATACTGGTCGAGACTCCATTGTTATCTCTACTAAACCTGATTGTTCATACTAACACTTCTACTTCTCTGTATATATTCCTGTTTGTAATATATCTGTGTTATTCCATACCTGTGTTCGAGTTCATCTTTATTGGTTCTACCTTGGACTATCACCGTGGTACAAGGAACCGAACCATAACAAATAGTGAAGCCTAAGAAAGTAGCCACTGAACTAAAAATTGGTGATAGGATCTACAAATTCCATAAACAGCAAGTCTTTATCAGATTTAAAGACCACAAAGCAAATTTCCTAAACAACCCTCAATATCGATTACTCAACCCAACTAAAAATAATATCGGTAAAATCAGCAAAAACATCATTGAAAGAGCATTGCAAATACACGAAAAATGCTCTCGGGATTAATCAATTGGAGCATTTGGCTCAGTAGAGGCATGTGAATTAGTTGGAATCTTGCTAATGTGGCGACTAAGATTTCTTTTCGCCATTAAAGACATCGGACTCTATAGAGATGACGATTTAATCCTCCTCCGTAAAACAAGTCTACTAAACATAGACCGATTGAGAAAGGAACTGACAAAATTTTTCCAAGATCACGAGCTAAATATTAACACTACCACCCATGATAAAATGATCAACTTTCTCGATGTGATCTTAGACTTGAATAATGGTTATTACAACCCATATACCAAAGATCTATATAAGCATAGATGCATCAGTAAAGTATGAAGCTGCCATAATAAAATTCAAGATAATTTACATAAATCAGTCCAAGGTAGAGTATCTACCAAATCCAGCAAGAAGGAAATATTTGCTAATAATAAAATTAAAGATATACAATCTTTAGAACTTAGCAATCATAAAGTAAATTTAGAGTATTATGTAAAAAACAAAGGTAAAAATAAATAGAAACACCGTAAGCGTAACGTCATATGGATTAATCCACTTTTTAATCGTAATGTTAAAATTAATATCAGAAGAATTTTTCTAAATTTAATCCATAAGTACTTTAGCCATTCACAACACTAAAAAAGGTTTTTAACAAAAATAATATTATGATCAGTTATAGCTGCGTTAATATCATCGATAAATCTATATCTCAGCATAACAACATTATATTAAATAAATATATTTCCAACAAAGACAACGTTAATTTAAAAAAAAAAATAAATGCAACTACCGAAAAAATATGATCTGTCCCTTAAACAGTCAATGTATGACTGATAAGCAAAAATGATTAGAAAAATGAAGTCCGTATTTATGCACGACTTTCTCCTTCTAAGTTTACTCGTGAGTCTTGAACGTAAAAGGTTTACAGGAGAGAAGATAGCCACTATTAAGTCCTGATCCGAATTCGATCGAAAATCTATGGTCACTTGTGTATATGAAATTATACGAAGGTGGCAAACAATATGACAGCAATGCAGACCTATGAGGAGAAATTACAACCATTATGACGGAAACTGAACCTGATGAAGTAAAAGTTTTAATAAAATCAGTAGACAATAGATTACTGATATTATTGAGCAAAAGGATCATTATACTAAGATTTAAATGCCTCAAAGACTCGTATATGCCTGTTATTTGTTCTGTTATAGGTGGTGATCAACTGTTGATGATTTTATTACTTTGTTATTGAAATAAAACGTGATTTGATTTTGTGGCTTTGAATAATAACTTCAGACTGCAGTCTTATAAAGCCAACAACTTTAATAAAACATGTTGAATCTACCTAAATTAATCGTTTAAAACTTGACAAAAATTGTTCAAGGCAAATTCGAGTTATTGAGGTCTATGTGATTTGCATAATAATTTCAGAAGGACTCCATATATTTGTTAGCATTTATTTTGATTCAACGGCAAATGTGCCACGATCTTTTTTCTTTAAAAAAACTAGTCGTATTTACAATATAAGATGCGCAGATGACACTATATTGACGAAAGACGCAGAAAGAAAAGTACAGGAACTTCTAGACAAAGTAGTAAATGAAATTGGAAAGGTTTAGGATGAATCATTAACCATAAATTGTAGGAAGAGAGAAATGTATAGTGCTTAGCAAAAGGGACAACCCAAAATGCGTGGTACGAATAGCAAAATAACGTAAGTTCAGAAATTTAACTGGGAAGTGTTATAGCAGATGATTGAATATGTGACACCGAAATTTGAAGTCGCATTGGAATAGCGAAATATAGCTTCCAAAATGTTAACAAGGTATTAAGTAACAGGATAATTGTTGAGAAGTTGAACTTCTATATAATATTAATCCTTCCTATATGACAGTAAATGCTGGACAGTTTCCTACGGAAGAAGAAACTGGTTCAATGAAAAACAAACAAAAAACCAACAATAAAAAAAACAAACCAAAAACGATTAAGCGACTGAATATAAGACGGGTGAGTAGTAACTGACACCGAGATGAGGATGCTGGTCTGAATAGTAAGTATATACTAATGATCACTATTAATTTCAAAATTTCCGACAAAAATTTAATGTATCCTGTATAAAATGAATGCATGTTATCGACATTAGGTTTGGGATTGATTAATATATTTCGGTATTTCCAAGAGCGTATATGTGTGTGTGTGTGTGTGCGTTTGAGTTCTCCATTGCGGCTATTCATTTGTGTGTATGTGTGTGTGTCTATTCATGTATATATTATCATTATGGTGTATAAGTGTGTGCGTGTGTGTGAGTGTCAGTGTGCGTGTCTATGCATATCCGTATGCTATTGTTTGTGTTCGTTCAAATCAGAGTATTAAGAAAGAGAACAATGTCTTTAGAAACAAAGAAAAGGGCACTGAACTGTTACGTGATATCAGTCCTCCTCTATGACAGTGAATTCTCGACAATCTCCTCAAAGAGGAAAAAGAGACTTGAAGCGACAGAAATGTTGTACAGAAGGATGCTGAGGATACCATGGACCGAATTTGTGAGCAGCGACTAAGTTTTAGAGAAAATGGAAACAAGATGGAAACTTATACTCAGGCGTAGATAGGTTCACCTATCGTCCGGTTCACACTCCTCCCAATTCTTCTGAACAGGAGTAGAGGTTTATCCCCTGTTTTCTGTTTAGGATTGCATTTCCGCTTCCTTCGAAAATCTACTTCATTTCTATGCTCGTAACGCTTGTCCTTTCTTACACTAATACAACTCCACACAATAATCCTTTACCCTGAGTGGCTCTTGGGTTTTGTATTGAGTGAAAATTAGTAAAAAAAAAAAAAAAAAAGAAACATCGGGGAGAAACAGTTTAAATTTCTTAGGAAAATAATGAAGAAAGAGGGCTTGGAAAAACTGATACTCACAGGAAATATTGAAGACAAGAGAGACATGTAAAGAACGCATAACATAGTGAGCTTGATTAAATGGATGGCGGAACAGGGTTTAGGAGAAATAACAGAAAGACAAAATTTATTAAGAGCTGCAAAAGACAAGAAATTGTGGAGAGCCATGATCGCCTACGTCCTGAGAGGACATGGGACAAAAAAGAATTTATATTTGCGTGTGCAATATCATTTATTCATCTGTAGCACGCACGAAGGAAGACCACATGGTAAGGGATACGTAAAGTTAGACCATATTGTGCCAGTCTTCAAAGAGGGTGGGGCATTACTGGATAATCTTTATTCGAAATAAGAGCATTTATCACAGCTCGAACCCAAAAGTCGGAACCACGGTATAGAAATAAGGATAGAAATGCTGTATTACGCCAATTATTAAATGTTGCAGAAATACGTTTAAGAAAGACTAAACTGGAAATCCTTTTTACAACGACAAAGAAACAGACCAGAGCTGATGCTGAGAAATATAAATCAAGATGATCAGATTTGAGCAGCTGATCTTTTTCTGCTCAAGCTCTAACAGCTCAATGGGGTAAAGGCAGATTTATAACTTACAATACCTTCAAAACCATGTTTCTTCTTCTTCTTCTTCTTCTTCTTCTTCTTCTTCTTCTTCTTCTTCGTGCCGTGGCTATTCAGGGAGAGAAAGATCATGGCTCTCAACAATTTCCTTTCTTTTGTAGCTTTTAGAAATATTTATCTGTTTGCTATCTCTCCTAATCCTTGTTCTGCTAACCACTGGTGCCCCGACTACATGAATTTAAGCGTGCTACTAGATTGGCATCTATGTCCTATCCTTTTAATGTTGAAATAGTTAAATGTAGCCGCCACGTCTACTCCAACAGATTCTTTTCTCGCACTTCCCGACTGTAGAACTCACTTCCTCTTATTTCTACGATCTTCAAAAATTTAAATGCATCGTCAACCACCATCTTCTGTTGATGTGAATCCCGTTCATTTTTTATTCTTTCCTCACTCCCCCCATGTGCAGTTTTTTTCTATCACTTTCACTCTCTGTAACCACTGGTAGTGGCACTCCCGCCTTGCTTAGGGTGAAATACTTAAACAAATTACACAAGCTTATTTGGTAGGTTATTCGCTGCTTTCCTCTGGCCTCCTTACCTTCAACATATACTGTGAGTGTTAACTTTACTAAATCTTCTTTCCTCATTATGTGGTCTAGAAATTTCAATTGTCCTTTTCCGATTCTAAGTGTAAGAGTCTTTTTGTTTTCATTGTTTTAATTATCACCGAACAAACCCTGAATTTTTCTCAAGACATAATGAAATTACTTTCTAAATGAGGCTCCTTGGTTTGAACGTCTATTGGAACTTCTTTTGGAAGTTCGCCGTAGAGTGGAGCTCATATATACCGGGTGAAACAGCAAAATTGTCCAAATTGTGTAGCAGTAAAATTCTCCAATTGTTAGATTAAACTCTAAACCGTTGCATGTTAGAAATGATTAAAGATATCTTACTGGAATTCTCCGAGATTCTTGTAACACTATTGGGCTGTATTTTGAGCAATAAGAATGTATAGTTACTTTCCAAGCTTAACAAAATAATCGTGATGAAATCGATCAAATACGAAAATGACATGTTCATCATTAATTAATCATAGCTAAGGATTGGAAACTCTTGAGGGATTGAAATAAAGTTCAAATTTATATATATTATTCCAGGATCATTTTCCAACTTATTCAAGATGATCTTCGCTCTCTCTAACCTTCTAACTTTCTGTCCTAGAGTAACAAGGTGCCTCACACTTTTCACGAATGATTTCATTTTCAAGTCTTTCTTCACTGCTCTTTGTACTGTCATAGCTGAAACTCCTCTCTCACGTGCCAAACGTCTTATGAATTGAGTTAGATCTTGTCTAATTGCTCTCTTTAGCTCTAAGTTGAAATGTTGTGACCTCCTGTAGTTTTCCTCTCTACTGTTCTCTCTTTTTTTGACTTATTCGCCGTTCTCTTGATGGTTCTTGAATGGACATTGAAGATGGAAGTCAGAGTTTGAATGTTGGTACCATTACTGAAGCCTTGAATGATCTTTTTCCTCACACCATTTCTCAGTTTGGAAGATATAGTGGTTCTGAAACAAAACAATTTTAATCTGCTCTCTTTTTAGCTGAATAACTCAAAGGGGTTTTAAGTGATTCTTCCGTAAAATGGTGTCAAGATGGCTAAACATCTTATCTGAAAACTTGGAAAAAAGAAACTCAAGTAGCTTAGTGTTTTTTTTTAGATATTAAACATTTTGTGGGTTACACGATTTGGACAACTTTGCTGTTACATCCGGTACAATCTATTACCCAAGTTGCTGGAAAATTGTCGGCACATTATATCACTTCAGGAAATACCTGACTCCTTCTGCCATACTTTCTCTTTACAAAATCAGATTGACCGAGAAATAAAGTATTGCTATCATATCTGGGCTAGATTTGCCCAATAATCACTTTCCAGAACTGAGAGAGAGTTAAAAATCGTTTACCCGGTCTTGTGGTGAAGGGGAGACATTATACATCCTGTAACCTCTTTCCCGCTGACTCAACCGTGAAAGCCTAACGCTATTTCTATGTTCAGACGAGCTCCATTCCTCTAAGTCCACAAGATTAAGTCCTGGGTAAGAAGATTAACTACATCCGGCAGCAAGGCATCTACTCGGGAGATTGAAGGTTTTGAGGAGCGTGGAACCACGTCTTAATTGCTGTTGTTACCAAGTGCACTCTAAACCAGAGTGGTAGCACCTGTCAGGGCTTCAGCTGTGGGCAAATAGTGAACCCTCAAACACTATGAACGTATAAAAATACATTTTTATAGTAAAAAATACCAGAAATATATTTTTATAGAAAAATATTTACCAACGATACATATTTGTAGTAAAATTACCAACAATACATTTAAAAAAAATTAATAACAATAAATTTTATAGCAAAAATGTCCAACAATACATTTTATCTGTAGTTGAAGACATAAAATTATGTTCAAAATATTTAGATTTCGGCATTAAATAATCCGCAGAGGTTGATCTGCCGCTAAACAAAACCAACCAACCTATTATAAGGTTATTGTTCTAACACACATTCGTACTTGGTATAACGTAATTTGTTAAGTATTCTCTATACATAATGCTTAGGCTATTGCCGTAACGCTTGTATAGGTGTTATGACAGTAACGTACGCATGAAGACTGACTCTAGTACGACTGGCATTTATCCAATCCTCCCCACAAGGAAGGATGTGGCACAAGGCCGGGTTTTATGTGGGGCGATTTCGATAGATTCCATGTAGTGGAGTCCTGGGTATGACAATAAATTTCATCCGGCAGCAAGGCCTCTGATCGGAAGATTGGAAGTTTTGAGATGGGTAGAACTACCTTCTAATTGCTCTTGTTCCTAGGGTGGTAGCACCTGTTAGGGTTCCAGCTCTTGGCAAATAGTCAACCCACAAACAAAAACAAAACACTATGAAAGTATGAAAATATATTTTTATAGTAAAAATTACCAGCAATATATTTTTATATAAAAAAATTAGCAACGATACATATTTGTAGTAAAATTACCAAACAATACATTTTTAAAGAAGAATAACTAACAATAGATTTTATAGCAAAAATGACCAACAATACATAAAACTATGTTCAAAATATTTAGATTTCAGCATTAAATAACCCATAGAGGTGTTGAGATGCCGCTAAGCAAAATCAAATCAAAAATTCACTGGATTGAATCATATTCATCCCTTTGCATCCCATTAGTAAGAAGGATGTTCCATTCAGGAAGCATCTTTCTAAGAACCACTACCATACAGACTCCCGCGTAGATGCTTTCCTGAACAATACAAAATTACTTCTTCAAATCTAGGAGCAATTGTTATCTATCCTCCATATACACATACTCCTCACTTTCTATTTCCTCATCTTACGTTCATCTAACACTTACTCAGTAGCCTTCTACCTTAAATGGAATTTTAGCTTTCTATAGCGTGAACCTTAGTAAAAATAACAACAGCAGAAAAAAAGTTTCTTACCGGCAAATACCAGATGCCTGTCTGGAAATGGATGTAGAAAGATGCCAGACTTTTAAGTGTTGATTTCCTTTCTGCACAGAATATGGATGTTTAAAATCCTAACCTTTGCCATGGTGCTGGCACAGACCAGTACTACCAATTGGAAATATGAAAAAAAATTCATTGAACTTATCATAGTAGGGAACAATGTCCAATATCGTTAAGGAAATGGACGTAGGAAGACTTTGTAACGCCGATCTTTTAAATGTGGTTGAGATATCTAGCAAGAAAATTAGCATTAAAAAGCATAGCCTCTACCTGAAATCGGCCACTGACCTCATCTGCTTAACATTCTCAGCCCAACATTTGTGATAGCTTTTACTTGCGTGCATATGCACTTTGTTGGCATGCGAAAAGATTAGCTTACAACAGTACAAGGTCAGACATGGAGAAATAGGTTTAGAAGGACTCTACTAAATGGGGAAGGTCTCCTGCCGAGAAAATCAACATAGAAAATACTAGATTTTATCCCTAGGCAAGTAATCCGGCATTGTTAGGAAATATATTAATATTTTAATATGTGTCTTATCCCCCCACCCCAACTCCGTGAATTTTTGTGGCTGTGTCGGGTAGTTTGTGTTAGTGTCTGATCAAGAATTCCTCTCTGTTGTTGGTATTACGTAAGCCAGTAATAAATACCGCATGATACACGGAGAAAAGATAGTCACGGGTAAAGTATCATTTTGCCGAGTGAAACTCTATACTCCGTGGAACAAGATGTCAGATCTTTGTCCTTCTTTACAGCAGGACACTCCCAATGGCGCATCATCACCAATAAAATGAACACACACACACACACACACACACACACACACACACACACACACACACACACACACACACACATATATATATATATATATATATATATATATATATATTTACCTTTCCTTGTAACTTAATGTATGTGCTTCTCTATGCGTCTGTCTGTGTGTGTTTGTGCCTCTGTATTTAAAGAGCTGATACTCACTGTAACAATAATGGGAAACTTAATTTCGTGAGGCAAAACGCAATCTTCCTTGAATATCTGCCACAGCTGACTGAATTGCGTGATTTTGACGGCTACAGAATTATAAACATGAATAGAAATCGCCTTTAATATAATACAAAAGTACTCTCCACCACATTATCCCCCTTTCTCTCATCCGCACATGATATATGATCATGTGACGCCTATCGTGGTGTCGAGTAAAATATCCATAGCCCAATGGTTAGCAAGCTTGTTCAGTGAGTTCGATCTTCAGTGTGTCTTCAGCTATTGTGGCGATATGACAAATAAGTTTTGCAAATAATCATATATACAATCCTTTAAACTACCGACTTATTAATTATCTACCCCTCTGTTGGCAAAGGACTAGAGGCTCTAATCAACTTCGAATTGCTTAGACATCTAGCCTCGCTTGGTCTTCTTTCAGACAAATAATATGGTTTTCGCTTCTCTAGGTCAACCACCGATGCGTTGACGTATTCATGAATGAGTCTGCCACGTTTTAGATAGGAATAGTGAATCTCAGACTGTTCTTTTAGACGCTTCGAAGGATTTTGACAGGGTTTGGTATAGTCACCTTCTTCACAAGTTGAAAGGTTATGGTGTTTCTGGTCGTTTCTTTGATTTGATGCAATTTTTCTTATCAAACAGCGTAATGTAAGTTGTATTGAATAAGCCACGCATCTAGATCATTTTGCATTGATGCATTTAAAATCGTTTACCTGGTCTTGTGGAGACATTATACACCCTGTAGCCTTTTTTCCCCGCTGACTCAACCAAATCCCGCTGGCTTTTTCGGATCAGGCATCTATACTGATGACATATCTATCTATAACAGAATCCTTTTTGCCTTCCATCAGCATGACTGATGCTAACCCCCAAAAGAAACAACTCACTTCGCCTTCTTGGTGTTACGTTTTCAATTGACATGAAGCGAAATGATTATATCGAAACAAAGTCTACAGTGAAAAAAGTCCATTCATTATTGATGTGGATTCCATGAATGGAATCCTGCATAAATAAATAAACAACGCCAATATTTGAGATAGAAAAATAAGTGTATTAAACGTAAGAATACAGACTTGAAGTGAAGATTAGTAGTCCAGGAATGCGGGTTAGTAGAAAATATATGTACAAGTCTCTGTGAGTAAAATCGTAATCATCTATCTCTCTGGACTCTTGTATAACTCTCTGAGAACACCCTGTGTCTGCCTCCGTATCTCTCAACCTGTCTCAACGTATCTCAACAGCAGGCATTCTCTCTGTCAGTATAAGTATACTTTGGACGAGTCCATCTTATGTAAAAAGGGGAGAGCCCCACAACAATTATTTCGTGATAGATAATATTTGTTGTCAGAGTCTATCTTGCCCAATTATGTCTACTATTTATCCGTGTATCGACTGTTGCTACCGCAGTTGGATTGGTTCTTTTGCCATATATCTAGAGATTCTTGACCAAATCCAAAGAATCAGCAATATTATCGGTCCTGACCTGGCATTTCGGCTTAATTTCCTTTCTGTGCTGTAACATATCTTCCCTATGTTTTTACTACGCTTACCTTAAAAAATACACCGGTGAAGCATCCACAGATAATTCAAATCCACTTCAGCAGTAAGTATCTTATATTTACATGGATGTTTCAAAATGAATCAAATAATGTTAGAATCAATGATATGGATGTTTTTTTCTCATTTCTTCAATTAAAATTATTTTTGCCACATGGAATTTGTACTTGCGCCAGGTCAGTTGTCAATCGGAGCAAGAAAGTGCTTGTTAATTTTAATGCCTCCTAAAAGAAACTGCTCTGTTTTAATCCTCTTGAATCTTTTTTACCTTCCGTCAGCATGGTTCATACTAACCTCTACAGAGTGACTCATTGCCCCTCTTCAGGCTGATATTTTCCGCTGATATGAAATTATATTGAATCAATTGCTAGGTCTGCTACTAGAAAGGTTAGTTCGTTGTGTCATGCTAGACAAGTTTTCTAAGCAGAATTTATCTCACATATTTATAAATCTACGCTTCGTCCATGCATTGAATATTTTTTAAGCATTTCATCCCCAGCAAGGCAGAAGTGCCACTAGTATGCAAGGAGTTACAGAGAGTGAAAGTAAGTGTAAAGAGGAGTGTGGCTTGCTTTATAAGAATGGTGGTACCTCTAGATATCTCTAAGGCGTTTGATATTGCTGCCATATCTGATCTGGTGCTTCTGCTATGCATTTAGAGATTGTTGGTAAAATCTAAATGAGAATCTGCAATGTTATTGGTCCTGACCCTTGCAGCTCAATTTCCCTCACTGTAAAGCACCTCTCCTTTGCTTTTCTATAAAAGCAATTGTTCTGATGAACTTTGATACCCCGACTTCACAAATTTCAGTGCAGTAGGATATTGGCTGCTAGGTTTCATAATTTCACTCTTGAAATTTCTAGTTATAACCGTAAGTTCTATGCTGATAGTTTCTTCTCCCGTACTTCTCGCTTGTGGAATTCTCTTCCAGCTTCCGGATCTCCTGGGAACTACGGACTTTAAAAAATTAAATGCAATGTCAATTGTCATCTTTCTATCTCTTTAATTTCTGTACTTTTCATTGTCCACTCTGGTTTTTCATTTTTAGCAATCCCTTACATCATGGCGGCTTTCATTACCTTGCTTGGGACGAAATGTTTTTAATATATATATATATATATATATATATATATATATATATATATATATATATATATATATATATAGGTGTCTGATGATAAGATAAAGAACGAATAGGAAACGTTTATCAATCTAATGTTTCATTTTTATTAAAACTTCACCAGAGAATGAAATATGTAAAAAAAAGAAGAAAGAAGTTCTGGTATTTTTACTTTTGTGGTGTTCGATTTTCATTGGTCATTCATGTTTCACGTGTATTCGATATTTTTTAAACCAATGTTAGTATCATTTGTGGCGTTTCGAATTCAAGGAGAGACGACGCGTCCAGCTGAAGTTTCAAGAAATTAACGGATTACAAGCCTACCAGAAAAAGGTAAACATTGCTTTATGAATGTTAGTGCATAATAATTCTAGTTTGTCTCTGTGGGATTCAGATGATAATATATATTCGTGAGTGTTTTTTTTTTGTGTGTGTGTGTGTGTGTTTATCTAATAAACATTATGCCTGTTGGTTTTTCTCATGTTGATTTGGGAATGTTTTTACGTACATACCGTTTGATTCTTTAAGAATGGATTCAATAAAGGTTGGTGTTGTAATATAATGTTTTTGACGTGTGTTTATAGTTGGTAATATTGTTATTAATAGACCCTCGAAGTATTTTCTACGTAAAGAAATATATTCTTTTTTTAATTAAGGAG
Source organism: Acanthosepion pharaonis (assembly GCA_903632075.3). NCBI lineage: Eukaryota > Metazoa > Mollusca > Cephalopoda > Sepiida > Sepiidae > Acanthosepion > Acanthosepion pharaonis. Next base: position 3,513,660 of record CAHIKZ030005066.1, read on the forward strand.
GCATTTGTAAAATCAAAATTTTGTAAAAAGGAGGCAGAAGCAAGAAAGCATAGATAGATAGATAGGAGGAAGAAAACATAGATAGATAGATAGATAGGTTGGAATCAAATATAGATCAAATATGGATCGGAATCCGACAAAATGATAAGATAAAGAACAAATAAAAACGTTTATCAATCTAAAATGTTTCACTTTTATTAAAGTTTCATCAGAGAATGAGATATGGAAAAAGAAAGAAATCCTAGTATTTTTTATTTGTGTGTTGTTTGATTTTCATTGGTCAATTACGTTTCACATGCATTCGACACTTTTAACCAACGTTTGTATAACTTGTGGCGTTCTGAATTCTAAGAGAGACGACGCGTCCATCCGAAGTTCCAAGAAATTAACAGATTCCAAGTTTCCCTGAAAAACCGTAAATATTGCTATATGTATGTAAATATATAAAAATTCTAGATTCTCTATGTGGGAATCGGGTGATAAAATATTGTTAAGGGGTCCACCCCTTTTTTCATACAAGTGGACTCGACCAGTGTGTACTTGTACTGCTGCCGGTGAATGCCCGAGAGTTAGAGAGAGATGCACTGATAGAGTGATACAGTGAACAGTGAGAGAGTGAGAGTGTGAGGTAACCGCTTTGTAGGAGTCACAGTTGCGAGCACGTAGACTCAGAAGGAAGTCCTACTTCGATACTGAATTTCTCAGACTGTATACATATTATTATTGCTACTAACCGCATTTCTGGATCTACTAACAGTATTACCAATTGTATTATTACGTCAATACATTTATTTGCTATATTTCATTCCTGCGTTTGTCATTCATTTGAGACCGGATTTCATCTCGGAATCCACAGTATATATATTCGTAACTGTGTCTGTCTAGAATACATTGTTTGTTAGCTTTTCGCATGCTGATTTGGGAAGCTTTTTACGTCCATACAATTTCAGACAAATATATGTCAGATTTTTAAGAATGGATTCAATTAATGTTCGTGCTGTAAATAATGTTTTTGACATTTTTTATAGTTGTTAAGTATTGTTATTAATAGGCACTCGAAGTACTTTCTCCGTAAGTCTTACTTACTTACTTGACGATTGACAATATTTTATTCGTAATAAAGGGGTTTGTTGAAGCACAACTGGTGACTGAGACATTCTCATATTTTCACTGGCTCATATGGTTGCTATTCGAGATCATGTAAAATGTCAACATTTCGTATGCTGACTTTCGAGTTAGACAAATACTTCCTATCTGGATCATTGGTGCAAACCAGTTCTCCTAATTTCAATTTCCTCTTATCTGGCCTTCTGCTGTCATTAGCTTAGCTTAGTAAACATCTGTTTTAAAACGGTCTTTTCATTTTCGTGTTATTAAAGTGTTTTATCGCCTGTTCTAATAACTTGATTTTGCTATGTAACTTGGAGCAAAGAAAACAAGATTTGACAGAGAGAAAACGGAGACACGTCTAGAAACAATAATAAATTTATTTAGTCGCCATTTTACATACTATCTCCCTTCCCCCCGGGCAGACAACTGCGCCCTTTTTCTGAGAGAGTTATTTCCCTTTTGTCCCTAACAAAAAAGATAAGTTTTCAAATGTTTGCTGTTCGATATTTCTGTTATCATTACTATCCATCATCAATATTATAGACTGATATTTATTTCAAGTTAATTAGACGGCACTAATCTCGAAAATCGAAACAGAATTTCTTTAGCACATCAAGGGGTCGTTTCAGTTTTTCTTTCTCATATTAAACTTAAGTCATAAAATATGATGCTATATCTTAGCAGAAAAGCGCGGTTTATTCGGCTGATGCAATAATGTTCAGTATTTCTTTACAAGAACTTTATTTATATGAATTCAAGGCATCCTTATTTAGATTTTAAACTATTTTCGTTCGCATTTCTATGCCACTTTTGTTTTATGTTATCTTTCATCTAAAGTGTGCATTGCAGTGTCAAATGAGGGACTGTCCGCAGCTGCCTACAACATCAGTGCAAACTCATAAGTGGTGACCCAGACATATACCAACAGCAGATGATCAACATTAGTAACACCCTTCAGAGTAACAACTACCCTGCAAGCATAACATCCGCTTCCATGACCAAGGACAGAATGCAACGATAAGAATATGGTTTATTTACTGTGCATAACGTGATCTGTGGTCGATACAATATCAGGAATGTATACAAAAGCAATAAAAATACAATGAGCATATTGGTTCGAAAATCTCTGCTGAAGAAAGCATGTTCAGGAACTGTGTATATCCTATCCGAAGAAGTAGTGGCAAGGAATACAAGCCAGAGGCCAACTGCTTCCCAAAAGTAAGGGTTGAGAAACATCGAAAATCAGTAGTTTAGGGAGAGAATTTCAAATCAAACATGGCTACTTATATACGAAGGGAAAATGGAATGAAGTCAAGATAATAGATTAAGATAATTTTTTTTTATTTTTTAATGGCTTATTAACCATTTTAGAGTTATATAAAACCGAAACATATATTGGAATATAAGAATAATAATTTTTAAAAACTTTTTAGCAGCTTTTTGAGAACAACAATGATTTTTTCGGATACAAGTCCCATAGCTGGAGGGAGATGGATTCATGTTTTTGCAGGGGTATTTGCGCGTAAGTGAATGCAACGAACACGACTGGAACTCGAACTTGGCTCGTCGTTCTTTCTTTCCGAGCCGCTATCCGTTACACCACCCGCACATCTTAATAGATTGAGAAGAGCGCATGAGGAGAAGGACAACTGAAAGAATCAGTGCACGTGTTAGGCACTCTCATCCTCCTCAGCCGACTCAGCATAGAGTTGAATACCCTCTGGGACCGTTTGATTAAGAAAGAAATGATACTCAAATAAATTCCACCAGCAGAGCAAGATCACTTGTAAATTAAACTACCTCAGTCAGGACAGTCATAAAACAATGCCAACTTCTGAGTACAGACATTGGATTTAAGGCTCCACAATTGCGCCGCGGAATTTTCTAATAGACACATGACCTACCGGATTAAAGAGTGCAAGGGACCGGCGATCCCTACTACCATGTTTTTTTTTTTTTTTTTAGGAATGTCCTATTTCAAGTTTATTATGAGACTATGTACTAAACATGATCTCATGATGTTTTATTCATTTTAAAGTCAGTCATTATTGGCATAACAAGTCTTCCAAAAGTGCCAGGGACTGGTACCATATTTGTACCATATAATCATATAATGACAAACTGAGAAAATATTATTTGAACATTCATTTATTTATACCAGATGGATTATAAATCTAAGGAATTAAATGCTAATTTAAAAATTTTTTGACCAAAATTCACGTGGCTAATTCTTTTCTTCATAGGCGAATTTTTTAACGACCAAATTAGAAATATATGTCCATGAAAATAGGCTTTTAGTACTCTTAGGTGTTGTTCCCGCAGTCAGATGCTACATCATCATGATGGTGTTGCCATACGTAAATTAGTTCACTGTTTTGATGTTCATTATATAGCATTTGTTAGTTGTATAGCAATGAGTTTGAACATAAGAGAGTAATGGAAAAATGTAACCGTAATACATTTAAAACTAAAATGAAAAAAATAAAATAAAAATAAAACCGAGTTAGATATCCCGGCAGTCTCCCATGGTGTAGAATATTACTACTCTTTCTGTGTTTCTTAGAAACACTGCGTGTACCGTCAGACGATGGCTCGCGTACCGGCACCGGTACACATACCATACTTTGAGTAGCACTGGGCTAAAACATATGATTCCTTGACAGCCGTGAATTTAATCCCCGGATTCGAAAAGTCACATACTTTGGTAGATGTAACGGAAAAAATATGGTGAATAATACTAAACCTGTGAATTGAATAAAGGGTTCGATAAAAACAGATAACTGAAAAAAGCCAAAGGGTACCAGGGTTGAAGCTTTATCAGTATAGCAACACAGATGAGCATTCTAGTTCGAGTAGTAAAACATAGGGTAATGATAATTCCTCAAAGATTTCCCACATATATCCTATACATTTTTGAATTGGATGATCAATCTTGCTTGGGAAATCTAAGACGAACCAAAGAATAAAAAGATACGAATGCTATCCAGGTTTTTACGGAGAACAAAAATTATTTTCGATAATTGTTTTTTTTTCTGTCTTGTCATTATATTGAAAGATTCGGGATAAGATTTTTTTAATAATCTATCAAAATCATCCACGGCAAATTTCCGTCCAGGTTTTTGCAACATTTCACCTTTCTTGGCGGATATTCTGTTATCACAATGTGAGATAATTAATAATAAAAGTCATAAAAACAAAAAGCAAAAGCGTAGGGACACTGAAGATCAGCTTTTCTGCAAGTTCAGGCTGCTGAAAAAAGACAAAAAGAAATTTGAATTTAAAAATTTCAATGTTTTAACAACGTCAGCGATTCCTGTCGCTGCATAATTGTTAGCGACGCCCAGCTTTTATATATCTCCCACATATATATATATATATATATATATATATATATATATATATAATTCCATCAACAAGATAATTAATTTAGTCCGATGAAATTCTCGAGAACGAAATGCGTTGCACAATTTTTTTTACAGGTTGTCATTATATATATATATATATATATATATATATATATATATGAAATATATGAATATAGATCCGACAGTATGAATAAAAAAATATATACGGAAAAAACAAACCAAAAATCATAATATACGATTATGCTGTTTTTAATGTTAATATACATCAATGTCTGTTGTATTTCGGTCTAATAAGAATATGTCCAGAACATATTCATAAATATAGACGTTATCAATACAACATTAAAACATCATCTTTGTCATGTTGGATTTTTGTTTTGTTTTTTCCGTATATATTTTATATATATATATATATATATATATATATATATATATATATATATATATATATAGTTAGTTAGTTACTTTATGCAAAAAACTAGGTAATCCGTATGGGTAGACCCAAGGAGGATGATATCCAGAGAGCTCAATGTAAATTCAGAACAAATATATTTGAGTGGTCTGTTTTCATTCATATATATATATATATATATATATATATATATATATATATATATATATATATATAATTAAGTTATGAAGAACTTGGTAATCCGTATGGGTAATCCCAAGGAGGATGAAATCCTGAGAGCTCAATGTAAATCCAGAATTAATATTTAAAAGAAAAACAGACCACTTTAAGGTACCATTATAATAATTTATTTCACCAGAGTCTTTTTAAAGGATGTCAGATCATCAGATTGCACTTCCAAAAATGAAATGAAACGAAAACAAAATTTATTAATCAATAGTGACAAGATCTATTGTAGGTAGGAGGTCTCACCAAGTAGGTTGTGCGTAGTTTTACTCTGGCCCTCTTATCTTCAATTTGTCGTATGTGTATCAATTTTTCCAAGCCCTCTTCCTTCATTATGTTCCCCAGACCCAAAAGAGAACTCGGATCGCATTCCGACATGTTTGTCAACACCGGTTACATCTGGGGTTTTCTCGTTAGCAGTGGGACAGTTTGGCATGTCTACCTAGATACGGGCCTCTCTGCAACTGGTCAAGATCCGGGTCTTTGTCCACCATGCCAATAAAAAGCTGGGGGAAAACAGCATTCGGCAGGACACGGTGTTTTGTGAAGTCGGTCCCGTCGACATTTTATTCCTCAAGTTGCTGTGGTTACTCTCCCGACTCTTTCCCTTCTCTGCCTACTATCCTTGAAGAGGAGCAATCGGTTAGGTGGTCCCCTCCCCCCGACTCTCAACAGACACTTTGTTTACATTACAACAGAGTGGTAAGTATAAGTGTCTTTGTTGTTTCCATTTTCTCTAAAACACTGTTGTTGCTCATACGTTTAGTCCATGATATTCTCGGCATCCTATAGAATCGAATTTCTGTTGCTTCAAGTCTCTTCTTCATCTCTGAGGAGATTGTTCAGCATTCATTGTCATAGATAAGGGCTGATACTACATAACATTTCAGTACTCTTTTCTTTGTTTCTGTTTCTTTATACTCAGCTATCGGAAGGCATCTTTTGCTATCCCAATGAGTCTATTACTAAAACTAAATTTTTCGTGCGTACACGTGTTTGAGTTTACATTATTGTTGTCTTTTTTTTTTTTTTTTAGTTTCTTAGTGAATTTTATGCTAACGAGAGAAAAAAATGAAAGTTTTATGTCCGTGTCTCTTAATTGAAATCGAACCTGCATTCCCCCTTTCTATCAGAGCTTACTCCACGTGAGAAATCATGCCCCTAACCAATTAGACAACGGGAGACCATCATGATAAGACAAACCTCAATTAACTATCCAAGTAATGCACACCTTTCGTTGGGACTAATTAGAATCTATATTTCTCAGTTTTATTTACACATCCGATACCATGTATCCGATATTATTTTTTTAAATCATTTCATCCTAAGCAAGACGATAAAGCCACTAAGACGCAAGGGGTTACCGAGTGTGAAAGAATACGAAAAAAAAACCCCCAAAAAACAACACTATTAAGGAGAGAAAACAAAAAAGAAAAAGAAAAAATGAATAGAATTTGCCGACAGAGAATGTTAGATGTATTAATTTAACGACATACAAGTAAACACTTTGGGGGTTATTTAATGTTGAATACAAGTCTTATAGGGCAGAAATCACAATGAATTAAAAGATAGGCAGATGTTAGTCTGGTTTACACGTAAATTTGCACATATCCAACCAGTGAGCCTTTTTAGGAGGCCTTACTTCAACAGGAAATGTGTATGACAGTAGAGACTGAACCTTCCCGCCAATGACGCATACTATCATTGTTTTTGTAAGAAAGGACCACCGAGTAATCAAGCGCACGAACACACACACATACATATGTGTAGACGCTGTGATCAACACCGCGTGTCGAAAGTCTGTTTCATGCTTGAACGCAATCTTCATAGCATGAAAATTGCATTCAATATATATATATATATATATATATATATAGCTTGCCATTCGTATTCAATGATACCCGTCTAATAGAGAGGCTAGACAATCCCTATTGCAGACGCTCGCTCAGGCACATTTGTGTTTGTTCAACATCCACAGGGCCCACCTGTGGTTTATACTGCAACTATAATGAGCAGACCTTAGTTACAGTTTCTGGGAGAGGGCGTTATGTAGTGTGATCAACAATCTAACCAAGGCCAGCACATTCAAACCCTCCGTCACGATGACTTGGGACTTCGTGCTAGCACAGCTATCGACGACCCACAAGTGTTTCGTCTACCCAATTTTACTCACAAGGTTTGGGTCAACCCGTGTGTGTGTATGTGTGTGTATATATATACACATACATAAGGATGTAGCATCAGATGGGGATTTTAGTATTCGTGGACGTGAAGTAAAAAAAAAAAAAAACGAAATGAATTTAATTAAAGAACGTAACTAATAATAACAAAAACAGAATGTTCTTAGCAACTGAAGGAATGTAGAAAAGGCTATTTTCATATTGTTAAGTGAAAATAACGTCATTTATTGTCACGTGTGGAGAATATTGTCCTAATAACTGTGTTGGAGGATTCAACCATTTTCTTTTGATTTTACGATATTGTTGTGTACGTTTGTTTGGGAGAGCAGTAATTTTGTCAAGAAAGGTGAAATAAGGAAAAAGCCTGGGCGTAGATTAATATTTGGGTAATATTCTATGGCGGCACTCTAGAATTTTCCTTCTGAGTGAGTTATTTTTTTTTTATGAGTGTAGCATTTTTAAAATCAAAATTATGGTTGAATTTATTTCTATGTATGACTAGTGCATTAGCTAAGTTGTTTTTTGTGAGGTCTGTTTTGTGCTCATAAATACGTTTTTTTAAAATTTCTACTTGTTTCTCCAATATATTGGGAGGAACAGTTTTGGCAATTTATTTAATAAATGCCTGCTTTAGAAATATTATTGCTATTAGTGTTTGAAGATCTTAGTATATCCATAATGGTTTTGGAAGTGTTTGTAACTATTCTAAGATTATTTAAATGAGATAGGTTATTTTGGATAGTGGACGTGACAGAGTTGGTCGGTAGTATTATGCATCTGTTTTCATGTGATTTACTATTGCGGAGTGTGTTATTAGTTTTGTTTCGTTTGTATATTTTGTATGCCTTTCTTCTTGCGTTGTGGATGAAATGATATGGGTATTGTAGATTTTTGAATGTGTTTTCTATGTATGTTTCTTTCTTAAGTAAATATTGGGGACTACAGATTCTTAATGCTCTTAGATAGAAACCTATAATAATTCCAGATTTAATTTTAGAAGAGTGGTTTGAGTAGAAACTAATTAGATCATTTTTGTTTGTAGCCTTTCTGTAAACGTCAAAATTGAGTTCGTTGTTATTTCTAATTAACAAAATGTCCAGGAACGGGAGAGTGTAGTTGGTTTCAGTTTCGAAAGTGAAGTTTATTGTAGGTTCAATGTTATTAAGTTTGGAGAGAAGATCCTATTGTTATTTAATATTATCAAATATTATTATAAAATATCCTATTTCCTATTGTCATTTATATTTATAAATATTGTCTTTTCTACAGGTTAACTCTGAGAAATTTTCATATATATATATATATATATATATATATATATATATATATATATATATATATATATATACACATCATATATATATATATATATATATATATATATATATATATATATATATATATATATATATATATTCAACTTGTCAGCTGTCAAGATACCTCATAACACCCTCGAGCTCTTAGCCTTGGAGCTGGTAAGGTGGAGATCAACGTGTTTTAGTGGACTCAATCTGCTAGTCTGAATCGTCTTCAAGAAACGAGGGCAAGATCTAAAATGTCAGCCAATCTAACAGTGACTACATCCTACAATCTTCATTCTTCCTCGATATGCGGCCTCCTTTGCAAATCACTTGTGGGGCTTAAGTGTCTTAAGATTAACGCACAAAATTCATAACAATCAATTGGTTTAGTTGTCAGATACTCATACGTCGAAACCGACGGGAGAGTCCATTATATATATATATATATATATATATATATATATATATATATATATATATATATCTTTTCTTTTTTTTTTAATATGAGTGGTCTATTTTGAATTGCTTTAAAAGAGATTTTAATAAAGATATAAAGTAACTTTTATTTATCGATTTAGAGCACTCTTTTTGCAGAGTTGATGTCTGCTTGATAGCGGTCCCGAGATTAATTGCTAAACGTTATTTTTAAAATTACACCTGTTGAGTAGACATTTCTGTTTACATTCAAACAATAAAATTAACGTCTAAAGATATGAAGATGACACAGTGTTGATAGTTATGTGCTATACGTGATACACGCTTAGGTGATCATGTACCTTTCGATACATGACTGACGAGGCAGATTTTTTTCCCTGCAGTAGGTTGCCATTTCTTTTTGGCGGTAGACCAGTTGCCATCTAAGGCTATAGAACCCGGTCTGTCCTTCTATTTACCCATAGTGTGGTGGGGGGACAAGAAGAAGATTCATGCCTTTTCCAAGGGTATAGTACGCAAGTGAATGCAATGGATTTTAGTGGAATTTGAACTCGGCTCTCCGATTCCTCAATCTGAGCCGCTATCCATTACTCCACCGTGTTGATAGGAGACACACAAAGAAAACTACAAAAATAAAAGTTAGTGAAGAATGTGATGATAGTCTGTTTCTGCTTATATGGATGATTTCCAAGCAACGATAAACACGTGCATATAAGACGCTGGAAGTGAAAATCGCACCGCAGCTCATGACGTCACAATTGACACACACACACACACACACACACACACACACACATATATATATATATATATATATATTCATACATGTTTCATTAAATAATAGAAAAGTGTTGTCTATTTATTTTATGTAAATTCTTTTCATATCGTCTGATAAGCATAATAACATTATCATTAAACGAAGAAAGAAAATCACAATATTGATACATATTTTTTAATCCTATCTAAGCTTTCGATTTACATAAGCCATTATCAAAGATGACAATTACATTACAATATATTTTTCAATACACGGGCAATAGACTATCATCACTTTCTTGTCCGTGTATTGCATAATATATTGTACTGTAATTGAGGGTCTTTTCTCGGTCTAGTGACATTTTACGCCCTCGAAAGATCATATATCGTGAATTAGTGGAAAGGGTCGCGAAGAATCCTCTCTGCGAGCGGCTCGGCATGTCGCTGGATGAGTTGCGCTCTTTCTAGTCTTGGGCGCCAGCGGCGAATTATCTCAGTAACCCTGAGTTTTCGCTTACCTGGCGATTGAATTGGAACGTGCTATCTCTCAATGAGAGGTTGTTAAAATGGGGCTGGGCGGATTTGCCCGATTGTCATCGGTGATACCTTGGTTTGGAAGAAACGGCTTCGCATGACACCTACCATTGTCCTCAAGTGCATCCTTTCTAGGAATATGTCAGCTAGTTGACGGCTCGTATCGCCCCCGATAAACTTCTGCTCATCAATCTCGCATACGTATGCGATAATGGGTCGCCCTCGTATTCTGGGGAGAAACGAATGGTGTTTCTGACGCTGCTAGCCGTGGCAAGAATGGTGGTCTGAACGACGTGAGTGGAGGGAATCTTCCGATACAAACGCTATTCTCATCAAGCTCTGGTCGGTTTCTTTCAGCATCAGCTGGAGGTGAAGATCAGAACTCAGAAAGCGTTTAGCGACGACAGATTTCAGCGAAAGATGGGTGAAAGTAGCGAGCTTAGTTCGTGTGAAAAGGAGGTATCCTTTTAAGTCCTCTTGGATACAACGGGGCGGTTTCCTGTGAACCCTCCACCTGGTTAAGTTAGACTCTCTTTGTGTACCTAGTTAATGTGAGTGAATGTCATTCCTGGCCTGTTCCTTTTTGTTTTGGTCCAAGTCGAGATTCTCAACTGCCTCAGTTTGTTTTTGCCCCCCCCTTTTCATCTCGGCTAGTTCAATCTTTTGATTTCCCCCGGCCCATGTTTATTTTATGCTTCCCACTCCGCTAGAGTGTTAGCTTCTTGATTCTGTTTGAAGACAGAATACAGCGGCCATTCTTATTTTTGTAAGGGTGAATGGGTCCCACTAATATCTGTTATTTTCTGCTTGATATTTTGTTATATATTGGTTTATATTTGGGATTCATACCCTCCCCCTCACTTCATATCATCAATAAATTTATATATATATATTTTCCACGAATATTTGTACATAAGTAATTTTTAAATCACGGGGTGTTTTTTTTAGGTTCCCTTTGTGTATGGGGTATTGTGGTATATGTAGGAATAAATTATGAAGGATGACTTCTTGTCGTATATGTGTTACTTGTAATGAATGGATTTGTCGTGAATTGGATTAGCTAGGTGTAGGATAGTTAATGATGACCAGTCACACCTCACTCCTTCTTTTTGGCCTCGTGCCACAATTATTGTAAATTATGATAATAAATATTCAGACCGTCTTTGACAAAAGAGGGGAACACCGAACGCCTCTCAAAAACAACATGCAAATTCCCAGTCGAGAAACCCTGTCAGCGAGAATTTGAGTATTTCTACCCAGCCACGGTAGTTTTAAATAAATGGGACATAGAGAAGAACCAAACACTACCGGTTCCTCCAAAAACCACAGGACATATGATCTCATCTTTGTTTCACAAATGACGACGGCGCAGCTGGAATTTCAGTTTAGGAAACAGGAAGAAGTGAGATAGAGCTAAGTTTGGTGAGGAAGGGAGTAGGGTAGCAATTCAAAGCTCGACTTGGCTGATTCAGCTTCTGCAACCTGAGCTGTGTGAACGGCTGCGTTATCCTGGAGCAAGAGCACATCTGTCCTCGGATTTCCTCCTCGTTTCGACTTGACTCTTTCCTTCAGTTGTCATAATTTTGATGCATCGTACTGTTTTTCACTTTTCCCTCCCTTTCAGGCAGTCTATCTGATATCATATAACTGTCAGTCTGATATCATATAACTCTCAGTCTGATATCATATAACTGTCAGTCTGATATCATATAACTACAGACATAAAGCATTCTTTTTAGCGCACCAAATAAAATACCGTCCTGTTGGCTGGTGCTCAGAATACGCCGTCTGCACCTCTGCAGTGGGGCAAGACTTCCCCCAAATGAGGCGTCCTAGGTAAGACGATAAACTACATCCAACAGCAAGGCCTCTGATCAGGAGCTTTTGAGGAGCATGGAACCACATCTTAATTGGGGTAGCTATGAAAATATAAAAATACATTTTAATAACATCATTACATTTTTGAAAAAAAATATTTCCAGCAATACAGTTTTTGAAAAATAATATTACCAGCAATAAAAATCACTGAGGTTGATATGTCGTAAAACAAAACCAAACTAAAACAAACCAAAAATATTACCAGCAATAAAAAAATCTTGTCGGCATTAGATAACTCATTGAGGTTGATATGTCGTAAACCAAACCAAACCAAACCAAACCAAATAAACACTTTCTCTGTGGTAAATATGATGCGCTAGTATCCGCCAAATACTTTGACATAAACAGACTCTCTGATATCTATCTATCTATCTATCTATCTATCTATCTATCTATCTATCTCATACTGTTTATCTATCTATCTATCTATCTATCTATCTATCTATCTATCTAGATAGATAGATAGATAGATAGATAGTGGTAGCACCTGTTAGGGTCCTAGTTATGGGTAAATAATTAACCCCAAACTGGGGTCAAAACACTATGAAACTATGAAAAATTATATTGTAAAAATAACAGTAATACATTTTCATAGTAAAAAAAATACATTACTCTAAAATAAAAATAAAAATATTACCAAAAATACATTTTTCTAAAAGAATTACTAATGCACACAAGAAAATTAAATTTCGTCATTAAATGACCTATGAGAAATTGATATGCCTCTAAAAAAATAATTATCAATTATCAATTACACCAACCCTACCTCTCTTAATGCAATAAGGAAGGTACTGCCGAAGGGTTGGAATCCCTGGGACCGGACGTTTTCTCCCATCTAAAACGAGGAGAACATTTCTGTTCAAAACCATGTAAGTTCTCGTTAGTAAGTAAGGGAGACCAGGCTGCGTGACCGATAAATATCTAAATACATTGCATTTAAGGTTATCTTATAGATTTATGTTTGGACCAGCATGTAGTATAATCAGTATAACGAATCTAATTTTATTGCCGATTATTTTGGAATTGTCAGATTAAAAAAAAATCAAACGTTTACTTTGAACTTGCTTTTGGAGGAAATATCGATAATAATCTTTTATTTGTTTCGGAATTACAATAGCATTAACTTAAAATAAACACGTTAATTGATTCATTTAACAGCAATAGTTAGTCAATAATTTTCCCGTCATCAAACAAATCTATTAACAAAGGCTTTCCATCGTGCCTTAGCATACGTCTCGCAACATTTGTTATTGAGCATTTTAGATCATTGAAATATAATTATTTTACAACGCATGTTAATCACATTTCAATATAAAGCAACGGAAGACGACAATGTTGAAGCATTTTAAGATAATTGTCTGTGTAACTTACTCATCACTTCTCTTTACTGTCATGTTCCTAAGAGTGATGAGCTGCTGTGTAGTATCAATCCTCTTATATGGCAGTTAGGTGCACCTCTCAAACTCTAGACGGTCAGAGATTGACAGCTGATATCTCCTCTGATCAAGCGCTAACATCACAATGTGGGTGGGGGGGGGAGCTGAAGCTGGCTTGTAACATGCAATACCTCGAAAATCAAACTACTGACATTCCACCATTGCAGATCGGACCCAGAACTTTCACCAATCACGATGAATGGATATTTCCTCAGGGGAGCCACGTGTCTTGAGCACCTATTGGGACGTAAACTCAACCCAGACTTCAAGTGGAGATCATACATACGATCCATCACTAAAAATGCGGGAAAAAATGGCCGGTTCCTTGTACCGCTCTCGTCGTAAAAGTACCTGACTCCTTTTGCTATCCTATGCTTTTAGAAGAGATAGATTAGGCCTAAAATGGAATACTGTATCTGGGTAGCAGCTGTTCAGCTTCGATAGAGTTCAAAAGCGTCTACGCTTCCTTGGGACTGAGAAAATATTTCCTAGACTACAACGCCTTTCTCAAAGATGAAACGTCGCAAGCGTCGCTCTGCTTTATCGCTATTTCCAGGAAAAGTGTTCAGACCTCTTGGTAGCACCAATTCTAACCTTCACGGATAAGACCCAACATGCCATTTTATACCCTTCGTATTCCATTGGTAAAATGTAATTTCAACTCAAGCAGATTCTTCCCACGAACTGCTGCTTTGTGGAACCGACTCACAAGAGGATGCTTTCCCGGTCACTACAATCTTAACCTGTTTAAGTCTAGGGTAAACCGTTATCCTCCTGGGGCTTGTAGAGAGCCAACATTATCGTAAAAAAAAAAATGCTGGACAATTTACTCACAACCGAAAAGGAGTCTTGAAGCAATGAAGATACAGTTCTACGGAAGAATATTGAGAATACTATGAACGAGAGAAACATGGAAGTTTTTAAGGAAACCGGGAATATGGATTATTATATTATGTATTAATAATCCATATTCTCAGTTTCCTTAAAAGCTTCCATATTAAAAAAAACTTCCATTATAATATTATGGATTAGAATGCACGGTGGTGTAATTGATAGTGGCTCGGATAGAGGAATTCCAGTCGAATCCATTACATTCACTTACGTGCTTTGTCTTGGGAAAGGTATGAATCATCTTCTTCTTCCCGCTCCCAGCTATGGGTAAATATCAAGACAGACCAGATGACAGCTGGTCTAGCGCAGAAAGAAATGGCATCATCTGCCTCGTTAGTCATGTATCGAAAGATACATGATCGCCTAAGCGTGTATCACGCATGGCACATACCTGACTGATTTTATGAATTAGTATTCTCAAATATGGATTAAATCCGACGGAATGATAGAATAAAAAATAAGCAGGAAACGTTTATAAATGATTCACTTTTTGGAAATGAACTGCGGAAGAGAATGTCCCCGTATATTTGATTTTTCGTGTATGTCTTGTGGTGCTAATGTGTGTGCGTCTTTGTGTGAGCATCTGGCTTCTAGTGGGCATTTTTTTTTTTATCTTTCCAGTAATGTATCTGTGTTTAGTAACTGAAGATAGTAGTGGGAGGATGTGCCTGCATGCGGGTGTATCAAATTTCTAGTTGGTTTTGTGCGAGTTGGTGGTGTCGGTACGAGTGTTGACTGTTGTTGCTTACATGCACGTTATTAATGTTGGGGTAAATTCTATGGTTTAGGAAAAAAAAGGGTGTATCGGAAAATATGTAGGTATATGGATGAATGTACATGTGTGTGTGTGTGTATGTGTGCGTGTGTGTGTGCGTGTGTGTGCGTGTATTGGTTTAATTCTATAATAGAACATAATTTCTGCTGAAGCTTAAATAAAAGAGAAGCATGTTGAATTTTTAATCGTTTCCAATTTGTTCCTTATTCTATCACACACACACTACTATATATATATATATATATATATATATATATGTATATATATATGTAAAATAAAATGGCGACAATTTACCCATCGCACCCTCAGTATATATATATATATATATATATATATATATATATACACACACACACACACACACATATATATATGCACACATTGAGGGTGCGATGGGTAAATTGTTGCCATTTTATATTTTTAATTTCATGCATGTGTGTTGCTTGTTTTTGTCAACTGTACCGTTTGTGAGAAAAAGAGCCCCTTTCGTAATGCCCGTTGTAGTAGAGACTTTGTAATCGCAGATACAACTATAGTACGCCGTCGAACGATAATGGTGTCACTCGCACTAATAGTACTTGCTCGATAATACTCGCTCGACAAGTAACCCGTATAGTGATCTGAATAGAGAAATAGTATAGAGAATAGCGGTCCGAATAGTAATAGAGGATAGAATAGAAATGTTGATCCGAATATTAATAGAGGATAGAATAGAAATAGTGATCCGTTAGTAATAGAGACTAGAAATACGTTTCATCTATGGTCACGTGATCCACTTAATACAATAATGGGATCGCCTGTGTTTGCTCACTGGCGATCTATGTTCAAACTCAAGTTTTAGCAGCGACACTTTATTCCTATATATATATATATATATATATATATATATATATATATATATATATATATATATATATATGTATGTGTGTGTGTGTGTGTGTGTGTGTGTGTGCATATATGTGCACATATGATTCAAAACTGCACGTTGACTGTCAGTTTCGTGCCTCAAGCAATCTTTACGCGCATGCAGTGCTGATTATGTCTACACTGTTTATCTCTCTATGTATATGTGCTATTAAGCTGTCTTTCACATAAATATAGACAATTTTAAGTACTACATATATATATATATATTTATTTGTAATGTATCCCAACCATAATAATGAAATATTCAGTTATTATGCTCAAAGGAAGTATTATTCTATGGTAATTAGCGACCATTGTTGCTATAACAACAGAATATATCATTAGTAAGTATGAGAACACAGACTCTTAATACATAACTTTTTAACTCTTCTGTGTCTGGCTCGTTTTCCTTGGAACTAAATATTTATTATTATTAATGATTCAAAAGGCAGAATTATTTCTTACGTGCAACAAAAGGGTTAACTGTATCGATAAAGATCCTAGATTACTCATGAAGACAAATGCAATTTCAGAATTACTTAAACATCACCGCCAATTTCTGATTATACAAGGCCAGTGAGCTTTCGTTCGGTATTTTCTTATTACTTTTATTGATTGAAAGGGCAGAGATTTTTCTTACATGCAACAATAGAGGCACTTGTATAAATAAAACTCCTTGATTACTAGAAAATATAACGAATCGAATATCAATATTACATAAATATCGTCACTTTTTGATGGTATGAGTAAACTAAGATATATATATATATATATATATATATATATATATATATATATATATATATATTGAATGCAATATTCATGCCATGAAGATTGCGTTCAAGCATGAAACAGACTTTCGACACACGGCGTTGACCATAGTGTCCACTCATATATACATACACACGCTTTAATCCTGGTATTGAGCAGATTTATTCATAGATATAGCCTACCTTAAAACTATATTTTTATTATATATCTGTATGTATATAAGTATTGATAGGATATATATATATATATATATATATATATATATATATATATATATATTGATAGGATATATATATATGTATTGAAAAGATATATATATATATATATATGTATTGAAACGATATATATATATAGCCTATCACATATATATGGATATGTATATATATATATATATATATATATATATATATATATATATATATATATATATATATATATATATATATATATATATATCCTATCAATACATACATACATACATATATATATATATATATATATATATATATATATATATATATATATATATATTTCTCTTGCCTCTTTCACTCACCGCTCTAACACCTCATATATCCTCTCACGCACATACACATGCACTCTCTCTCTCTCTCTCACACACAAATTCACACACGTGGGCGCATATGTATTTTATGTTTATATATATATATATATATATATATATATATGCAAATATTAAGAATATAAGCTAAAGCTTAATATATAAAATAAACTGAGGGATCAATGGCAAATTCGATGTATATATATATATATATATATATATATATATATATATATATATTGACTATATAAATTGCTGATATTCCCTGAAGAGCGGGCCCGTCTCCGAAACTTGGGTTGGTGGAGCTAACATCAATCATCTTAAAACATTTTTTCAGAAAAGTGTGTTTCAGAAGTCTACTAATTGTTATCGATCTTTCTAGCATCGATAGGGGTTTCCTTCCTAAGCTTTTGTTTGAAGTAGTGTGGAAAGTCAACATCTTGGTTATATAATTATTTTCCCTTTCTAGTTACGGGCTTCATAGCACCTGTTATGGGTTGTCAGCTATGGTCAAATAAAAAAAAAACTCACAAGCAAAAACAAGACTATGAATGTATAAAAATAAATTTTCATAGTAAAAATAGCAGCAACACATTTTCATATAAAAAAAATTTACCAACATAACCTATTTATAGCAGAATAACCAACAAAACCTATTTATCTGTATTTGAAGTGGTATTCGAAAAATTTAGATTTTGGCATTAAATAACCCAGAGAGGTTGATCAGCCGCTAAATAAAATCAACCAACCAATGGACCATCCTGTTACACGTGCCATCCAATGTTGCTGTTGTTGAATGGGAGTGGATTTTATAAATATATAGCCTAAAATGAAGTTATTAGATTAATTTTGATTTTAAATTTTCTTGGTATATGATGTCCTATCGATGTGATAATAACCAGTTCTGAAATAAGTGCATTGCTGAAAAAAATAAATATCTGGTGTGTAAAATGATGTGTCTACGTGTGTGTGTGTGTGCCTATGTAGATGCGGCTTATCGATATACCAAGGGATTTTCATGTAATACAGGCGCGTTTCTTGCGTAGCAGGAAATGAATTTCTGGATCGACTGTGTGTTGTAGAATTCTCTCAAGTTTAATGCACGGCCTTTCGTAAAGCATGGAATTTTCTGCTAGTGCTTTGGAGAGAAGCCAATCCCTTAGTAGCAGAAGAGCTGGGACATATCCAAAAATGAGAGCTACTAAATGGATCAATGCGCTTTTGTGTTCTGAATCGCTTCAGACATTACTCTATTTATCACAATCTCTTCTGTATCTCCCTCACTCTCTCTCTCTCTCTCTCTCTCTCTATCCCTTTCTTTCTTTCTTTCTTTCTTTCTTTCTTTCTTTCTTTCTTTCGTTACTTATCTATCTATCTATCTATCTTTGTATGCATGTCTGGTTCTGTCTGTTCATATTTGCTCCTCTTTCAATTATATTTACTTAGTTTTCCTTTGTCTGGCACAAGGCTAAATTTAGGCGGAAGTAAATTTTCATCTTTCAAATAGGGAAGACTTGTCTGTCTCCCTTGAAAATAAGTACCTTTTTATCGACACGTTTGGTTGTTTTAACAATGTATAAAAACAAAACAAGTCGGTCGTATAAAACTACCATTTTTGGGTAATCTTCTAACATAATCGATTTGAAATAGATAAAATTTACACCCTAAATAATAATAATAATAATAATAACAATGCCCTGATCCTACATCAGACATGACTCCCATGACCAGGGCCGGCTCAAGATACTGGCAACTTGGGCAGTCGCCTTGGGCGCCATCAAGGCCGAGGGCGCCATCATACCGTCATGTCATGGATCTTCCAAACAGAAAGGAATAAATGTACAAGTAAAAAAATTAAATAAAAACACAAAATATTAATTGTCTTGAACTCAGTATAATTTTTGAGAACTTGATTATTAATTCTTTCTTTTATGGTGTGGTGATCAAACAACATAACAGAAAAATGGATGAGCAGGGAGACGCGGGGGTAATATTGCTTTTCGTTTATAAGACTTTGAATGTCTGTTAAGTTTATTTCCCTCCATTAATGATGTTTTAGTGACCTTTGAATTATATAAAATACTAGCCGAATTACCTGCGCCTTGCTGCGTGTCACATTTTTGTAAGAAAATGATGATTGATTTCAAATCATTATTATAATTTGTAGAGAAAAAAGATGCATTTCAATATTACTCAATGATCTTGACGATGTGACCTCCATCTTCTGGCTTTCTCCTTCTATATTTTGGATAGCAGTCATTCCCTTGTTCAAACATAATGAAAGCGAAAAAATTCAGTGTTGGGTGGGGGATTGTATCCCCTGAGGACCCGTTTGATCAAAATGATCTGTATCCTAGTATTAACTCCTTTTTTTATCTGAACGAAAGCAATTCGCTTGAACAATTCCTTACTGTCGTGTTGATATTGAGCAGACTTCCTACATTATTATTGTTATTATTATTGAAAAAAAGAAAAAGTTGTCAATTTTAAAATATTTTCATTTGTACCCCCTTACTTCTTAAAATAACGACCACCATTCATATTTATAATTGTTATTGCAATATTTTCTTAAAGTTGTTAAGCTCAAATATTTAGCGATGCGATAGGGGAATTTCTTTGGATATTTTATTGTCGTTGAACTTAACATGACCATAAATGCAATCATTAGCATAAGAGTTAAGAATTAAGATTCATCAAAAAATTTAAATAGGAAAAATCTTTTGAAATCAAAATCTCAAAAATGTGGCGCTTGAGGATATTAACAATTCCAATTGTAGTTCTTGTATTGATTAGAAAAGATTCAAATAGACTCATTGAAGGGATTACTGGTAGTCCATGCTTTAAAGAAATACAAAGAAAGTACAGCCAACACCTTACGACGGGCTTTATCTATGTAAAATATGTGTGATTTTTTTTCCAAAACTATGTACCTGCACTGGAAAATATGCAACTTTTACGGAAAGGAAACTGCAAGAAATTGGTATAAATACTACCCAGACCCGGTTACGAAGATAGGATCTGTAACAATTTTATTGGACTTTACAATACACACAAACAGAAAAATCAAAGCTAATCGCCCACAGATCATGATTAGAGACAACAGAAGCAAATGTGCTTTTTTATTGACATGTTTGCCATCCCTGCAGACTGTAATGTATCTTTGAAGATCTTCAAAAAACTATCAAAATACAAGGACCTTGAAATCCAAATCTAGAAAAATGTGACGCATGATGGCATCAACAATTCCAGTTGTAGTTGGAGCCTTCAGATTGGTTGCAAAAGATTCCAGTAGACTGGGATTAGTGGTAGTCCATGCCTTAAAAAAATATAAAAAATTGTTCTCACGAATATAGCCCACACTTTACGAAGGGCTTTATCTATGTAAAATATGTGTGCTTTTTTTTCCCAAAACTGCTCAGTGGTAAATGTTAAGATGACATTTATGATCTTAAGTCTCTGGTCGGGATCCAGAAAGAATCACCAGAAACCAAAGGAAATAATAATAATAATAATAATAATATAGGAAGTCTGCTCAATATCAATACGATAGAGTAAAGAATTGTTCAAGCTACTTGTTTTTGTTCATATGAATAAACAACCTTCTTTTATTTGCCCTGATTTTACAGGACGTCGACAGAGACGACTCCTCACAAGGTCCTACCATTTGATGCTTTAAATAACTTTTAACATTTACCGTTCCTCTTTCTTTTGCCATTCATTCATACAAACTCATTAAGTAGGCTACCTGCTGTTTTCATCTATATCTCTTGCCTTCAGTATGTCCTGTGCGTGCTAAATTCTCCAGACCCTCTTTCCTTATTAAATGTGTCCCATAAATTTCTGTCTCTTTCTTATAGTTCCTACCTTTTTTTAAAACGTCCTCGTTACTCATATTGTAATGTACCGTGCCTATGAACACTAATGAGTATGTCACAACCCTCATAAATACGTTAGACACTATTGTAAGTGTAGGTAATTTGCTGTCTTAGTAGTCCACCATTAGCAGTGGTTTACCTACTTCACGCCGCTGGCGAGTATTTTATTTTGTTGATGTTATAAAGATTACCATTTTATTTCCAACCCCAGTTTTGGTTATTCCTCATTCAGTAACCTTTTCTAGGTTGCAACACATATCTTCTGCAAATGGTATTTTTAGTACTTGTCCATAGAACCGCGTATTTGTCGCTTTTGGTCTCTTCTTCGAAGTTCTGACTAAAACAGCAAGAACAATGGAAAAATTGCATGGACCTTTTACGTGAGAAAAAAGTAATTGCAGATAGAACCAGATGAAAATCCCTATTAATAGCAGAAGACCCACCACCACTAAAAAAAGCGGAAAAAACTAAAACAAACAGATGAAAATAGCAAATACCACTGATGAGAGAGAAGTAAAACCGTCAGATATATAATTAAGTGCTGCAAATTAGATCGAAAGGAATACAAATTCGACATGATTGGGTAAGAAAAGTGATCGACTTGGAACTCTGCAAACAATTAGGATTTCAGCATGGCAATCAATTGTATATGCACAAGTGTGTAAAATTCAACGGTATTTCGAAATTCAAAAAGGGTTGCCAAGGTCAGAACACCAGATTCAGTCTTCATAAACAATAATATTTTTAAAATTATGAATGATGATATAGACTTTTATTGATTGATTCGTTTTTTGACGGCTTATCAGGTTATTTAAGGCTAGTAAATATTTTTTAGATTGTAAGAATTTTTTTTTAGATAATAATGGTTTGGTGATACAAGTCTAATTAACTCATAAGAGAGAAAATGTGAATTCATACCATATCCAAGAGTATTTACGCGTATGTAAATATAACGAACAGAAAGGGAATTGGAACTCGACTCTCCGATTATTCGGACTATTGTCCTCATTTTGTCGCCATATTTATTACAACGTTTCAGCCATTGTACGCTCCGGTCTTCTTCAGGTGGTTGGAATGTCAAGGACACGTGGCACAGTGGATAAAGGCGTTGGTTAGATCCAGTGACAGGGCCCAAAGAGTGTGAGTTCAATACCCGGTTAAGGCAGTGTAGAACTTGGACAGGGGAATTAACAGGAAATAACTGATAACTGACATCCATTAAACATGGCACGTGGAACTAGAACTGTCTACCCCAGTGAGCGAAATAAAGGGTTCAATTCAACATTCCAACCATCTGAAGAAGGCCGGAGCATACAACGGCCGAAACGTTGTAAATAATATGGCGACAAAGATGAGGACAGTAGTCCGAATAATGCAATTCCGAACTATTATCCATTACCCGACCCGCATATTCAATCTTACAGCACCTGGTATTCCCAAGCAGTCACCCGTCTAGGTACTGACCAAGCTCACTGATGCTTAACTTTTGTAATCGTATGATGATATGCGATAGGGCCATAGAGTAAATTTGGAAGAAATTTGAAATATCGAAAACTATCTTCATCTTGTAAGATAAATAAAGAAAGATAAATTTAATTAAAATCATGCAAGTGAAAAAAAAATCTCTCGGTTCATTTAGAAAAATTTTCGATATCGATTCAACCCACTTCTCAAAAGCAGACAAAATCGCATGAAGTCTTTGAAACTGGACTAAGAATTTTTTTTTAAGCAACTTCTAACTTACGCCAATTCCTTGTTTTTACTTTTGCAAGACTTAATATCGCTGCAATAACAAAATTCTGAAAAACAATAACAATAACAAAAACATATAAGATAAAAGATCTGTCATAGTAACGCCGAATTGTTGTAGAGATGAACTAAAGATTCCCCAGGGGAAAAAAACCGCACATGGTCAGCCACAACACTCAGTTAGGTTGCAGTATTTAAAAGATATTTTTGGTACCAAGGGTCCCAGTGTATGGGGAAAAATTCCCCATACCATTCTACTACCATCACCAGTCTGAACCATTGTTACAAGGCAGGATGCATTCATATATATATATATATATATATATATATATATATATATATATATATATATATATATCATATCATCCCATAAGTTCTGTCCGAATTTTAACTTTTTGTTAAAATGAACGAAATTTAAAGAGTATTTTATAATGTCTAATGGAGCTGAACATTATTTTTATGTTTAGACGCATTTAAACTGATCAAATTTTATTTCCGAGAACAATAAAATTAAATTTTGTTTGATTAAAACCCTGCTAACATGGAAGTACCCAAGAATCATTTGAGGCACATAATGCTTTATGAGTTCAAGAAAGGAAACATTCACTCAGTTTATGGAGAGGAATGTGTGAATGAAAGAACTTGCAGAAGATGGTTTGCAAAATTCAGAGGTGGAGATTTCACCCTTGAAGATGAAGATCGAACCGGACGTCCAGTTGAGTTTGATGAAAAGCTTCTTGAAGCAGCCCTTGAAGAAAATCCTGCTTTATCAATTGAGGAATTGGCAGTGGTTCTTAGTTCAAACCATGCAACTGTTCATCGTCATCTTCAACAACTTGGAAAAGTTTCTAAAATTGGAAAATAGGTGCCTCAAGAATGAAAGCAACCTCAAATCCCGAGTTGACATCTGCTCTTCTCTCCATTCTCACCAACTTGTTTAACCTTTTTTGGATAGACTTGTGACTGGCGACGAAAAATGGATCTTTTATCGAAATGTTAAGCGTTGTAGACAGTGGCTTGGTAAGGGGGAAGGACCCCAGCCACAGCCGAGAAGGGAACTTCATGGGCAAAAGGTTCTTCTTTCAATCTGGTGAGAGCGCCAAGGAATAATCCACTTTGAATTCTTACCACCTAATGCAACAATTAATGCCCAAATATACTGTCAGCAATTAGAGCGTTTGAACCAAGCTTTGAGGAAAAAAAAGACCTGCTCTAGTGAATCGAAAAGAGGTGATGTTTCATCAGGACAATGCGTGACCCCACACAGCAAGAATCACTCACAAAAGATCGAAGAACTTGGTTGGGAGAAAATTCCTCATCCACCTTATTCTGCTAACCTTGCTCCTTCAGATTACCATTTGTTTCGTAGCTTACAGAATCATTTGGAAGAAACAGCTTTTGTAACACAGGAAGAGGTTAAAACTGACATTTGTGAGTTCTTCGAATCAAAGCCAAAAGAATTTTACAGTAATGGAATTAGTAAGCTTGTTAATAGATGGAAGGAAGTCATAGATAATCAGGGAAAATACATTGTTGATTGAATCTGTAATTAAATGTAACATTTGGTCACTTGTTTTCTTTATTCAAAATTCGGACAGAACTTATGGGATGACCTGATATATATATATATATATATATATATATATATATATATATATATATGTGTGTGTGTGTGTGTGTGTGTGTGTGTGTGTGTGTGTGTGTGTTTAGTTAAATTCTGGTCATACCATCCGAATGCTACAGAAACAAAATCGAGACTCATCAGACCAGGCAACGTTTTCCCAAACTTCTATTGTCAAATTTTTGTGATCCTTACTGAATTTATAACCCCAGTTTCTTGTTCTTAGCTGACACCCGGCCTGGTCTTTAGTTGCTGTCTCCCATCTGCTTCAAGGTTCGATGTGTCGTGCATTTAGATATGCTCTTCTTTATACATCACTTGTAAAGATTGGTCACTTTACTTACCGTTGCTTTTTTTATCAGCTAGTGAACTAGTCATTCTCCTCTGACCCCCTTCATTAAAAAGTCATGTCTGCCTTCAAAATTGCCGCTCAGTGGAATTTTTTCTTTCTTTGACCATTATCTGTAAAATAAATTGATGATGGTTCTGCATGAATATTCCAGTAGATCAACAATCTTTGCCAGCCCGTATGACACCGACGGCCGTGCTGTGTTCAAAGTCACTTAAAATACCTTTAATTCCTATAATAATGCATGAAATAAATTCAGTAGGTCGCTATGACTATGTTTAAATGTCTATAGCCATTAAATTGCTGACACGTCGTTGGATAGTTGGAAACTTGTGTAGAGAGTTGTCGTCCTTAAGTAGTCAATTAAGTGAACAGTAAGTGTGTATAGAGAATGTTGCCTCAGAAGGTCCCAGACTTAAATTTAGCATACTATCAGGGAGTTCATTGAAATTTATTAAGCTCATCATTGCTAGAACATTCACTCAACTGGAGAACGTCGTTTACAAGTCTAATTATGAAGTTAGTAAAATGGGTTCCACATGAACTTATTGAAAGTAACGTTGCTCTTTCTTTTTCTGTTTCACAGAAGGAAAAGCCATTTTGGATAAGTAAACTAAATGCGATGAGAAAAAAATGATGACGAGATCCTAAGCAAAGAAAATCACAGCATATCTTCCAAAAGCATTCTATACCATATAAGCATTCTATACCATATCCCAAGCATTAAACGTCAGCATTCTATACCATATCCCAAAGATCCTGCTTTCCCTCCCGAATCCAGATCCAATGTACGGATGATAAGGGGAGATATGCTGATGACATAGGTATTCATAGTTGGGATAAGAATAATCTTGAACAGAAAATCAACGTCTTCTACAAGTATTCCAAGAACTAGAATTCAAGATAAAGCTTCCCAAAAAAGAAATTATGATCTGGAATTGGAATGAAAGAAGTGATGGCATATACTCTGAATTCATCATAAAAATTCAGCCTGTAGAATTAGTAAATACTAAACACTTCAAATACCTCGGTGTATGGATCAGTTAGAACAAATTTAGTCGAGGCGAAAAGGAAATTGAACATAGGATAGGTAGCAAAAGAGGCAGCTTCAGCCAACAATGTAAATTGCGACAAAACGAAAACATCAACCTGAAAACTTGGATCATGTTCTTAAATAGCCTCACCAGGTCGAGATTTTGGTATAGATGTCATGCAGGACGTGAAACCCGTTTAGAAATATCTAAACTCCCAGCTGTATACAACCGCTTTCCAAGGTCAATGGGTAAAATGGCTTTGAGCGAGTAAAACATGAGAGTTTTGACAAAGTTCATTCTTTGAACATTGTAAACTGGTGCTACAGATCCACAAACAATGAACTGTAATAACTAACAAAAACCGCATCGCTTGAAGACTAGCAACAGCAGTAACAACTAAAATGGATAGTACATATAACTAAAAATTGTTTTAAGAGAAAGAGTTTATAAAAAATACTGGCTGCTTGGTCAATTAATATCAAATGTTTTCTTGGAAAACGGCTAATATTACCATTACCATTGTAGAAAAGTACTACCAAACTGCGCACCGTTATAATGAGTAACTGGCTCGTCTGAATAACATTGTGATTATATGATATTTTGCTGGGCATAGATTTCCGTAGGTGATTTTGCTACAGGAGAATACCTGGTCATGTTTTGCAAATGCTTCTCAGCATGCAGTTGTAAAATTAGGATAGAAAGTTTTTTCTATTGCGATTCAAATTCTGAAGGTTAAATTTTGACAGGTCAATTCGGATATACATTTATCCCGTAGAAGATTGATAAAAGTGTGTTTGTTGAGCCAGACAAATTTTATTTCCAGGATCTAACATATTTATAAATCTACCAATCGTTCATGCTTTAAACATTGCTGTCACATATGGTTCGGTATTCCTGCTATATATGTAAAAATTCTTCATAAAATAAAAGGGGCAGCAATAATATTGGTCCAGACCTGGTGTCTCGGCTTCAGTCACTTTCCATGTGCTTTTTCTATAAATATCTTATGGTAATTGTTCGGATGAACTTTCCGCTATAGAGACTTGGAGGTATTATGGTGACTGTAGCAAAAATGGTAAGTAAGAATGCGTTGTTTTGATGTAAGGAATACTGTGGTATGTTTAGGTCTGTAATTGTGGCTAGTTAAGTTTAAGATAAGACAGCTTGAAGACCAACCTTCCCCTATCCTCCTGTTTTGGCCTTATGCCACATTTTTGTATTTCCAAAGTAAATATTATTTTCCGCTATAGTATCGAGCTTCATAAATTATCTGTGCAATTTCCAAAGTTTATCGTATGTATTAGAGTAATGGTCCATCAATGTATTTTGCATGTTAAAGAAATTTTATTAAAGTTTTAATTTATAGAGATTGTTAGTTTTTTTAATTCAATTCAATTTCTCCCTTTATGTAGATGTTAAAAGTGATTATATTATTGATCGCCTCGTATTAATGAGAATGACAACAGCTCTAAGAGAAATCGCAATGTGTGTCCCGATTCATAGAGACCAAATAGACACACGGGTCCAGTGAATTACAGTACAAAGTATGAAATAAACGACCAAGTAATGTTAGAATCCGTTGTCTGGCACAAGGTGTTTATGGAAACAGGAAGTGTCTTGCCAAAAAAAAACAAAAAAAAACAGAATTTGCGTATCGTCTAGATGCGTTGCGAGCAATCAATAGAGCCTGTGGACGAATTCTGATATTTATAATACTCAAATGAAACTTTATTTGTTTACTGATAAACCGTGTAGTGTTACTTTCATCTTTTCTTCATTTATTTTTATGAATTTTTAAAAGTGTACAAGTAATTTATGGACGCTCTGTATATGAATGAAAATAACATTTTTGTTTTATTTATAAATTAAAAGCATCGTTTAACGCTTAGTGACTTTTTAAAATGGGTGGCCGTTTTTTCATTAACGTTTCAAATATTGAATGTGCTTTTCAGGCCTTTCAAATGCGATGTGGTCAAAGTACAGACATTTCGAAATAACTTTTTTTGTAACGTGTATGACGTCGTCTCATGCTGTCCCATACATATTAAATTGGGGATAGGTATTGCAAAGCATGTTTCGTTGCCCGGTCATCAAATGGGAGGGATTTATCCTGTCAATAAAGTGCCTGTTGTGAGAATCTTTGCAGAACAAGGGGGTAGATTTTCCGAACGTACTTGATCCTGTTTAGTGCTCCTTCTACAAGCTCCAAAACTAATACAAGGCATTGCAACCTACACCATTATGTTAAGGGTGTTGGATCTGTGTGTCATGCGCAAAAGCACTTTGGAAGATTTTCTTGAATTTATATGTTATCTTGCAATTCACTAATTATACAAGTTTACTAAGATTTACTAAAATGTATTTACGAAAATTTACTTTCTTAATTTACTTTCTTTTTAGTTATATAAATTTACCTTTGTCATATAAATGTGTAAATATAGATTTATAGATAAAAACAATTATATTTACAATTTTATATATAAATTTATAAATCATTTATAATTAACTTTGTCATATAAAATTTATTTTCTTTTTAGTTATATAAATTTACTAGATTATATATTTTATCTTGCAATTTTCTGAACTCCGAGTAAATCATAACCAATGGTCCGTATTGATATACCTGGGGTTACATTTGCTCCAATCGGTACAATTTTTCCCAGCACATCACCCTTTTGTAGCCTGCTTGTCCCGTCCTTGCGACGATTTATGAAGTGGTTGTCTAGAAGTGGAAAAATCAGGCATGGCTGACCACATATGGAAAGAAAAGAGTAATCACCACCAACTGTGGGATCAAGTTGAAATCATAGACAAAGAACATCATTGGAAAATTCGTAAACTTAAGGAATCAGCACGTATGCAAAGATCTCCCGAGTCGACCAAGCATAGAAATGAATACAATATGGGAACCAGTAATAAGGAGCGCCAGAGAAAAGCAATAATAACAACGAAAGTTGCAATATGATCTCTGGAAAAAACATGCAATGATAACAGCAAAAATTGCAATATGAGCACTGGTAAAAATGGTTGCTGAAGACATTAAGTTTAGAAGTCCTAGAAATTGATACACAGGTGTCCTTCTGATTGCATGGGAACCTTCCCACAGAATACATTATCGTCTAAAGCTCACACACAGACGTTGCCCATTCCAGCACACTGTAAATGCTGAGCTTTATATATAGAAACGTAGTCCTGCTACATTACCTGCAATTATTATTATTATTATTATTGAGAGAGAGAGAGAGATAGAGATTGAGAGAGAGAGAGAGAGAGAGAGCACACAAATAAAGTAACGTTGGTGTACAAATCTGCAAAGACTAATATACGCATCATGACAACGCAGTCTTATACTATGCACAGGCCTCACAGCCAAATATGGCGGATATGGTTATAGGTTGTGATAAAAGCAGCGGCTATCCTTGAAGGTGAGGCCCAGTCAGAAATACTTTCAGGTTGGGTAACCTAGTCCATTCAGATTGTTTCCGAT
The DNA here is from genome assembly GCA_903632075.3 of Acanthosepion pharaonis. Classification (NCBI taxonomy): domain Eukaryota; kingdom Metazoa; phylum Mollusca; class Cephalopoda; order Sepiida; family Sepiidae; genus Acanthosepion; species Acanthosepion pharaonis. The sequence goes on from CAHIKZ030005066.1 coordinate 3,543,309, forward strand.
TGAAGGTGTTCCCAAGTATCTAGATTTGACGTCTATGTTGTCTTGACTAACTCATCCTTTTGTAAAAAACTTGCAAAAGAAACCCTCTTGACACACGACCATAAAGCTACCCCCCAAACTTCTGGCGCCTGAACAGAGATGCACAAAGCGTTTTGTCTTAATTCACCCCACCTCCAAAAAAACAAAAAAACAAAAAAAACAAAAACAAGTACACCTCTAATCAGAAAACATCAGGTCTACACCTGGTATAGCATTACAGTATTTATTATTATTATTATTATTATTATTATTATTTCATTCCAAGCAAAGGGATAATGCCACTAGGATGCAAGGGGTTACTGGGAGTGGAAGAGAATGAGTAAATTTTGGTGAGGATAAAGGACAATAAAGGAACAGGTTTCAAGAAGATATAACATAACGCTTGACGTTGCATTTAAAGTTTTGAAGATTTTAGGTGACAGGGAAGCACGGAATCGGGAGGGGTTTCCACAGGTGTAAAGTTCAGGAAAAGAAACTATTAGAATAGAACATACGTTTGCATCTGGCCTGTTCAGCAGTAAAACGGCGAGACCTAATAGCCAATCAAGTAACAAGCTTAAATTCATGCAGTCGTGGCACCAAGGAGGAAAGCTCATCAAAACAATTGCCATGAAAATATTTGTAGAAAAGATAGAGAGAAACCACGCCACAGCGGTGGGAAAGTGATTGAAGTCGAGATGCCAGGTCAGGATCGAATTATTATTATTATTATTATTATTATTATTATCACTAATTGTGATCCATATTATCAGCTCTTTTCACTATCAACTGTCAACTTTAGATAGTGACTACGTCAAAAGATGACAGAAAAGTTTGACAGATTTATCAGAATATTTACTATCACCTAACATTCACATATATAGATCGAAATCAGGCTGTAACATTTTTTTTTCAATAAGTATACTATATAAGGGGGCAGGGTGGAGTAGTGGATAGCGGCTCGGATTGAGGAATCGGAGAGCTGAGTTCGAATTCCAGTTGGACCCATTACATGCACTTACGTGCTCCTTGGGAAAGGTACTAATCCTCTACTTCTCCCTCCAGTTATGGGTAAAATAGCAGGACAGGGCTCTATAGCCTTGGATGGCAACTGGTCTAGGGAAGGACAAATCTGAATTCAAAACCTGCGAAGGGTCATTTGGGGATCTTGTTGCACGTAGTGCACCAGGTCTCTGTACTCGGCCCTTCAAAAAGTGTGGTAGGTTCTGCGCAAAGAACACTGATATATTAGTATAGTATATAGTATGTTGAACTCTCCCGTCGAATTCGACGTATTATAGTTCAATCAGCTCGTTCCTGGGAACCGTCAGACGAACACCAGGAACTGATTTGATTTATAGTGGTAATACGTCGTGTTCGACTGTGGGAGAGTTCAACATACTATATACTATACTAATATATCAGTGTAATATATTATTTTTACAATATACTATATATCAAGTCAAGGAAAGTGTGATGTACGATACACGCTTAGGCGATAATGTCTGTTTCGATTCATGACTGACTAGCTAGAAAAATTAGGCTGCCGTTTCTTTATGCGATAGGCTGGTTGACAAACAAGGCTATAGGACCCAGTCTCTTTTTCTCTTCAACCCATAGCTGGTATTATGGATTTATACTTCTGCCAAAGGTATTTGTGTGAAAGTGAATGCAACGAACCCAACTGCATCCAATTTCACATTCAGAACGGTGATCCATTACTACACACCGTGCGCTTATTAACTATATATATATATATATATATATATATATATATATATATATATATATATATATATATATTATAGTTTAAAATTGGTTATATTTATAGAGGAAGAGCGTTTATAGATACCTAAGAAATGACCAGAGCTCATATCCAATTACTGACTGACAGAAAACAAAGTTCCTTCTACAGTACCTACAACTAAATCATAACCAAAAAGAACAAAAAATAAAACCTAAATCTAATAAACTTTATTCCATATGTCAAAACTAAAAAAACAAAACAGTACACGGAAATAAAAAATATACGTAACAAATAAATAAAAGAAAAATATAAATGAATATATATTTATATATATATATATATATATATATATATATATATATATATATATATATATGCATAAAAGGAATAAAGTCAACACTCAGAGGCGACAGGTTGTTTCATGCTAGACGCAATCGTCAGACCGCCTGACGATTGCGTCTAGCATGAAATAGTCTGTCGCCTCTGAGTGTTAACTTTATGTTCACTTTTATATTTACATAAGCTCTATCTCTGATACGGAGTACCTTATCCCATAAATATAGCACACCTTTCAACTATATATATATATATATATATATATATATATATATATATATATAACTAGAGGTTATGGCCACGCATAAGATGCTTAACCGTAAAGAAAATAAATAAAACAGGTAAGAACTAACGTAGTCTTCCACTACTTACCTTAATCCCCCAGTGACCTATATAAACACACTTTATACACGCATCCCGCTAAAGCAGTAGTATTACTTGGCCTGAAGATTGCAGTGAGACGTGTAATTATCACCGTGCCATGTTGATTCCTATGTCCACATTCTATGTCTCTGTCTCTTCGTCTCCTTTCTCTCAATATATATATATATATATATATATATATATATATATATATATATATATATATATATATATGTATATATCCCGCAATCACAACCATTTATCATTTAAGAATTCGTTTAATGACCTAGACACCTTTTGCCATTTTTATGCGTACTGCAATCAGCAATTCAGCCTATTTGTTTCAACGACGTCTGCATTTGTATTGCAGTTTGGCTGGGCTACCTAGAAAGTTTGTCCGTCTGGCCTATCAGTATCAACCAAGTCTCTGGGTTTGTGCGTTGGTCAAGCTGACCTAATGCCAGAGTGACTCATTCGCTATCGTCTCTGATCATTAACCTCTACCGCCTCGTCTTTCTCAACTGGAGTTTTTCTTTTTCTTTTTACTTTTTTTCTTTTTTTTTTTTTTTGACCGCTCCTGTGGCTGTTCCACCCGTCACGACTAGTGACGCCACGCCTTGATTGCCAGACGCTGAAAATCTGGCAGATAAGGCGGAAAAGATGCGGAGTAATAAACTGGACGGGGAGATCGAAGACGAAAAAAAAAAAAGATAGAAAGATGTAAGTAATAGATTTGGATAAAGAGAGAGATAGAAATAGCAGCAGAGCCTAGATCAATAGACAGATAAAATCTAAAAAGACCAGACCACCCACAATTGCTATTAATTGCTCGAGATAGAGGGTTCGTTTATTCACTGGATGCCCAGTTAGCGTCGCCTTGCGTCAGACTTGCTTTAGTCCGTGTTGCCTCAAACTCTAATGGTTGAAATATATCTTTAAATAAAAACTGAACAGACATATCGATATTTACGAACACATGCGAAATGTGTACATTTCTGTTTTAATTTCTTAGCTTCTGAGTTATCATTATTCACATTATTTACATTCTGACTAATATCACCATCTTCGTTGTTAGTCTCTCTATGTTTCGGCTGTTGTGTCCTCAGGCCTTCTTCAGGTGTCTGTCGAGTACTGAGCAAATAAGAACAAGACTCAATATCCCTAGACATGGCTAGTTGAACGAGAAGAGCCAACTCATGTGGATTAATTAAAGCGCACAGTTAGTAATTATCTGAAAGTTACCTGAATGGATAGACACTTGAAGAAGGTCGGCGGGCGCAACAACCGAAACGCAGTGATAAAAACAACAAAGATGGGGATATTAATCCGAATGTAAATAGCAGGAAATGAATATAAATTGTTATTGCAGAAATGGCTAACATTTACGTGGAGGGGGGGAATAATGAGGTAATAATCAGTTGGTAGAAAATTACGGATATTTGCTGCATCTTTTGTGAGCAGAATCTAATTTAGTTTCCGCCGCTTCCTTCGAAATAATTTTTCAAAGGAAATAGTGAAAAGTGGGCATTAGGGTAAGCAATGTATTTTATTGTCAAGTATAAGAGGTGCTACCCAAGAGAACCTCTTCGGTAGCACCTCTTATATTTATTCCCTTAGCTCCTATCTATCTATCTATCTATCTATCTATCTATCTATCTATCTATCTATCTTCGAAGTAGAATAGCTAAACCTTTACTTGCACGTGTTAGATTCAAACGCCATCACCACTAAAATCCAACTCTGATTGTTAATTCTTTTCAACCCCAATTCCGACAAAATTTGCCGTGCCACAGCATAATCAATAACAGAAATTTTTTTTTTATAATCTATTTCCTTAATACAAACTATCTGTGATATAAGCAGCGATTAAACTGGTTATTTACTAATCTGAGCTTAATCTGACATAAGGCTAAATGAAACTTAATCTGACAGAAGGCTATATTTTACTGGCGGGCAAAGAGTATGACGCATTATTCTCAGCTTCAGGGCAATGACCGGTTGCTGCTACTCGTTTCTGGACATAGCCGTCTGCAAAGTGGGGGTGTGTGGAGGGTGTGGGATGTGGGGTGGGGTGGGGGTGGGATGTGGGGTTGTGGGCTAACCAAACCCTATTACAGACTCATACTCAGTCCACTGAGCGCACCTGAGATTTTATACAGCAACTCTGTTGAACGAACCTTAGTTATAGTTTCTAGATGATAGTGACCACTTTCTTGAACGCTGAAATCCTCGGTCACGATGACTAGTGATCTCACGCTAGCACTACCATCGAAGATTTTCAAACGGTTCCGTCTAGCGACTTCACTCGCATGGCTTGATGCTAGGTGAGAACCAATAACATTCATTGGAGATTGGAATTGTGTTTCTGTGCGCTGGGATCGCCTCCCACTCGATAACATCGCGACGAACAAATTGACCACGGTCAGACACGAAACCGTGTCTCATATTCGGAAAGCAAATATTGACCTTACAAAACAGAGACAGATGAAAACAAAACAAAAAAAAAAGAAGAAAAGAAAACAGCATTATGAATATTGGCTTTTGTCTGAACTCAACATCGATAACTATTATTAGTGAGAAATATTTATTTATTTGTCTGTCTGTCTATCTATCTCTGAGATTGCTCATATCTATCGCTCTATGTTTGCACATTGGAACGACGATGAGAGCACCACTCCGTACAGTCTCATTCTATTCTCTCCGAATGGTTATATTTCAATATCATGTTCCCCCAATCTCTTTCGAAGTTAAATCGATGAATACGAATTGGGAAGAAGATAATAATTATTTTAAAATTCTGAGCTGTATTATAAGTAGATTCATTTTTTTATAGACCTTTAATTTAAAGCTTATTTCATGCACACACTTAAAAATATCGCACTGAATGCTTTTATCAGTCTGATATATAGGAATAAAGTGTCACTACCGGCACTTTAGTTTGAACATAGATCGCCAGTGAGCAAACACAGGCGATCCCATTATTGAATTAAGTAGCGTGATTATAGAGGAAACACATCTACGTAGAAGGTAGCGTAATGTCTAATTGGTCGCTATTCTACCCTATCCTATATGCTATAAGGACCGCTATTCTCTATAATATTTCTCTATTCGGATCACTGTACTATTCGAGCGAGTATTATCGAGCAAGTTCTATCAGTGTGAGTAATATTCGAAGGCGTCTGACAGCAGTATTATTCAACAGCGTTACTATAGCTGTATCTGCAATTACAAAGTCTCTACTACAACGAGCATTACGAAAATGACAACCAGTATTTGTTGGAATCACAAAAGTGGCAACAATCAAAACAAATCTTATTAGATATCAGTATGTATCAGAATTATTTTCGTTTTTAAAAACTTTGACATTTATTTTATGAACACATTTTTTAATCATCTCATCCCAAGCAAGGCTATAAAGACAGTAAGAAGCAAGTAGTGAGAACAATACAAGAAGAGGAATCAAGAAGTTAACGATTGACATTGCATTAACATTTTTGAAGATCTAAGTTGACTGGAAAGCAATAGGCCAGAAGAGTTTTTCACAAGCGAGAAATGCGAGAAAAGAAACTGTTAGCAAAGAACTTGTGATTACATCTAGCCATTTCAACAGTAAAATGATGAGACCTTGCCGTCAATCTAGTACTGCGCTTAAATTCATAAAGTCTAGGTAGCATAGAGGAAAGTTCGTCAGAACAATTACCATGAAAGTATTTATACAAAAGTCACTAGAAAGCTACATTAGTGCTGTGAGAAAGTGACTGAAATTTGGATGCCAGGTCAGGACACTGCAGATTCTTTTTTGGATTTTATGAAGTATTTGGTTTGGTTTACGGCATATCAATCTCAATGGGTTATTTAATGCCGACAATTATTTTTTTCCTGGTAATATTTTGTAATTGCTGCTGGTAATAAATTTTTTATTATAAAGTATTTCCGGTATTAAAACCTATTTTTACACATGTTTGGGTGTTAACTATTTGCCCATAGCTGGGACCCTAACAGATGCTACTACCCCGGGTCAGAGTGGACCTGGGAACACCAACAATTAAGAGGTGGTTCTACGCTCCTCAAAACCTCCTGATCAGAGGCCTTGCTGTTGGATGTAGTTTATCGTCTTACCCAGGACGCGGGTGTAGTTTATCGTCTTACCCAGGACGCGGACGTAGTTTATCGTCTTACCCAGGAGGCGGATGTAGTTTATCGTCATACCCAGGACGGTTTATGAAGTATCTGTGAATATATACCATGAACACCTGACCATGAGTGGCACAATTTTAGAAGCATGGACGAATGGTAGACTTATAGATATATAAGATAGATTGTGGAGAGAAAAATCTGGCACAACACAGTGAACCAACTTTTCACGCTGACCTAGCAATTGATTAAATATAATTTTTTCATTTTATGTCAGCAGAGGACTTTAGTCCAAAAAGCGGAACAAGTCTCCTGAGGTTGGCATCAGTTATACTGATGGAAGGTAAAAAGGGGTATCTCAGATGATTAATAGAAAGCAGTTTTACTTTGGAAGTGTTAAATGTAAAGACTATCAATGACTTCACTAAATTATTATTATTATTATTAAGCATACTCCTATAATTTTTGAATATCTATGCAGATAATCCATCAGTATATGGGTACACCTCCTAAAATCTAGTGACCAAATCCTTGAAGCTGATCTCTCCTCTGATGTAGCTCTAACAGTTCAACGAATGGAAACTGTCTGGACATATTCAATACGTCAAAAACAACCCCCCCAAAAAAAAAACAAGAACCAATAACGTTTCACCACCATCGATCAGAACCTGAATCTTTGTCCATCGCGTTGAACGAGTGTTCTCTCAAGGACCCTATTGCGACTTAAGCTCACCTCAAACCTTCATTATTAAAGGTACAGGAAAAAATGTACGGTTCCCTCTACCGATCCAATATCCGATTCCTTCTGCTATGCTTTAACCTTACTCGAGCCAGACCAGGCCGAAAGATGGCGTATCGCTGCCATATCTGAGATGAAATTACCCAGTCTTCATTTTCCAGTCTTTATACAGTTCATAAGAGCCTAGGCGGTCATGTAAGTGATGGATTTTTTTCCACTTTTCAACCTCTTTCCCATAGACGAAATGTTTGAAGCCTTTCGTTACTCTATCACTATTTGCACGGAAAAAGTTATGACAAGCAACATTCCTTAGTTCGGCCGATTCTAACCCTCACTGGCGAGAGCTTTTACTCCATTTCCACTGAGGTAGGCACCCTCATTACTTTCGTACTTGATTAGTAAACAGTAAATTCTACTCGAACAGCTTCTTTCCACGAACAGCTGCTCTGTGGAACCGACTCCCAAGAGGATGCTTTCTCGACCACTACAATCTTTCCTACGTATCTTCCAACAACCTCCATCAATAATCCTCTGCCTTAAGCGATTCTTGGGCTTTGTATACGTGATCATTATATAAAAGAAAACAACTATTCAGCTATACATTTTGTTATAGATGTTATAAAACTAGATAAAAATAATCACTTGAGGACTATCAACAGCAGAAGCAACTAAAATGGATAGCACATGTAACCCGAAGAGAAAATACTGACATATCAAAATGTTGACATTCCACACTACTTCAAATAAAATGTTAGGAAGGAAACCCCCCATAAATACTTGAAAGAGCGATAACTGCTACTGGACTTGAGAAACCTATTTTCTTTTAAGAGAAAGATTTTATAAATTTTAACCGACAGCAGTATTAACTGCTCGGTCAATGAATGACGAATGTTTTCTTATAAGGAAATGGTTAGTATTACCATTACCATGGATGTTGAATAAAATAACGTATACACATTTTAATTGGAAAATCTCACCGCCTTATTTTAGCTTCCCTGTGCCTTTCTATAAATATTTTCATGGTATTTGTTCTAATGACCTTTCCTCTATGATACGAAGACGTTATGAATTTAAGCGCAGTACTAGATTGGCGGCAAGGTCTCATTATTTTACAGTTGAAACGTGTAGATTTAACCGTAAATTCTATGCTAACAGTTTCTTCTATCGCATATGTCGTTTGTCGTTTGACTCATTTCCGCCTTCTTGTTTCCCAAAATGCAATGCCAATCGCTATGTTCTCAATTCTTGTTCTTCTAATGATCTCTCTCCATAATAGTGTTTTTTGTCATATTCTCAAACACTCAGTAACCCTTTGCGCATTAGCGTCTTTATTGCCTTACTCGGAGGTAAATGATAAAAAATAGCAATTATTGCATTTACTATTTCAATCCTGACCAGGCATCTCGACTTCAGTCACTTTCCTACCGAATTGATGTGGCTTCCCTCTGCCCTTTCTACAAACAAGTTTTTTTCTTGATACCCCGAATACATGAATTTAAGTTTGCTACTAGACTGGCATTTCGGCCCCACCCTTTTAATGTTAAAATAGATAAATGCAACCTCCATTCCTAATCCAACAGTTTCTATTCTCGCACTTCTCACCTGTGAAACTCCCTTCTCTTTACTTGCTCCCCTGATAACTAGAATCTTCAAAAATTTAAATGCAACATCAATCGGCATCTTGTGTCTTCTTGAATCCCGTTCATCTTTTGTCCTTTCCTCAATCCTTTCTATTCTAAGTCTTCTCTTTCACTTTTACTCCTTGTAACGGTATATGCTTTCAGTACGACATGCTTATTATTTTTCAAATTATGTTTTTTGCGGCATGTTTATTCAAAAAGTCTCTGGTTGTTAAAATATTAAATATAACATAAGTTGCAAAAATTCTCACCGGCATGACTATTCAGATGATACTTTTATTTGGTAGAAAAGGAGTGCAATTACATATAGATAATTCAAATATTTCAACCTTTGTTTCCTGTTTAATATTGGGTTTCCGGTTTCTTCCAAAGTCTACTTCAACTCTATAGTCCTAACGTCTCCGCTTGAACTCTGAACTTTTATTTGCTAATTAAATCTTAACTTCTTCAAGTCTAGAATTAGCTGGCTATCTTTCTTGTTACAGTGTCCTTTCTTACGTTAATACAACTCCACACAGTAACCCACTACCTTGAGTGGCCCTTAGGCCTTGTATTGGGTGAAATGTAATAAACAAACACGAGTGAGTAAAAAATAATCTAACTTGTTTTATTACATAACAAATAAGCAACACAATCAAACATATCGTACATCAAGATATAGCTATACATCACAGGTTCACATCCCGACTTTTAATGGCAGTGTTCCACCTACGAATGAGGGTATCCCAGCTTCGTAAAACTCAGCTAGCTGCTGATGTAGCCAATTCCTTACATCAATTTACACTTATTCATCACCAGCATAACGTTTGCCTCTCACTGCCTCCTTTTCATGGAAGTATTTTGTGAATGTTTACAGGAGTTTCTTCGGCAACAAAGAACTCGATTATTGATCTTTGCTTCTGACGGACTTCCAGAGGGGAAGCCGTTTTTGTATCAGCTCATTTATTTATATATCTGAAAAAGAAGATAATTAAAGATCAAATATGTATATGCCTTGATCTCTGAACCAATTCTCGAACAATTTATTTGAGAAAATGCGCCTTCTACGACAAAAAATGTAGTACTTTTTGACTCACCCTCATAGCAAGATATGTTTAATCCCTTAAATGCTTTTCAAATCTTCAATGTTCCATCTTGTTGTAAGCGTTACATTGCTTTCGTATACATCCCTATTTATTTACAAAAAGTGAAACTGACATCTACCGGCCTAGATCATATGCTGAAAGGTGCATTTTCTTCAATAAGATTTTCGATTTACGCTATTTACATTCTTCGGAGAGTTGTCCTCGTGTTCGTTGCCATATTAAGGACGCCTCGGTCGTTGTACGCCCCGGCCTATCTCAGGTGACATACGCTGGAATTTCGAAGCGAACCCTTTATTTTGTTCACAGGGGTAGATTGTTCTCATTCCGCATGCGATGCCTTTGGATATCTCAGTTTCCGTTAATCTCTCTTGATAACTCTCCAAGTTTTTGTTCTCTTTGCTGTGGCCAGCTATTGAATTCACAATTCTTTGGGTGAAGTCACATGGCCCAGTAAATAAAAGCGTTGTTTGAGTGATCGAAAAGTGACTTACTAAATAAAGAGTAAGATCCACGTGTGCCAAATACGACTTGCGTCATAATTCATTCATGACCTTTGGAACAGTGTTTATTTGGTACGGCACGCTAATTATATTTCAGGTAATTTTCTCCGCGGCACGTTTCATTTTTTTTTTTTAAGCGTTTCACCCCAAGCAAGGCGGGAAGCCACTAGCATGCAAGGGGTTACAGATAGTTGAAGCGAGAGCAAATAGGAGTGATAGAAGAAGGATGAAGAGAAGGGTAGGGGATAGATCAAGGCATCTGTAGACGTCGATTGACATTACATTTGAATAGTTGGAGATTATAGCTATCAGGGAAACAGGAAAATGGGAGAGAGTTCCATAGGCGAGAGGTGCGAGACATGAAGCTATTGGAGTAGAAGAGACGGCTACATTTAACAGTTTCGACAGTGAAAGGGTGAGAGCGAGATGCCAGCCTAGTAGAACGCTTAAATTCATGAAGTCTGGGAACCAGCGAAAGAAGCTCATCGAAGCAGTTACCGTGAAAGTATTTGTAAAAAAGACAGAGGAAGGCGACGGCACGTCTGTGAGAGAGCGACTGCAGACGAGATACCAGATCAGGGCCAATTACATTGCATATCCGTCTCTTGTTTCAGGAATAATAATAATAATAAAAAAACGACTTATTTGAAAAGTTAAAAAAATTCTCACTAGCATGACTATTCCCGATGACATTTGAATTTGGTACCTGAGAGTATGTAAGCAAAGTAATAAAGTGACTAAAATGCAAAGGAGTTACTAAGTATTACAGAATATGAGAAAAAGAAAAAACACTATTAAGGAGAGAAAAGAATAAAAGAACGGGAATTAAGAACGATTGAAATTGCATTTATTTGGCTGGGAAGCAGGAAGCCGAAGGAAAGAGTTTCACAAGCGAGAGGTGCGACAGAAGAAACTGTTAGCATAGAACATACAGCTAAATATAACCATTTCAATTATAAAATGATCAGACCTTGTCATCAATCTAGTACAGCGCTTGGATTCATAAAGTTTAGGTATCATACAGAAAAAACAATTTTCATGGAAGTATAGGGTGTTCCAATAACTTGGACCGATTTTAAATGTGAATTAAATTTAAGCCTTTCAGATTTAACAACTTAAGTCTTCAACCATAGAAAGATTAACAATCAAACAACGTGTTAAAATTATCGAAGCCTATTACGAAAATGGACTTTCAAATTAATAAATATACGACCCAATGATTCCGCTAGCAAAAAATGCACACCAGTGTCCTTTTGTGGATGCAGTGGCATTTCAACAATCTTTCTTGGATTTTCATCAGTCCAAATGCGACAATTTTGCTTATAAACGAATCCACCAAGATGAAAATGGACTTCATCACTAAAGAGGCTTGTCTTTGCTCATGCACCCAATTGACGAATGTCCGGCGCTCCAAATGGTCAGCAGATTTCAGTTCTTGTGTTAATTGAATTTTGTAAGCGTGTAAAGACAAATCTTTTGTCAAAATTTGATGTAACGCTGTTGTGGAGAGGTTCAATTCCTGCATGCGATGACGAATAGAGGTGTCTGGATTTTCGGCCACATTCTCATGCACTGCAGCAATGTTTTCAGCTGAACGGCGTAAACAAACACACAATGGTATTTTCACATTTGCCATCGATCCAGTTTGTTTGAATTTACAAACAATTTTTCCAATTACACTCCCGGTTGGTCGATTATGTTGAGCCCAAAAATCGCGAACTGCGCGAAATACATTTCTGTTTAAACGTCCATTATTGTAATAGGCTTCGATAACTTTAAGACGTTGTTTGATTGTTAATCTTTCCATGGTTGAAATTGCCAAAGTCTTAAGTTGTTAAATCTGAAAGAAAAATAAAAAAATCATTAGACTTTTAAACTTAATTCACATAATAAAATCGGTCCAAGTTATTGGAACACCCAATATTTATAGAAAAGGCACGGGGAAGCTACATTACGGTGGTGGGAAATTCACTGACTGCAAGATGCCAGAACAGGACTAATAACATTGTAGATTCTTCTTTGGATTCTATCAAGAATCTCTAAATATATAACAGGAGCACCAAGCCAGATGTGGCAGCAATATTCAAAGCAAGATGGACTTATAAATATGTAAGATAGATTCTTATTTTATTATATGCATATTTCTTATGAGAGTTGGCGCAAGAGTTCATGGGCGGGCACCTTTCTTAAAATACAAGTGAAGGCATAATTAAATCATTTTGTCAGTCTCCCCAGACACAGTGCTTATTTGGTACAGTAAGCGTATAATTCTTTTAATTAATTTTCTCGGCGACATGTTTATTTCGTTCCACGAATAATAAAAAAAAGCCCGCTGACATCACTATTGCAGACGCGATTTGTATTTGGTAGACAAGTGTATTCGATCATCTCCCTCCAATTAGGCCTTAGGCTTACGGCCATATCACGTTAAAACACCGGTTCTCGTACAATCGCCGAAGTTAAGCAAATTCGAGTACCTAGATGGGTAACCGCTCGAGAATACTAGGTGCTGTGACCTTGGACGTGCAGGTGGTGCAATGGATAATGACTCAGAATTGTTAATCGGAGAGCTAGGTTCTAATTCCAGTTGAGCTGTTTATATTTAATTATGCGCAAATGATCTTGGGAAAGGTATTAATCTGAAGCTATGGGTTATATTAGTATGACTTGTATCGCTATATAATTATTACCTTCAAAAAGAAAAGAAAAATTTTTATAATCCAAAAATATTTTCTGGCTTTAAATAACCTGCAAGAGGTTGATAAACTGTTAAAAATCAATCAATCCACTTAACCTTCCATGCATGCACATACATCGGATTTACTACTGCGTAGCAAAATTACAGGAAAAAAACGAGTGTCCATCAATATGGAAAGCTATTGTCGTCGGCAAAAGGAAGTGAGCGACAAATTTTCGATAAAGGATGTTGGAAAATCCCTGTTATGGATCAGGGAGCCTAATCTGGTGATATGTTCATCAATTATCTAAAATGAAAGCAGCAAAGAGAGTTAGAATTTCAATCGAGCCTTCTCATGTTTTCCCAATGTTAATAACTTTGGGAATGGTCATGTATCCAGCCGGTTACTCTCATCGCCAAAAACCTTGAAAAAGTTTTTCTTTTGAAACGCGGTATTATCGCATTTACTGTGTCCGTGTTCTAATCACATTGCGCGCGAGTCGAGATGCGGAGCGAAATTGAAGATATTTAACAACGAACAATATCCACTGATGCACCCTGATCTTGATAACGACCGGAAACATGGGAGAAAGCACTTGAACAATATTTACATTCAGATATACATTCTCGAGAATTAGAAAAAAAAAAAAAAAAAAAGTTACCTAAAATCACCTTTATTATGGTATTAATACTAGTATAAATGAACAACTGTCATATAAACACACATGTATACACACGCACACAGATACACACACACGCATACGCTCGTGCGCGCACACATACACATCATAGTTTGATACGAAGCCCCAATATTACGGAAGCCATAACGTAGCTTCTTTGTCATTTTTTATAAATATTTTCCTGATAATTGTTCTGAAGAACTTCGTTATTTGGTACCTCAGTTTCAGTGCAGTACTAGATTAGCAACTAGGTCCCATCATTTTAAAGTTGAAATTGATAGATGTAACCATAGTTCCTATGATAGCAATTTCTTCTTTCGTACTTCTCGCTTGTGAGGCTCACTTGTGGTCTCTTGTTTTCCAGTTAAGTTTAATCTCCAAAAATTTAAATGTAATGTCATTATTAATTTCAGTTTTCTTAATTCCTGGGCTTTTATTCGCTTTAATAACGATATTTCTCAAATTCATTCACTCGTATTAATGTCTTGTGTCTTAGTTGTTTTATCGCCTTGCTTTGCGTGAAATGATTCTGGGCATTATTAATGAGTTTTATCCACTATAGTTTAAAAAGTGCAATCTACCGTTATTTGCTAAGTTTACATTACACTCTGAGCGCGTGGACGAGTAGTTAGAAGATTCGTTTTCCTGTCATGAGACCCGGGTTCGAATCTTAACATTGTCGATTTCTTGACGCTATCGGCCTGGAGTGGCAGTCCCAATGTGCGGTGCCTTTGGAAAATGCCTGAAAACCATACCACGGATTGAGCCAAGCCTTGTGAGTGAAGTTGGGTAGATAGGACTGTTCGTCAATGGTTATGCTAGCACGAAACCATAAGTCATCGTGACCGATGGTTTCAATGTACTCCCCGTGTTCAAAATGTTGATCACGTCAGATGATGCGGTCTCTCTCACAAAACTGTAACCAAGACCCACACAGCACAGTTGCATTATAAGCCACATGTAGGCCCTGTGGGTGTTGAAGAAACGCAAATATGCCTGAGCAGTCGTCTGCAACAGGGAAAATTTACTGGTAGTATGAGGTACCAGAGCAGAGGGCAGCATGGGAAATAGAATAGAAAAACCAAGTTTAATTTTCAGTCGAAGCTATTGTTGCTCTCGTAGCTTTAATGCCACAGGGGTGGGGACAGGGAGCAAATTACGATCTACAAACATCCTGCTCCGATTAACGCCAGAAAACATACATTCTTTTTATTTTAACTTCCGTGACTTTCTTTTTTTTTTCCAAGAATCTTTGAGTATTTCCAAGAAATGAAACGATATCTTTCCTTGCTTGCGCATGCGCATACCGGTGGTCATTTTGTACGCAGAATCATAATTGTCTGTAACTGGGTTAACACCAGCCACCATATTTATAAATACATAAATAGTCAGTGAATAAATATTCACTATGCTAAGCATAGCCTGGCACAAGGCCATAAAAATTGTTGATAAGTAGGTATAACTGAATGTAGAATGATTTCAGCGTGTCCATTTATTTGCTTTAATAGAGACATCAGGAATGAATGCGTCTAAAGTGAGTGCAGCTTTATATTCGAAGAAAAAAATGACGATCAAGATTGAAATATCGAAATTTATGGTGTGGTGCTTTTCAATTCGTGCTGCGTGTGGAGTCAGGGTTGACTGAAGGGCAAGCAAGCTTGCATTCTGACCTGAAATTGAGCACGACTCATATTTTTTGCTTATGACCTTTGTACAGGTGTGGTAGAAATGCTGCTCACATATACCACCCGAAAACACGTCCCATTTAATGGTAAGACATTAGTGGCAATGGTGCCTTTATCAAGACCTCCCAGAAACACCTCCCACATAATGGTTAGATATCAGTAGCAATGGTGCCTTCATCTAGGTAATAATTCACAGAAACACCTCACACATATTGGTAAGGCATTAGTGGCAATCGTGTTTTCATTTAGCTAATACCTCACAGAAACACTACCCACATACTGGTAAGACATTTGTGGCAATGGTGTCTTCATTTAGCTCTTAGAAACACTACCGACATACTGGTAAGACATTTGTGGCAATGGTGTCTTCATTTAGCTCTCAGAAACACTACCCACATACTGGTAAGACATTTGTGGCAATGGTGTCTTCATTTAGCTAATACCTTAGAAACACTACCCACATACTGGTAAGACATTTGTGGCAATGGTGTCTTCATTTAGCTCTTAGAAACACTACCCACATACTGGTAAGACATTTGTGGCAATGGTGTCTTCATTTAGCTCTTAGAAACACTACCCACATACTGGTAAGACATTTGTGGCAATGGTGTCTTCATTTAGCTAATACCTCTCAGAAACACTACCCACATACTGGTAAGACATTTGTGGCAAGGGTGTCTTCATTTAGCTAATCTTAGAAACACTACCCACATACTGGTAAGACATTTGTGGCAATGGTGTCTTCATTTAGCTAATACCTCTCAGAAACACTACCCACATACTGGTAAGACATTTGTGGCAATGGTGTCTTCATTTAGCTAATACCTAGAAACACTACCGACATACTGGTAAGACATTTGTGGCAATGGTGTCTTCATTTAGCTCTTAGAAACACTACTGACATACTGGTAAGACATTTGTGGCAATGGTGTATTCATTTAGCTCTTAGAAACACTACCCACATACTGGTAAGACATTTGTGGCAATGGTGTCTTCATTTAGCTCTTAGAAACACTACCCACATACTGGTAAGACATTTGTGGCAATGGTGTCTTCATTTAGCTCTTAGAAACACTACCCACATACTGGTAAGACATTTGTGGCAATGGTGTCTTCATTTAGCTCTTAGAAACACTACCCACATACTGGTAAGACATTTGTGGCAATGGTGTCTTCATTTAGCTAATACCTCTCAGAAACACTACCCACATACTGGTAAGACATTTGTGGCAATGGTGTCTTCATTTAGCTAATACCTCTCAGAAACACTACCCACATACTGGTAAGACATTTGTGGCAATGGTGTCTTCATTTAGCTCTTAGAAACACTACCGACATACTGGTAAGACATTTGTGGCAATGGTGTCTTCATTTAGCTCTTAGAAACACTACCGACATACTGGTAAGACATTTGTGGCAATGGTGTCTTCATTTAGCTCTTAGAAACACTACCCACATACTGGTAAGACATTTGTGGCAAATTTAGCTCTAGAAACACTACCCACATACTGGTAAGACATTTGTGGCAATGGTGTCTTCATTTAGCTAATACCTCTCAGAAACACTACCCACATACTGGTAAGACATTTGTGGCAAGGGTGTGTCATTTCATTTACCTCTCAGAAACACTACCCACATACTGGTAAGACATTTGTGGCAATGGTGTCTTCATTTAGCTCTTAGAAACACTACCGACATACTGGTAAGACATTTGTGGCAATGGTGTCTTCATTTAGCTCTTAGAAACACTACCGACATACTGGTAAGACATTTGTGGCAATGGTGTCTTCATTTAGCTCTTAGAAACACTACTGACATACTGGTAAGACATTTGTGGCAATGGTGTCTTCATTTAGCTCTTAGAAACACTACCGACATACTGGTAAGACATTTGTGGCAATGGTGTCTTCATTTAGCTCTTAGAAACACTACCCACATACTGGTAAGACATTTGTGGCAATGGTGTCTTCATTTAGCTAATACCTCTCAGAAACACTACCCACATACTGGTAAGACATTTGTGGCAATGGTGTCTTCATTTATTTACCTCTTAGAAACACTACCGACATACTGGTAAGACATTTGTGGCAATGGTGTCTTCATTTAGCTCTTAGAAACACTACCGACATACTGGTAAGACATTTGTGGCAATGGTGTCTTCATTTAGCTCTTAGAAACACTACCCACATACTGGTAAGACATTTGTGGCAATGGTGTCTTCATTTAGCTCTTAGAAACACTACCCACATACTGGTAAGACATTTGCAATGGTGTGTCTTCATTTAGCTCTTAGAAACACTACCCACATACTGGTAAGACATTTGTGGCAATGGTGTCTTCATTTTTACCTCTCAGAAACACTACCCACATACTGGTAAGACATTTGTGGCAATGGTGTCTTCATTTAGCTAATACCTCTCAGAAACACTACCCACATACTGGTAAGACATTTGTGGCAATGGTGTCTTCATTTAGCTCTTAGAAACACTACCGACATACTGGTAAGACATTTTGGTGGCAATGGTGTCCATTTAGCTCTCAGAAACACTACCCACATACTGGTAAGACATTTGTGGCAATGGTGTCTTCATTTAGCTCTTAGAAACACTACCCACATACTGGTAAGACATTTGTGGCAATGGTGTCTTCATTTAGCTCTTAGAAACACTACCCACATACTGGTAAGACATTTGTGGCAATGGTGTCTTCATTTAGCTAATCTTCAGAAACACTACCCACATACTGGTAAGACATTTGTGGCAATGGTGTCTTCATTTAGCTAATACCTCTCAGAAACACTACCCACATACTGGTAAGACATTTGTGGCAATGGTGTCTTCATTTAGCTCTTAGAAACACTACCGACATACTGGTAAGACATTTGTGGCAATGGTGTCTTCATTTAGCTCTTAGAAACACTACTGACATACTGGTAAGACATTTGTGGCAATGGTGACATTTAGCTCTTAGTGACATACTGGTAAGACATTTGTCAATGGTTAGCTCATTTAGCTCTTAGAAACACTACTGACATACTGGTAAGACATTTGTGGCAATGGTGTCTTCATTTAGCTCTTAGAAACACTACCCACATACTGGTAAGACATTTGTGGCAATGGTGTCTTCATTTAGCTAATACCTCTCAGAAACACTACCCACATACTGGTAAGACATTTGTGGCAATGGTGTCTTCATTTAGCTAATACCTCTCAGAAACACTACCCACATACTGGTAAGACATTTGTGACAATAGTGTCTTCATACAACTAATAACTCCAAGAGACACCTCATAGAAACACCTCCTATATAATGATAAAGTATTAGTGTCAATGATGTCTTAATCTAGCAAATAACTCCCAGAAACACCTCTCACATAATGGTAAGAATGGTTAGAATGGTTTCTTCAACTAGCTAATATCTCACAGAAAAAAAAACTCCCAAATAATAAGACATTAGTGGCAATGGTGTCTTCCTCTTGCAAATACCTCCCAGAAAAAACTCACAAATAATAAGATAGTAGCAATTGCCTTTATTTAGCTAATACCTATCAGAAAAACCTGCCACATAATGGTAACACATTAGTGGAAATGGTGTCTTCATCTTCATTTACCCAATACCACCCCAGAAACATCTCCCACGTAATGCTAAGACATCAGTGGCAATATCTTACCATTATGAAGGAGATAGTTCTGGGAGATATATCTGGCATGTATTTCTGCCGCAATCTCTGTCAAAGAGAAATGGGAATCGACCATAAAGGTCGAAGAATTTGATGAAGGCAAACAAACTGAATGTAGTAAGGCCTTTTGCCTAGAATCATTAGAAAAAACCTCTAGGATCATTGTGTACACCCATGGGAACTAATAGCCATTTTTTAAATTATTATTCTTGTTGAATTCTCCTACAGCAGCCCGTATGCGAAAAAATAATTATGTATACATAGATTGCCTTTTCTGTGCAGGTTATGTCAGAAGCAATTGCTATGAAATTCCGTTCTTAGTGGATACGTTTTTGCTGTCGCCCTGCGTAAGGGTAAACCCACCTTATCGGATTGCTTGATCGTCCAAATGATTATGAGCTGTCTGAGGTGATATGGTTCAGATAATAGTTCATATGTCGACTGTTCAATGGTTACGCAACAAAAACTAATGATGCCATGCAATCTTCGTACCATTAAGTATATTTATGTACTTGTAAAATTCTTAATACTTTAATAGGATTAACCAACCCATTATATTCAGCATTGTTCAGATATGTCTATCTACCTATCTTAGTCTGTTCATATCTATCTATCTATCTATCTATCTATCTATCTATCTATCTATCTAAGGACAAAGGATAAAAAGGGATAAGAGGAATGAGCACAAGGTTGGAGGGCAGAAGTCTAGAGGACATTTAGATGGAATAAATGAGATGCAGACCAAAAGAGGAAACTGGAAGATTGAAAGAGAGAGAAAGAGAAAATAAATGATATATAGGAAGGGAGTAGCAGAACGGATAAGAGAGAGAGAGAGAGAGAGAGGGAGAGAGAGAGAGAGAGGGAGAGAGGGGGAGAGAGAGGGAGAGAGGGGGAGAGAGAGAGAAATGAATGATAGATATAGAGTAGCAGAACGGATAAGAATGAGAAAGAGAGAGAATGAATGATAGATAGATAGGGAGTAGCAGAACGAATAAAAACGATATATATAAGAGAGAGAGAGAAAGAGAGAAAGAGAAAGGAGAAGAGAGTACAAAATATTTGAAGAGAGAGTGTTATGAAAGAAACAGCATGGGCATATATGTCCCAGTGTTAGGGAGAATGTTATTGAAAGAAAGCGGTGAGCAAAAGAAAGAGTGAAAGAGAGAGACAATTATTAAGAAGGTAACAAGAAAAAGGGAAAGAAATGGAAAAGAAAAGAAAGAAAGAAAGAAAGAAAGACAGAAAGAAAGACAGAAAGAAAGAAAAAAACGAGAGAAGGAAAGAAAGAGAAAGTGAGAAGGAAAACAAAAAAAAAAGAGAGAAAGAGAGAGCGTAAAAAATAAAAAAAGGCCAAGGCACAGATAAGGAGAGTTAAAGTGACAGACAGCATATATCAGGAGAGGTTCGTTCGCAGACGCACATGTACGCACACGTGTGTACGCGTGTATACATGCGTACATGCACATTTGGTGCGTGTGCTTGGGTACACGAAGATAACTTGTACGTTTTTTTTTCACTCCCTGACAGCGACTGGGCCGGCCTGACCAATACTGCAAGTGGATATTAAGTGACCATTTTCCATTAAACATTTTTCCCCTCAACGTGAACTTTTTCTCTGTCTCTCTCTGTCTCTTCCGCGCATGTGCGTGCGCGCACGCGTGTGCGTTCACACACACACACACACACACACACACACACACACACACACACACACACACACACACACACACACACAAGGCCGAGGGACTAACTTCGCCATCTCTGTCTGCCTATCAGTTTTACACTGTCTAGTTCTTTCCCCGCAGACAGAGATAAGCCCCCTTTCTAATATGCGATATTTCCTTGGCAACCGCCGCTATTTATACTAAAGTTATGTTTGTGTTCATCTCTGTGTGTACGTGTTTTCGTTTCCAGGTATATGTGTATTTTTTACGGGTAATAATTGCTTTTCTATGCCCGTCTCTGCCTGGTTATGCGTGCATCCGTGTGAATAACCGCAACAGAATCGTTTTACCCAAACGTCTGCAGGCATATAGACATACCCACTCGACCCCCCCTACCCACCGCCACCATGTCTGCATCTATCTATCTATCTATCTATCTATCTATCTATCTATCTATCTATCTATCTATCTATCTATCTTAGTGCCTTCATATCAATCTCATTCTGTTCATATTGATTTATCCGTCCACTATATCAGATTTTATTATGTAAACCTATGTTTTCTCAATAAAATTTAGGCTTATGGCCACGTCACGGTTTTCGTACGATCACCGAAGTTAAGCGACGTCGAGCCAGATCATTACCTAAATGGGTGACTGCTTGGGAATACCAAGTACTGTAAGCTTGGATGTGCGAGTGGTGTAATGCATAATGGCTCTGAATTGTTTATCGGAGAGCCGAGTTCCAATTCCAGTTGGGTTTGTTGTATTCAATTATGCGCAAATAACCTTGGGGAAGATATTAATCACCTCTTCTACCCCAGCTATGGGTTAATTAGTAAAACTTGTATCACTAAATCATTATTATCTCCAAAAGCAAAAAATGTTTATAATCCAAAAATATTTTCTGGCTTTAAATTATCTGCAATGGGTTGATAATCCGTTGAAAACGTGAACAGTCAATAAAATTGATATTACCCATCCAATATTGATTTTTAAATTTTTTTTTCTATACTATTGTTCAATATAAGGCTCAGGAGCCACTCAGAGTGGAAGATTACTGAATGAGGCTGTGGTAAAGGGGTAAAAGGCGGTAGTGATCATTATGATTATATGTTGCATAGAAAACAGTTGACACTATACTTGAAGAGGTTAAGATCTTAGTGATCGGTGAAGAATCCTCCCCAGTGTCTGTTCGACAACGTTGTTGGAAAGAATCTTTCTTAGTGGCACTTCCTCCTTACCAATGGAATACGAAGATGATGATTCGACCCTGTTTACGTAGCTTGTTGGTCACAGATCTATAAAAATTTTAATTGATTTTTTGAACTAAAGAATGTATAGCCCGTTTGAATATTTGTCATGAAAATAAAGATAGAGTAGCGGGAAGCTAGCAACGTTTTGTCTTTGGAAAAGCAGTCGTAGGGTAGAAAATAATATATTACCCAGATGGCTGTGTAAGAATTTTCAAACTCTATCAAGGTTGAAAAGTGAGAATTGAGTAGCTTCAGTACAAATATGGCAGCAATATGATGATTGACTCTTTCGTGGAAGCAGTTAACCAACACGAATTAGATGACAACAAGTATTGTAAACAGTAAAATTATAGATCCCTTCAAAGTTGAAAATCGAATCAAGATAAATGTAGAGAACTATTATAAGTCCATAGACAAGGCGTCCTTTCAGGGGTACAGGTCACAGCCAAGAAGCTTTAAGCCGAAGACTATAGTCATGTAAGATATTGCAATTTTATATTCTTCAAAGTTGACTTTCAAAAATGGTTTCAAAGACACGAAATGGAATGGATCTCAGCTTCTCTAGATAATAATCGAATATAAGTGTTGATGTCTATCATTAAAGGAGATTTATACGAGAATCGAAAACACTATTCAAGCAAAGACCGTTGGAAGGCAATAAAATCTTCAACCAATGTTAAAATACGAGAAAGAATAAACAAAATCAATGGACGAGAGTCTGAAGAAGATTATAGAATGTCATGGAACCCATATTAACAAGTGAAATGATAAAATAATAATTTATTCAGGTATATAGAATATTGTGCTATCAAAAACATATTTCGCTGGACGATATATTTTGAATTGTAAATACAAATGTAAATTACATTTTGCATAATAAAAACTTACAACATCGGACAGAGTTATGAATATTTTTAATGATGGGAGATATTGTATGCTAAAATTCACCAAATATGTTATATGTATGTTAATAGTATAATTCCTCCGTGGAGTATAGGGTCCTAGTCTCACCTAGGTGTTGCTGCCGATGTTTCCATATCAAGGAGTTTTTTACGTAGAGAAGATGTTAGACTAACAACCAAATGGTTTTGGGTTCAGAGCTGTTCTAGACTAATTGCCAAGCAGAGTTACAGAGGGCAGTCTGACCTGCTATGAAGTCCTAGCTGGAGCGGTGAGGAGATGGATTCATAGCCCTACAGAGGTATTTTTTTGCGGAAGATTGATCAAAATCAGTTGGTTAATATCAATTTTTATTTTGAAGACACTGACTTGTATCATAAAAGCTGACATAGTGCAATAATTCATTAATCACACTAGCCCATTTTCTCACTATCTATCCCTAAGCGCACACACATGCGCGTGAAAGCACACACACATATATATATACACACATATATATATATATATATATATATATATATATATATATATATATATATATATAGTGGATATTGAGGTTAACACCAAACGGCGACAGTCTGCTCCATGATTAAACACAATCGTCAGGCCATGTGCGTTGTGTTTTGACTTGACTATTTATTATATATGTCGGACAGTGGTGCATAATGATTAGGTTTATTGTATTATTTTAATGGTTATTGGGTGGGACTATTGAGTGGAAATAATTGTGGATCCGAATACAGTTTTATGTTTGTTTTATTGTATTGTTTGTTAACTTTATTATGCATTGCTTTGTTATTTGTTGCACATTGTTATTATTACGTTTACTTATGTTTGTCTGTGCAGACGTAGTTTTGCTAATTTGTTTATTATTTACATAATTTATATTTATATTTACATACGCTCTATCCCTGATATCGAGCACTTAATAAATATAGTATACCATAAAAACAATATTTTCATCATATATATATATATATATATATATATATATATATATATATATATACACACACACACATATATATATATATATAAAAGAAGCGAGAGCAAGATCTAAAAGGTCAGCCAATCTAACAGTGATCTCATCTCACAATCCTCACACTTGCTCCATATGTGGTCTCTTTTGTAAATATTTGCGGATCTTAAATGCCACTTAAAATTATCGCACAAAATTTCATAACTGAATCAATAAGCTGTCAGATCCTCATACGTCGAATCCGACGGGAGAGTCCATTATTATTATATATAAGTGGACATTGAGTTCTACACCGAGTGGTAACAAACTGTTTCATACTTAAACGCCATCCTCAGGCCTGAAACAGATTCTCGTTGCTGGGTTTTGACGTCAATGTCCACTTTTACATTTACATACGCTCAATCCCTGATATTCAGCACTTTAACCAATAAATATAGCATATCTTAAAACTATGTTTTTATCACACACACACACACACACACACACACACACATATATATATATATATATATGTATGTATATATATATATATAGCTACAGCTCGTAACACATATAAGTGTGTCCTCTGTTTACTGAGAGAATGACGCACCGTATAGCCTCTAAAAACTTCGGCTCTAGTGACTATTGGCATCTCTGTAATAGAGTACTAAGTAAGTGCAAAGTCTCTACCCCCCCCCTCTTCAATTGATTTGAGGTGTTATCATCCTCTGTTGATAAAGCTGAATGCTTTGCCTGTAAATTCTCCTCAAACACTACTCTTGAATCTATAATGTTCTAGATAAAAACAGAGAATACCGCGCTGCAGCATTGTACATCTCGAAAGCCTTTGACAGGGTCTCGTATTCAGGTCTTCTCCATAAGCTGAAAAATTACGGTATCTCCGCGTATGTTTTTGAGCTGATTCAGTCCTTCCTATCAAATCGTGAAATGAAAGTCATCCTGAACGGCCATTCATCTACATTTTTTGTACTAACGCGCGTGTTCCCCAGGGCTCCATCCTTGGTCCTAGGTTGTTTTTAATCTTTATTAACGATATCCCGATGACAGCAACTGTCAACTTGGCATCTACGCTGACGACAATACCATTTACTTCTGCCTTGATAGTAAGGCTGATTAGTTAGAAAAGGTCAAAATGGCAGCTGATGTACAAAACGACCTCAAGACCCCCGTTAACTGGGGCAAGAAAGGCTCTTCATTAATTATCTGAGAGACACCTCTCTGCCTTCCATCAGCGTGGCTGATGCTATCCTCCAAGAAAGTGACAGATTGCGTATTCTCGGGCTAACGTTATCAACTGACATGAGGTAGAAAGACTACAATACGAGACTGGCGGCGAGATCTCATCAATTTACAACTGAGCTGGCTGGATGTAGCCGTAACTTCTCTGTTAACAGTTTCTTATCTCGCACTTCTCGCTTGTGGAACTCCCTCCCGGTTCCATGCTTTGCAGCCAACTTTAATCGGCAAAAATTTAAATGCAATGTCAATCGCTGTCTTCCTAAGTGCTCTTTTCTCTTTCTCCTCATTAATAATGTTTCTGCTCCTAATTCCTCCACATACTGCAACCCCTTGCGTGCTGTAGTACCTTCCTTGTGATAATAACGATTTATATATATATATATATATATATATATATATATATCAAAAAAAAAAAAAATTGAAATTCAGTGCAATACGATTTGTATATAAAACACCCACTTGAAAAAACAAATAAATAATCAGATAGACAATAATAAAAGACAATTCTCCAGACACATAACCATAAAAGTATCCCTCACTGGGAACCAACTAAAGGGTGACCGCAAACATTAGCCTTGAAATAGATACCCTACCCAACCTTAGCAAAACCTCTCAGAAGATGATGAATCTATTGATAAGAATTAACTCTCTGACCACTTAACGAAGGAAAATAGTCTAGCCACTCCCACAATAACGAATTCTGTAACGGACCATGCCTAAAAACACACGTAAACCGAGAGATAGTTATTCCTAAAATTTCGCTTGAAGATGAAACGGGACTAAACACCACAATTCAACTTAATTTTAATAATTATTTGGATGGTTTCGGCTCTCGTTTTTGAAACATGAGAACTCTTGTGTAGCGAAGAAATCATATTTTTAAACAAAAAATATTATTATAATAAAGCTCTACTTCTGTATGGAGCACTATCTTCTTAAAAATAAAAATAAAAATACTAAGGAACCCCGGATTATGCACCCAATGTGTTCTTTTCTATTTTCTGCATACCTGCGCACTTATATATATATAAATTGTATCTATTAAATAATGTATTAACCGAATATATATATATACATATAGTCTAACCTAGAGACCCAGACAAACCTACCAAGGTTTCACCTAAGCGGATCCTGGAGCCAGCTTTCCCTGACGACCCGCTTAGGTAAAACCTTGGTAGGTTTGTCTGGCTCTCTAGGTTTGACTAGGTCTGCTCTGCTTTTGCATTGAGCATTTTTTTAGTTAGTTGATTACTCGTATCGGGTTTTTTTCTTTGGGCTTTGGACCTGTATGTTGTACGATTATTTTTGACAGACGTTCATGTTCCTAGCTCTTTCTTTTTTTAAAACCTTTTTCCGAGACTAGTGTAGTTACCTATATCTATCTATCTATCTCTCTCTCTCTCTCTCTCTCTCTCTATATATATATATATATATATATATATATATACTGTTTATACGTTATTTTAATAGATACAATTTATTTAAGTAAATGCTCGGTATTTAATTACATTTACCGGCCTAATGTCGCGAGAAATTTCGTAAAGAATATGTGTTTCTTCGACAGCAATCGAATCTGTAACCCCGATGGGAACCATATGCGAATCCGATGTGCTGTAAATCATTCAGCCATAAAGGAAGCGTCAGGTTAGCAAATCTGAATTGTTTATAATCAAAATTTGCTTATAAACAAATATTTTCGTTAGCAGATATGATTGTTCGGAAATGATCGTATATATATATATTAAGAAATGGACAAAGTCCGACAATTTATTTATTAAAGACATTTTTATGTTTAACGTTCTTTTTTATAGATACAAGTATTTAAGGATTCGAACCTGCATCCTATACGGAACCGTCATTTACGCTGACGTGCCTTACCGTCTTGGCCACAAAGGAGCGTTCGGTAGGCAAGGTCGAATTTACTGCTTATAAACTTCAATCTTCCATGAATCTCGTACATTCATAACTGCTCTGGCGTATCAAATGTAAACAAATGACGTCATATATTAAGAAATGGACATCCTATACGGAACCGTCATTTACGCTGACGTGCCTAACCTCTCGGCCACAAAGGAGCGTTCGGTAGGCAAGGTCGAATTGAAGTTTATAAGCAGTAAA
The DNA here is from genome assembly GCA_903632075.3 of Acanthosepion pharaonis. Lineage (NCBI taxonomy): Eukaryota > Metazoa > Mollusca > Cephalopoda > Sepiida > Sepiidae > Acanthosepion > Acanthosepion pharaonis. The sequence goes on from CAHIKZ030005066.1 coordinate 3,570,746, forward strand.
TTCGACCTATTTAATAGGATGCCGGTTCGAATCCTGCCAAAGGACGAATATTTTCTATGAAAATTTCTCGGACATTCAGGCCGGTAAATGTTATTTAATACTGTTTATTATAAACAGAGCATTTACTTAAATACTTTTATCTATAAAAAAGAACGTTAAACATAAAAATGTCTTTAATATATATATATATATATATATATATATATATATATATATATATATATATATATGTATATGATATTGAATATGCATACACCTGGGTCCCCCCTCAAAATAATATGATTGGCTGGTGTCAGCCATAAATACAGACTGATATAGACTACGCCTATTGTCTTCGCCTACTGCTTACCCCTATTGCCTATCACAACGACGAGGGCCCGTCCATTACGATTACCTGCTAGATTGTCCTACCCGGTTAGAGTGTCAACAACCACTTTGCTACTTCGAAGAAAAATATCTCTTTCCGGGACATATCAGCATGTATAGCTGGTCATTTGTATTCGAGGATACCCGTCAACTCAGGCGCATTTGTGTTTATTGAACACCCACAAAACCTACATGTGGTTTATACTGCATCTATGCTGAGCTGACCTCAATTACAGTTTCTGGGAAAGAACGTGTTATCTAGCGTGATCAACAACTTGAACAAGGCAAGCACGCTCAAACCCTCGGCTACGATGATTTGTGACTTCGTACTAGAACAGCTATAGACGGTTCTTCATGTGTTCCATCTATTCAATTTCACTCACAAGGCTTAGGTCAACCCGTGGTATGTTTTTCAGGCACTTTCCCAAAGCACTTTTTCCACACGCTGGAATCGACCCATCCAGTCAAGATAACATCAGGAAGTCTTCTTCCTGACAACTCGACCATGGTTAGATTCAAACCCCAATCTCACGGCCAGAATGCTAACCACTCGGCCACATGCCTATATATATATATATATATATATATATATATATATATATATATATATATATATATATATATATATGAATGAACATTAAAGTAACCACACAGGCAACATTCTGTTTCATGCTTAAACGAGGTCGCGCTTTAACCCATTAATATAGCATTTCAAGTACTTTCAAACATATCAGTCCTTATCTAAAACTATTTACTGTTAATGTGGTAGACAAGATTCCGTTAGCTACTTCCTAGTATTATCTAGAGAGCTGAAAGTGTAAATCATTTCAAAGTATTGTCATGAATAACCGTTCAATGCGGCGAAACCCAAACCGAAAAAGAATGCATCAAATATGCATTTTAGTTTAGTTTATTTTTGGTTACGCATATTAAATATTTTATTCGGATTTTTAAGATATCATCTTCTGCGGTGAAATATATTTTATTTTATGTGGTTTTTAATTTTGTACAATAATACCTTCTAGAGTTTTGAGTCTTTCCTTCCATCGGGTGTCGTAGAGTAGTTTCGTATTATCCACTAATATTTGTTTTATTCTGATAGTTGTTTTTTTTTATTTATCATTAATTAAACAGGCAGGGGTTGTCGGTTAAATATAATAAAACTTGTTTGGATGAATATTTGCTGCCTAAATATAGCAAATATATATATATATATATATATATATATATATGTATATATATATTATTATTATTATTATTATTAATTCAAGAATATCATACACTTCAAAGCTATGAGATTGTAAGTGTTTGACATTCTTTAATTAATAACAATTTTGTTTTTCTTTTGACAGACGGATTACCATTGGTCTGTCTTTTCCATATGGATTACCATATTGTATATATATATATATATATATATATATATATATATATATATATATCATATTGTATCATTACTATATCTATCTATCTATTTATCTATCTATATATATATATATATAATATATATATATATATATATTATATAATTCCATACGGATTACCATATTGTATCATTATATATATATATATATATATATATATATTATTATTTATTATTATATTATTATTATTATTATATCAGTGTATCATTACTATATATATATATATATATATATATATATATATATATATATATATATATACATAGTAAGTTAGTAATATATATATATAGTAGGTATAGGGAATTTTTAACTTCTGTTTTTGAAACATCGCAATTCTTATGTAGCGATGGAATCATACTTTTAAAAATATAATTATAATATATGTGTGTGTGTTTTGGGGGTGTTTATACGCACAGTGGTGCAATGGATAGCGAATGAGAAATTGGAGAGCTGAGTCCGAATTAAAGTCGAATTTGGTACATTCACTTGTACGCAAAGTACCCTTTGGAAATCCATGTCTTCCTTCCTCCTCGACTCACCTATGAGTGATTATTAACAAGGTAGACTATAGCCTTGGTTGAAAACCAGTATAAGACAAGCAAAACTGAGGAAGATCGTTTTAGAGACCTTGTAGTACACTATGTGCACCAGTTTTTTGTGTTCGATTCTACCGAAAAGTCCGGTTGGTTTTGTATAAGCCTTCATCATTGTAATGAAATTAAATAGACAGGTAGTCTGGCTCTCCGATTCTAAGAACTGAGCTGATGTGTCCGCTCCCATCGAAACCAATGCCAATCACAAGATACAGATGACGTCGAAACTTAATGTTGAGCATCCCTGTATCTTTGACGGTTTCGTTGTAAAACTCTAACCTCCTTTTGTCGTGATTATTTCTACCCCTACTTTTCACCTCCACTGTACAACGGGATTCCACTGTCAAGAATAGCCATTGTCTACAGGAGCTACATATAAGTATTGTAGATTCCTCTGTGGAGTAGAGGGCCATAGTGTTAACAGGCTAGGTATTATAGCGGTGCCTTTGGTAGCAAGTAGGTTGTTACTAGCCTAACGCCTGACCGGTTTTGAATCCAGAGTTGTCATCCCCCCCCCCTAATGTTGCCAATCAGAACTAGTGATCCCAATCTGTCCTAGTATCAAACCCTACGTGGGATGGGAAATGAATTCAGAACGTTACAAGCGGATTTGCGGACACGTCTGCAATTTGAAGTCATTGCGCCAATTTCGCATTCCGTGCCAGAAACCATACTACACTATGCACATTTCATATGACCCATACGTTGTCATTTAATTTTAACTCTATAAAAATATTAAAAAAATAAATAAATAAACGAATAAAATAACGGACATAATAAGAAACAAGAAAGATAATTTATGTAACGAATATTGTTATAAAACCAAAACAGTAACCTGGAAACTCAAGTTATGTTCTAAAATAGCCTCGTCAGATTGAGACTTCCATATGGATGCCATGCATGGCGCCAAACCCGTTTAGAAATATCTAAACTGTCAGCTGTATGCAACTGTATTCCCAGATCAATGGCCAAAAATGACGCAAATGAGGCCTGTAGGTCTTGGCCTTCGAACATTGTGAACTGGCTCTAGAGAACCATATACAAAGAACTAAGATAACAGAAACCACATCACACTAGGGTTTGCAACAACAGGATACCACATTTAACTTGAAGAGAAAATAATGACATAGTCAAAGTGTTAACGTTTCACACTACTTCAAATAAAAGGTTAGGAAGAAAACCTTCATCAGTAAAGGTAAAGAGCGATAAAAACTACCGGATATTAAAAAACCTATTTTCCGGAAAAATTGTTTTAAGAGAAAGATTTTATAAATTTTAACCGACAGCAGTATTAACTGCTCGGTCAATAAATGACGAATGTTTCCTTATAAGGAAATAGCTAGTATTTCCATTAATGGACGTTGAAAAAATAAGTTATATTTTTATTGAAAAATCCATTGGTTTACAGTTGGATGTCCGTTTTCCTGTTAACACTGTTTGAGAAAACATAATTGCTCTAATATTTTATGCATTCATGATTTAATAATTTTTGTTTGTTCTAGGTTTTTTAGTCTACACATATTATCTGCGATTTTCTGTAGTAGACCGTAAAATTCAAAAAGCTCCCATTTAATTATTGAATAATCATAGTGTGGAAATTAAGCCCGCAAAAGTGGAAAGGACACCAACAGATCATATGCACTATGTACAACGGACTGTATTCGAGTTGATCTGATATTTAAATCAAAGTAAATGCATCTTGAATGTTTTCATTTTTGTTTTGTTCTAAAATCAATTAATCTTAACATTCCAAATCTTGAAACGTTGATGGTTATAGTCTTTTGTTAATAGTTTTTAAATGTCAATTTGTGAACGAATTATAACTCCTTTGAAACATTAAAAGTGAATCGGAGTAAAAGTGATATTCCAAAAATATAGTTCAACCGTACTATTAAAATTTACGAGTTGTTGTGTTAAATCTTTACTTTTATTAGTAGGCCTTTGTGTATGCCTCTTTAAAAGCAATAATAATGCATGTAGGACCTAAAAGAGAGTAATGATAGAAATAAAAACAAAGCGAGAGAAAGTTTAATGAAGTCGGCTTGAAACATCCAGATACTTAAGAAACTTAAAGAATTAAATTTTATTTAAAGCTAAGCGTCTCTTACTCACCTGTATTTCCTGACGTAAAATTGGAAACTGCTCTTTTTTAATAATTCCTCTCGCTCTAGATTTTTTTTAATCGGTGTCACTCCAAGCAAAGTAGTAAAGCCACTTCGACACAAGAGTGTAGAAGAATTAAAAAACAAAAGTTCCTTTTCTCACACTTTTCGTTTGTGGAACTTTCCTTTTGGTTTCTTGCTTTCCAGTCAATTTTGAGCTTAAAAACTTTAAATACAATATCAGTAGTCATCATCTATCTTCTTGATTCCTGTTCTTTAATGTCCTCTCTTCTTAATTATGCTTTTTCTCAGATTTTTTCCGTCTCAGTAACTCAATGCGTTTTAGTGGTTTTGTCGCTTTGCTTGGGATGAAATGATAACACATGAAACAAAAACAAAACAAAAACAATGCACTTTTATAGAGTCAATATTTTCATCTGCCGATATCTTCACTTTTGTAAACCTGTTCGAACAGCCCGTCATTTTCATTATGTTTATATATGCAATCTACAAAATGAAAATGCATCTTTTTGCGATGTCGATGAACACTCGTTGTCACTTTTGTAATGCCAACGAATACTTGTTGTCACTTTTATAATGCTAGTTGTAGTAGAGACTTTGTAATCGCAGATACAACTATAATACGCCGTTGAATAATGCTGGTGTCAGACGCCTTCGGGTCGCACTCTCACTAATAGTACTTGCTCGATAATACTCGTTCGAACAGTAATCCGAGTAGTGATCCGAATAGAGAAATAGTATAGTGACTAGAGTAGAGAAATATCGATCATTTAGACGTCACTTCTTACTTATTGGTTTCCTCTATGATCACGTGGTCTGCTTAATTCAATAATGCGATCGCCTGTGTTTGCTCACTGGCGATCTATGTTCAAACTCAAGTGTCGGCAACGACACTTTGTTCCTATATAACACATCTTTATTTTTGTTTTTCTAAAATCAAGGCATCTCAATAACTTTAATTTTCCCAACTCCTCATTCATTAGATGTTTGGTGGGATTACGTCTTTTTAAAATAATACTTTCATGGTATTGGTTTTAATGAACTTTCTTCTATGGTACCTAGAAGCCGGAAGAGACTTCCATAAGTAGGAGAAAAATAAACTTAACATTGACCTTACGGTTACATCTAGTCTTTTCAACTGTAAAATAATCGCCAGTCTGTTACTACGCTTAAATTCAAAAAGTCTAGATACCATAAAGAAAAGTAATATTTATTTTGCGTAATACGAAAATTGGCACAAGGCCAAAAGGGAGGATAGGGGAAAGATGGTCTTCAATCTGTCTTTATGATAATAAACTTAGCTAGCCACGATTACTGACTCCAAAATACCACAGTATTCCTTACACGAAAACAGAACATTCTTACTTGCCATTCTTACTACAGCCACTTCAACGTCTCTGTATAGTTTTAACTAGTTCCTTCCTGTACAATTTATCTGGTGGGTGGGGGCTGAATAAAATAGCAATATTTAAGAAATGAAACCGCAATAGGGGAAAGTTCATTCGAACAATTACCACGAAAGCAGAGAACCTACTTTACGGCGGTGGGAAAGTGACTGAAGCCGAGATGCCAGGTCAAGACCAGTAAAATTGCAGATTTAACTCTTCAAATATATTTTAATTATTATTATTGTACAATGGTTTTTCATGGAGTAAGTGTTTTCATCTCCAGGCCCCGTAATAGTCAGCCATTGTCATAACGAAAATACGTCAATCTACAGGATGATTGAAAACTAAATCCCTATTTTATGTATGATGGTCTCTCTCGTCTAATTATAATTTTTATAAAATGGCGAGTCCATCATACGTAAAATAGGGAGTTACTTTTACTGTATAAAGTAAATGCATATTGGACGTTTGTTTTTCTAAAATCAAGCATTCTTAATAACTTTATTATTCCCAAGTCCTGACTGGTTAGATATTTATTTATATTAGATTATGTCGTTTGTTAGTAATTTCTTAAATGAAAATTTACGCAAAAATCACAAATTCCTTAAATATCTTTCAATGGCTTCTTTATTTTACCTTTCTCAGAAAAAGACGAAAATCAATAAATGTCCGATCAAAGTTAACAAAGTAAAGGTCTTGTGTGCTCTGAGCAGTTTTTCTCCCTTTGATTAGTCTCCTCTTCCCCGTCCCGCTATCCATTCACACAAACTCATTAGGAAAGAGGCTCCTACCTCCTGCCTCGTGAGGGTTAAGTTTTCCAAGCCCTCCTTTCCCATTTTGCGTCCAAGGAATTTCAGCTGTCTTTTCCTGTTTCTGACAAACTACATATCTAAAAAACATACGTTTACCCTGAAAGTATCAAATTATGTACAAAATATCTGCAATTGAAGCCATAAAAAATTGTGTACAAAATATTTAGAGTTCCGCATTAAATAATCCACAGAGGTTGATATGCCGCTAAACTAAAACAACCAAACCAAACATGATTCTGAGTAGAACTGTTTTTTTTTCTGCTGGCATTTTCTTTAAGACTTCTTTGTTTGTTTAATCGCTCTGTCCATGGAATCAGTATACTTCTGTTAAACCACATTTCTGCTGCCTCTGGCTTTCTCCTCACCTGTGGGGAGATTGTCAAACTTAACCCTCACGAGGCAGGAGGTAGGAGCCTTTTACCTGATGAGTTTGTGTGAATGGATAGCGGGACGGGGAAGAGGAGACTAATCAAAGGGAGAAAAACTGCTCAGAGCACACAAGACCTTTACTTTGTTAACTTTGATCGGACATTTATTGATTTTCGTCTTTTTCTGATAAAAGTAAAATAAAGAAGCCATTGAAAGATATTTAAGGAATTTGTGATTTTTGCGTAAATTTTCACTGGCATATAAGGGGATGAATATCCCATAGCAATCCGAAACTCTTTTCTTTGTTTCTAATGAAATTTTACGGTTTTACTTAATTTTGGAAAGCTTTTTTTCGCTCGTCCAATCAGTCTTTGGATCTCGGTGTCGTTATCATGGTTTTGTGTTAGGAGCAATAAAAAAAGATTCCTAGTTAAAAAAAGAAAAAGAAAAAAAGAAATGACTGTTCATTAAATCACCAATTGAACTGCTTTGAATTGATAGCATTCGAAAGATGGGAAATGATATATTAGTGAAAATACCTGCAAATGACAATCTGAATGTGATTATCGTTATCTTCTGTCTTCCTGAATCATGCTCTTCTATTGCTCTTTTATTCTTACTAATGTCTTCTTATTCTCTTTCAGTCCCAGTAACCCATTCCTTCTTAGTGGCTTTATCGCGTTACTTGGGGTGAAATGATTAAAAAAAAAAATGTTTATGATTTATGTTTTTTTATTCTTTACATTAGGTAACTCCATGAAATCGCTAAAAAAATCAGCATACCGTGATGAAAAACATGTTGCAAACGTAATGAAAATATAGTTTTATCGACAAAATCTGTATTTATTATTAAGAGGAAGGATCAAAGTATTTTTTGAATATTTAATTATTATTTTTACTCCTTGTTAAAAGTTTTGATTAAAAGACACGTTTTTCTTGCTTTTCAGCTTTTATCATAGCAATTTTTAACGTCTTTTTTTGCGGTGGCAGAGACATTAATTTGGAAATTCTTACAAAAATCAAATAATTGTTGGATTTTAATGAAATTTTCACGAATTGTTCATAAATGAATGAAATTATTTAATTTTTTTTTTATTAGAAAATCTTGACAAAAATATTTTTTACAAGTGTTTCACTCCCGTACTTACCTTTATGAAAAAGATTTTTTGAAGAATTTAAATCACCGATTCTTTTTTGCAAAATCTGTTCTGAATCGAAAAATTAAAAAAAAAACGCAATAAAACTAAGACATTATTTAATTAGTGATGCTTTTAATTGCTTTTATGAATATATATTAAAGACAATATTGTCTGAAGAAAAACAAAATTTTTCAATGAAAAATGAAGTTTTACAAGATTTGTTTTCTTTTTTTTACAATTTTAAATTGAATAATTTATGAAGTTTTGAAACCTTTTAAAATTCTGTTTCAATGTGATAACTCTTAGGAAATATTGTTATTAAGTAAAACTCTATTTAATAATCATATACTGTAAAGATTATTACAATATGACGAACCCCAATATTTTAAAAAGAATTTTGATTTGTTTTTGTATGTGTATGTACGTACAGAATTCCAAAGTATGGATGTACAAAGCTAACATTATCATTCAAAGGTCACCTGTTTTAAAGGTTATCCCCACTTACGGAAAAAATCCCTCATGTATATACTTTCTCGTTTGTTGCACCACACTTAACTATAAACAAGTTCGGCGTCCATTCGGCTGTCAATACATTCATTAATACGTCAGAAACAAAAACAAAACATGATTCTGTATTTAAGAAATGCTTGTATACAACAAGTAACATTTGTTTCAAATTAAGTAATATTTGTTTCAAATCAGACTAATTTAACTTTACATTTGCTAATTTTCCTCAAATATCGTTTCAGAAATATATATCTTATTTTTGCATGATTTTTAAAGCCGAGAATTAACTTTTGTTTACAATTGTGTCAAAATTGCCGTTTTCATCGATTTTACTGAAAAAAAAAATCGATTCCGATCAATATAATTTCTGTTCGAAATAGACCACAGAGTATTCTGCTTACTGGAAATAGTACATTTTAAACCTTTTAGCGTTCAATTAAAGGTAAAATGAAAACTTCAAGAAAGTTTTTTCAGTAAAAAAATTCATTTTAAAACTTGCATATACCGAATTAGTTGACGTACCTACTTTATATTCTCTGTTAATATGTTTTTTTCAGAGATGAAACATTGCAATCTTGTCTTTACTTACCGATATTTCCATGGCAAATGTTCAGAATCAGGAGCTCCTGTCTTTACTTCTATCACTTTAGACCTTTACACGCCACACTATGTCTATGGGGTTGAATCACCCTCATTTTCCCGTGTTCAAAAAAAAAAAAAAAAAAAAAAATGAAAGAAGACAATTCCACTCAAACATTTTTCCAAAGAACTGCTTATCTGAGAAATAGGTTCCCTCGTGGGTGCTTCCCCGAACACTACTACAATCATAACTACTTCAATTCAAGAGTCAGTCGATATACATCAACTTTATCTTCACTCTTAAAACACCTTCTCTTGCATTCATATCACACACCTCATGGGCACCTCGATGCAGCGCAATGGTTAGCAAGCTTATCTCGCTAGAAAAATTGCGACGGAGTAGTGAGATCGATTTCTGATTGAGTACTCTGTACTTTCGGGATTGTACCATATCTAAGCAACGCTTAGAAAATCACCATATCACGCATCTCGTAACCAGTTTAAATGTAGTCCTCAAACATTGAGTTACTCTTGAGCCTTGTAATGGGTCAAAATTAGCAAAAAAAAAAAAAAAAAGATAAGTCGGTACTATATTTTCACACACCCATTTCATGAACTCTGGCAAAAGGCAACCAGAAGTAAATATTTCGCCTAAAATTGAATAAAAAAAAGAAACAAATTAAAACGTGAAGATAAAAGGGAATATAATATAAAAAGAAAAGTTATTGTACCTCTACCACAAAACAATATTAGTACGTTTTGATAAGTCCTTACTAATTTTACAGTGTTTTTAAATATATCCCTCTAAGTATATGTTGTAGATTCCGTGAATGGAATCATGCACAAATAAAGAAACAACGCCAGTAATTGAGATAGAAAAATAAGTGTATTAAACGTAAGAATACAGGCTTGTAGTGAAGATTAGTAGTCCAGGAATGCGGGTTAGTAGGAAGTATATGTACAAGTCTCTGTAAGTAAAGCTGTAATCATCTCTCTCTCTCTGGACTCTTGTATAACTCTCTGAGAACACCCTGTGTCTGCCTCCGTATCTCTCAACCTATCTCAACGTATCTTCACGTATCTCGATATTTAACAGTCCACCCACGAGGAATGTATGTGGCACAAGGCCGAGTTTAAAGTGGTTTTCTCCGAGCCCGTAGGCTCAGCCAAAAAATATCCCCTTTGAGCGGGTTCGAGAACTGTCTACCTCCCCGGACGAAGCTTTGCCGAAGGGCAAAGTTTCGTCCGGGTTCCTCTCTGCAAAAGCAGAGAGTTCGACAGACGTCGCACGCAGTCAGAGACTGTATCTCGACGTATCTCGGTATTTAATATCCCACCCACGAGGAATATATGTGGCACAAAGCCGAGTTTAAAGTGGGTTTCTCCGAGCCTACGAGCTCGGCCAAAAATATACCCTTTGAACCCGCCTAGACGGGTTCAGGGCCTGTCTACCTCCCCGGACGAAACTTTGACCTTCGGCAAAGCCTTGTCCGGGTTCCTCTCTGGCAAGGCAGAGATTTCGACAGACGTCGAGTCTGTATCTCGGCGTATCTCAATCGCAGGTATTCTCTCTGTCAGTATGTATACTTTGGACGAGTCCATCTTACCTAAAAAGGGGAGAGCCCCACAACAGTATATTTAATTTATTCATTTCCATTGTATATGAGTCTTTCATGTAGTCGGCCTTTCTCACCTTCTGAACTCGTTCGCCATTGTCATAATGAAGAAAATTACAAGGTTACGACAGTATGAGATAAATCAAGTTATGTCCCTTCCGCTGTGTTGGACGCGCAGATATAATATTATTGTTAATATCGTAATAATTTTTTTTTACCGTTAACAATTGGCAAACGTGTCATTCGACTGACTGAACGAGCCCTTTATCGCATCAGATCTGTTCAAACTAGTTGGTTGTTGGCGCCAAAAAAGCTAGAAATGATGATAAAATATAGCGAAATCAGTTAATTAGTCCAATAACCGGTTGTGGTCGTATGGTTGCTAAGCAACTGAACACCTGATCAGTTCCCTACACATATCTGAGTTGAAAGCTGTATATGTATTCATTCATGCGTAGTGTATCTCGGGCAAGTGAACCTGGCGAAGACCATCCCTCTCCAGCTCAAACCACAGCCGATAACTGACCTTCGTCTTGAAGGCTCGCCTTGATCAAGGCCACGTAGCCGTTGTTTATATCTGCCGAAAGCCTCCTTTGTGGCCGTTGACAGCAGTCCAGTAATAGTGTCATCACCACACTGGATGCATACAGCTCTGGAACATTAAAAAGGCCTATAAATTTTTTTCGGTTTTGACTACTGAACAGGGAGAGATTAACGAATTTTGTAACAGTTGTTGGTTATTTTGTTCCTATTTAAAAGTAAAAGTTGTATTTGTGCACACCTCTTCCTCCATAAAAGGGATTGCTACACTGTATCCTCCACCGCAAGTCTATGCTATGGATACGATTTTTCCCATAATTCCAACTTTTGGACAACAGGTACTGACATAAAAGAAAAGAAAAAAAATCATGCCAACCGTCATGGTCGAATCCTGTCTTTTCTGAATGTAATGTACGTACTCGTTTCTAATTTTAATATTTATTTCTTTATATCGTTATTTATTCATTTGTTTTTTTCCCCTGAGAGCCATGATCGCCTACGTCCTGAAAGAACACGGCACATAAAAGAAGAAGACCATATTTAATTCTGACATCACGTAGATTCTTTTGTAAAACATGTGATAAGAATGCAAGAAATGCATTTAATAAATATCCGACATTTTTATAAGCTATTAGAATGTTGAAAATTAAATCAGAATAATTTAAGATCTCTTAATATTTCTGTACACCGAACACGAATAAATCCCAGGCTGCTAGTTAAACTGGATGCTAATATATTTCTTCCTCTGTATCCCTTCAGGACGTGGGCGATTATGGCTTTCTACAACTTCCGTTCTTTTGTAGCCGTCATCAAAGTTTGTCTTTTTGCTATTTTTCCCAATCTCTGTTCAGGTAATCATTTATACATGCCCATTATATAGACGATGCTCTGACTTCCTCTGCCTCGCTTGCCTTCAATACCTCTTGGTGTCCTTTTTAAATCTAAGTGTTCTTTTTTACGTCTAAGTGTCATTTGTTGTTTCCATTTTCACTTCGTCGTGTTCAGCCCATGTTATTCTCAGTCCCGTCTGTAGAACCAAAGTTGACTTAAGTCTAGTTTCCCTTCATCTGTGAGAAGATGGCTCAGCATTCATTGCAATATAGAAAGACTGATATTACGTAACAGTTCAGTACTCATTTCTTTGATTCTAACGAATTTTTTTTTTCCGTTTATTAATACTTTGTTTACCTTTTGGAAGACATTTTTCACTATAAAATGTGACTTCAAATTTCGGTGTCGCATTTTTCGTCTTTACGAGACATTTACATTTTTGTACTTATTAAATTTGGTTATCTCTCATTTGTAATTCGCATATTTGGCTGTTTCTTTTGTCGATAAGGATACTTTCTTTCTTCTTACAGTTGATTATTATTCCTTTCTTCTCGCTTTCTTTTACTATCTTCTGTAAGAGCTCATGTAACTGCCTTACTATGTCTTCTATAAAAACTGTGTCATTTGCATATCTAATGCTGTTAAGATTGTGTCAGACAATAATGAATTTTGCTAGGACTTCTAATTCGCTCGAGATTGCTGAAAAGTTTATAGGCTGACTATGAAGAGTGATGCTAGAGCTGTGAAATCTTGCACGTATTAATTTCAGATATTCTTATTAATAACTGTATTGTTTATTTCCATGAAAACTGTAGCTGTTCATAGAATACTTCAAAAGTATCTAGTAGCGACTTCTCTTGAAAATGGACAAAATATGGCATCGTAGTGTCGTATGTACCTGAAAAAAAATGGTTTAGCCACGGGGTCTTGTTTTATCTTGACAATGCTCCAGCACACAATTCCTTGGTTTCAATAGCTGATGCGCGTGTCTGTGGCTTTGAACTTGTTGATTACCTCTCCTTATTTTTGACTAACATCTGTTCCGCAATATGAAAACAATTGACTGGGGAAACAGTATTGCAGTGACGATGCAATATCTGCTGTTAATTACGTTTTTGACCAACATGAACAGTCTTTTTTGAACAGCCAGACATCAGTTTATCTGAAACGAAACAATGCAGTTATTAATAAGAAGAGTTGAAATCAATGTATGCAAGAATTTACAGCTCTTGCATGACTCTTTCATAGTCATCCTATGAACTTTTCAGCCCATCTTCTTACCTGGAAAGAAACAGTGCAGCTATTAATAAGAAGAGTTGAAATAAATGGACGCAAGTTTTCACTGTTCTTGCATGATTCTTTCATAGTCAGCTTATGAACTTTTCAGCCCACATCCTGCCTGGGTAGAAATAATGTAGTTATTAATAAGAGTTGAAATTAATGTATGCAAGTTTTTAAAGCACTTGAATGACTCTTGTATAGTCATCCAATGAACTTTTCAGCCCAACATCCTACTTGAAAAGAAACAATGCAGATATTAATAAGAAGAATTGGAATTAATGTATGCAAGATTTCACAGTTCTTGCATGAATCTTTCATAGTCAGCCTATGAACCTTTCAGCCCGCCCTCCTACCTGGAAAAAAGAATTCAGTTATTAATAGGAAGAGTTGAAATTAATTTATGTAAGATTTCACAGTTCTTGCATGACTCTTTTATAGTCATTTTATGAACTTTTTAGCCCACCCACCTAGATGGAAAGAAACAATGCTGTTAATAATAGGAACAGTTGAAATCAATGTATGCAAGATTTTAAAGCTCTTGCATGACTCCTTTATAGTCATCCTGTGAACTTTTCAGCCCATCCTTCGACCTGGAATAAACAATGCAGGCATTGATAAGAAGAGATGAAATTAATGTATTTAATATTTTACAGCTTTTGCTTGACTCTTATAGTCATCCTATGAACTTTTCAGCCCACCCACCTACCCGGAAAGAAACAATGCAGTTATTAATAAGAAGAGTTGAAATTAATGTATGCAAGATTTCACAGTTCTTGCACGACCCTTTCAAAGTCAGCCTATGAACTTTTCAGCCCACTTTCATAAATGTTGACTATGTCAGATGAGAAGCCACATAATATACTATTGATAAAATACAATTTACTTCGACTATCAATATACTAAACGCATATCTCAAAACTCCGAGTACAAATTCGTAATCAACATATTCATTTTCGTCTTGTCATTTGATTTGCTAACAAACAAAGCACTTTTCATATTTTCCAGTATAATTTATTATAAGACAAGGCCTTTTTAATCTTATGCACATGCGTAAAGCAAACTTCTTTGTCCGGAACTGGAATTAGCATATTGGATATTGTTGCGAACATATGCTTTTCTCCTAATAGCATAAATCTTTGTTGCCCAGTGTAATTTAGAAGCGTAAGCATTTTTGATTGATTGATTGGTGTCCTTCATTTTGCCCGGTGTAATCGAAACAAATTACTGATTGCTTATTGAAACATTATTCTGATCACTAAAAAGTTAATTAGAACGTGCGAGTCGCGTAACAGTTACTGGCGGGAACTTGGAATCAGCAAACAGATTCCCGCCTATTCTGTTACGCTTACTTCGCACTAATGCTTTTGGGAATTTCATACATTCATTTCTTCTTCCGCAGACTCGAGGTTAAATTACAGACTGTGCTCTTTAGCCATGGTTGACAAAACATCTAGAGGAATGATAGCTCTGAATTTGAAACCACGACGAAAGGAAAAAGAAACCACTGCACTGTCTTGACCAAGAAATTATAGCAATTCTTATATAGTAATGAAAGGAAAGAAGAAAGCCCATAAAAAGCAAATTTAAAATAATTCTAATGAATAATAATAAAGTTAGTCTTCATGTTTTTGATAATATCAATGATGAGGAGAAAGTACTAATTAATGTCGAATCTATTACATTCACTTAGGTACTAATACCCTTGGGAAAGGTATGAATCCGCTTGTTCTCCTCTCAGCTATGAGTAAATAGCAGGACAGACCAGATTCTATAGCCTTGGATGGCAACTAGTCTACCGTAGAAAGAAATGGCAACCTATTGAGGTCAGTCATGTATCAGAAGATACATAATCACCTAAGCGTGTATCACGCATGGCACATAACTGACTATACCTGAAAGGATTTCTAACTGCAAGGTTATTTGCTTCTTATATATATATATATATATATATTGTTTCATTTTTAAATATAATAGAATATTAAATAAAAATGACAGAATATTAAAAAAAGAAGTAAGTCAAAGCAGAGAATGATTCATTTTTATTTAATTTTCCTGATAAAGCATCTTTAATTTTAATCATTTTTATGCTCTGTGGCTTTACAACTGGAATTTTTTATTTATAGTGTTTAGTATAAATGCTTGCAGGAAGCACACAATAATAATTATAACTTGAATATTTTAGCAATGTCTTAAATTGAAAATTTCAGATTATTAGTAGCTATCGTAAAAAGCCCTACTTTACACAGAAAACTTGTCAAAATAGTGACATTTTCTTCAATTTCAACTGCTGATATCTCGTATTTGAGGCTATTTTGATAAAATTAATATGTAAACAAAATTTAATCTTTTTTTTCTAAAGATACAATTCTTTCTTGTGTGTGACGATTAATTTTTATTCCATATTTATTTAAGTTGTCAATATTTCAATGACCAGCATTTTTTCCACATTTTCAAAGTTGACAATTTCATAGTGGCATTTTTTAAACTTGTTGTACTTAAAGTTGTCTCACTACACATATCAAAATAGTCCCATAAAAAAGAACTCAATTTGGTGGACTTAAGATAAGGTTTGAAATTGTCTTTCCCCCAAAAATTTCTTAATTGAAAACTTTAGTGAATAAAATATCAGAGAAATTCAACTCTCAAAATTTTTTTAGCTGGTATGCATGTGCTTTGTATACCCTTATCAAACTGGGCGTCCTCATTAGGCTTTGTATATTTGTAACCCATCTTCACTTTGGTAGCGGGCTTCTCTCTCAATAATAATAATAATAATAATAATAATAATAATAATAATAATGATAATAAAAATAAACAAAATTTTCAGCTTCAGTTGCATTCCATTCACGCTGGCTGCGTTTCATTCATTTTGTCACGTTGTTTACCAGTACAACCGCTTTTCTCAAAACACGTGACATTTGTAGAAAGACTTTTTGTTTTTCAAAATATATTTTTTTTATACTTGTATGGAATTTTTTAACATAACTTGAAGACAAATAATGATTTTCTTTTTTGAGTCCCCCCACCCCAGTCACAATGGGGCGGTTTCCTTCAGAGCCCTCCCCTGATTAAGATAGACTCTTCTTTTTGTGTATATAGTTAATGTAATTAAGTGTCGTTCCAGGCCTGTGCCCGGCTTCTCCCTACGATTCAAATCAAGATTCTCAACCTCCCCAGTTTGGCCTGCGCTTTTCATTCCGACAGTATTTTTTTTTTTAATTTTGTAATGCCCATAAGTTTTTTTTCCCACTCCCTACAGCGGAAACTCTTATTTTTGAGGGGTGGACGTGTATTACTAACATCTTTCTTTTTTCAGTTTGTTTTCGGGGTCATTATCCCCTAACGATCATTTCATAACATTGATAGAATTTTTATGCAATTGTAAATACTGAAATTTTAAGTTATGGGGTGTTTTTCAGTATAGGCCCTGTGTGTGGGTGGGTGTGAGGTATGTTGGTGTATGTAGGAGCGAATGGTGACGGATAGATTCTTATGGTAAATGAGTAAATTGTAACAAATGAATGGGTTGTGAATGTGATTCGCTAGTTATAAGATAGTTTCGAGCAGCTTTGACCCATTCTCCCCCACCTTTACGGCCCTGTGCCACAATTACTTCATTTAATCAGTATTAAATCGTAGACAAACATACTGTCAAAATATTGTTAAATCTTTTTCTTAAATTGCGTTCTTCTCTAGGTGTTGTAATAATAATAATAATAATAATAATAATAATAATAATAATAAAGCTTTATGTACGATGTATGTATTTTAAATAAAAAAAATGGTCAGTGGAAGATATCATGAAGCCATTTCTGACCTTAGGTCATTAGTTGGGTACTAGAAGGAAATGTATATACAACAGAGACTCATGACGATGATGATGAAAATAATAATAATAATAACGATAATAATAATATCATAGCAAACAATGCAAATGCAGAAAGACCAATCCCTGTTTCATAGATTACACAAAGGTATTTGATAATGTATGACGTGAAGAAATACTTGAAATAATAGAGAAGCCAGATTTACATGGGAAAGGTATTCGAGTAATCCGTACAGTCAACTGGACAAAACAGCCTTTATGAGGATAGGGAACGAATTTACTGAAAACACAAGAATAGAAAAAAGCGTAAGCGTAAAGAATGTGTTTTTGCTGATTGTATTCAATCTATAGAGCGAGATGACTCTAAGAGAACTTGATGACCTAGCAGGATTTATTATCGGCGGGTATTATCTTAACAACATAAGATACACGGATAACACTGTGATAATTGTCAGACACAGAAAGGAAACTGAAGGAACTATTAGACAAGGTAGTAATGAAAAACAAGAAGAAAGGACTATTTCAAGAATATAGAATATATGGGTGTCAGTAGAAGAGACAAGTGCAAGGTGGGGTGCTACGAGATGGAAACGCCAGAATCGAACTGGTAAATAAACTTAACTACCTGGGTAGTGTAGTAAAAGATGCCGGAAAATGTGAGACAGAAAACTGGAGGTGCACACGAATAATGGAAAATGTCTTCTAGAAACTAAGGGGCCTACGGTAATATCACGTTGATCACCGAAGTTAAGCAACATCAAGCCTGGTCAGTAACTAGACGGGTGACAGCATGGGAATAGCACATGCTGTAAACCTGGAGTTATGTATGGTGTTATGGATAATGGTTCGTAATTGTTTTCGAAGAGCAAATCTCCAATTTCAGTCAATGGATTCTTTCCAATCAAATGATTTTAAACATCTTCTAAAAACAACAACAACAAAAACAAACACACAGACAGTAGTTTACAGTCATATATCACACTGAAGCACTGGTTCCTGTACGATCACTGAAGTTAAGCAACGTCGAGTCTGGTCAGTTATCTAGAATGACCGCTTGGGAATACCAAGTGCTGTAAGCTTTGATGTGCGGCTGGTTTAATGGATAATTGTTCGGAATTAGAAATCGGAGAGCCGTGTTCCAATTTTAGTCGGGTTTCTTTATATTTAATTACGCGGGAAAGGTATGAAGCCACCACTTGTCTCCCCAGCTATGGGTTACTTAGTAAGGCTTGTATCAGTAAATCATTATTATCTCCCTCGAAATTCCTAAAATCTAAAAATATTTTCTGGCTTTAAATAGCCTGCAAAAGGTTGATAAGCCATAAAAAACAAATGGATCAATCAATAAATTAAGCGAGGTAATAAGAGATAAGAATATATTGTAAAAAACAGTACTGAACATCTATGTAATATCTAATCTCTCCTATATGACAGTAAATGCTGGAAAATCACATTGATGTTTAAAAGACTTGAAGCAACAGAAATATGGCAAATGCTAAGAATATCAATGCCATCAACGTGAGCAACGAAAAAAATAATAGAAACTACAAGGAAACTGCTGCTAACAATTAGAAAGTCTGAAATATCTCGAAGATATAATGAGGAAAGAGAGCCTGGAGAACTTAACACTCACTGGTTATATTGAAGCAAAGGAAGACAAACGCCAAATGAAAAGTCGTAGGCACTGATCAGTCAGATTACCAAAAACTTGACAGTTAATTGTCAGTAGTTAATTAAATGTAATGTAAACTGTTATCTTCTATCTTCTTAGTTTCTGTTCTTTTATTGTTCTCATTCTTTGATAATCACTTTCTGAGCGACGGTTCGACTCTCTGTCTACGGACGGAGAGGAACCCGAAGGAGGCTACGCCGAAGGGCGGAGTCTCCTTCGGGGAGGTAAAACCGGCCCTGAACCCGTTTATACGGTTTCAAATGGGCTATTTTTTGGCCGAGCCTAATGGCTCGGAAATGCCCACGTTAAAAAGGCCTTGTGCCACATGACACCCTCGTGGGGGAGGGGGTGTGACTGAATATCGTCAGTCGTTCAACTCTGAACTGACTGCACGGTTAAACTCTCTTCCTACGGGCGGGAGGAACCCGAAGGAGTCTACGCCGAAGGGCGGAGCCCCCTTCGGGGAGGTAAAACCGGCCCTGAATCCGTTTATACGGTTTCAAATGGGCCATTTTTTGGCCGAGTCTAATGGCTCGGAAATGCCCACGTTAAAAAGGCCTTGTGCCACATCACGTCCTCGTTGGGGGACGACTAAATATAGTCTTTGATAATGACCGCTTAGGCATACTAGGTGCTGTCTACTTGGATGTGCAGTAGAATAGATAATGGCCGAGTTCCAACTGCAGTCAATTTCTTTATATTCACATACGCGCAAATATTTGTTCTCCTCCAATATATGGATTAATTAGTAGGACTTGTATCATCTTCTAAATCTAAAAATATTTTCTTGCTTTAAATAACCTGTTAAAGGTTGATAAGACATAAAAAATCATTCAGTTCTTCATAATGTTTTTTATTTTATTTTTCTTATATTCTTTGACACTCAGTAGCCCATTGCATTTTAGCGGCTTTATTGCCTTGATGGAGATGATAGGATAAAAAAAAGATAGCGAATAACCTACTTTACGAGTTTACGTGAATAAATAACCGAACCGAGATAAAGAGGTATAGTCAAAGGGTAGAAGTTATTTGGAGCAGGAAGTTGTGGTGGGCCATGATCGCTGTTGTCTTGAAAGGAAATGGAATAGAAAAGAAGAAAAGAATATAAGCGGTAATACTTGAGAAGTGTCACTTAATTTCATTAAAATCAATATTAATTATGATTGTCATTAATGACGGGAATAGAGTAAAGACTGCCATGGATGGTATAATGGTGTAGGCGGTAGTGATCAGAGGTAATGGGGTCATTTTATAATGGGCGATGACACATGGTGACGAAGTAAATGATGATAACGATCCGAGTGTCTGGTGGCTGTGCATACCCCCCCCCCCAAACAAGCGTTGCTGTTATGATGGCAATGATGATGATAATTAATATGTTTAACACATGAGCATCAGATCATTGTTAAAATGTGCATTCTATGCATCTAATTTGCATACTGATGCCAGATCAAACGGTGCTAATCTTGACTGATAATGGCCGGCGATTTTTAATGTTACGAACTCATGGCCGCAGTGTACCAAAATGGCAGATTTCGGTGCTTTGTCCTGCCTTACCCGCTCATACGGACATTCTCTCTCTCTCTCTCTCTCTCTCTCACACACACACACACACACACACACGGACACACAAATTAACATACACATACAATTACTCACACACTGGTCCGCATTCACTTTCGCACATATTTACATCCACTTGCGCAAATATGCACACACATACGCTTTAAGCCTATGTATGTACACACTTACATTAACGTTTACGCAGAGAGAAGCGTAGACACATACACGAGCGTACACGCATGCATACACCTACATATTCGTGAGCAGAAACGCACACAACCTGCACTAGCGCATACTCACACCGAAGTTAAGCAGTATCGAGCCTGGTCGGTACTTAGATGGGAGACCGCTTTTGAACAAAAGTTACTGTAAACGACCCTCTAAAATATGAAATATGTTTCAGCTTTAAATAACCCACGATGTGTTGATAAGCCGTAAAAAAACAAAACAAATGAAACAAAATCACACTCACACGCGCAAAGCATTGACGCACATGCGTTCTCATATACGATCACACGCAGACAGACATACACAATCCCGTACTTAGACACATAATGACAAACATATCGCATACGTTCACATGTACATTTTCATTTATGCCCACATGTATGAGAATGTATTTTTGGGAAACAAATATTTACGGACTGTCACATAAACTCGCATATATATACTCATACATGTTCACATGTCCGACACGCTCACATATACATTCCTATACATGTTCACATGTCACACACGCTCACATATACATTCCCATACATCTGCACATGTCCGACATGCTCACATACATTCTCATACATAAGTGTATGTGACATATAGGCATATATGAGAATGAACATGCCAGCGTGTATGGCATGTGTGCTACAGTCCATAAATATTTGCAACTTCCAGACACAATCTTAAATAAATCTCTTTGCAAACAGATGCCTATCCGCTGAACATCAAGCTTATGTAATCCTTTACAAACTGTAGCTTAGATGTGGTACAAGGCCGAACGTGTGGAGCAACTAGTGAAAATCAAACACACTATTCAGTCGTAATTGATCTAGCGAAACATGTTTGCTAAACATTTCATCACGTCGAAGTGCCTAAATTGAGCCCATATAAACACATGCAGTGAAATGTGTTTATATATATGGGTAAGGTGAGAAAGAAAGAGAGGGATTCAGTGAAGGGGTAGGGGAGAGTGAAATGAAGTATGTGTGCGTGGGCGCAAGCGTGAGCCTGTATGTGTGTGTGTGTTTGTATGTGTGTGGTGTGTGAAGAGAGTGGATTCATTTAGAAGAAAATGGTAGTCCTTCTCGAAATCTTCTGAGATGCACTAATTTATCAGGTACTCTAGGTGTGAGCGTAATGGTAAGCAAGTTTAATCTGGTCTACCATTAGTAGTCAGTTCGATCCTCAATTGGTACTCCATAATAAATACATCGACATTCTGTAAACCGTTAATTGTTGCTGTGTCGACAAATCAGCCAAGCTAGTCTAACCCAATTTTGTCAGCTTGACTAAGAACAATAAGCCTACACGAAAAAGCACGCACACATATCTGTACACTATCTCAGAAGTTGAAGACCCTCCAATCTCTGTTCGCTAAACCACACACAAACACACACACAAACACACACATAATAAATGCGAATGTCAGTGTGTCACTGTGTCACACCTTTTCAACTTTACTCCTAGAGGTCATTGTGTGTATATGTGTGTGGGTGTGTGTGTTTGCAGGATGTACAGTAATATCCAAATCAAAAGGGAAGGTAATCGAAAAACTCCAAACGACGCATTGTAAGGAAAAATGCGTTGGGATCTCTGAGGATAATTGGCTACCATAAATCATAAAAGGTTGCCATAAAACAAACAAGCAGGCACGCATACATTTTCTGTTTTCTGGTAATCGGATGTGATAAGGTAATTTGATTTATGCCAACCTCTTATCCGCAGAGACACAACGCATTTTTTCTTACATATAGATTTTTTTTTATTATTCTAACCTGGAGAAGCCGAACACATTAGCCGTTCTTTCGGTGAAACGCGTCGTTTATAACATTTCCACCATTGTCCTCATATATATATATATATATATATATATATATATATATGTATATATATGAAAATATATAGAAAATAGGAAGAACTGGTTGTGTCCCTTAGTATTTTAGTTATTATTTTAAAAAAATGTGCTCGATACAAAAGTAGAGCATAAAAAATATATAAAAATATGATTCCAAATCGCGACATAAGAAGTCCCATGTTTCAAAACAAAGGAAAACTTCAATATAATTATTTAAATCAAATTGAGTTAAAATAAGCTCTGTTCCATCTTCAAGCGAAATTTTTTTTTGGAATAACGTGTTTTGAAATTTACGTTTTAAAAATTGAAATCAAAAATGGTAACAGCCGAATTGTTTAAGTTGGGTAGGCGGGTGTTGGGTGTTAATAATAAGTATCAGTATAGTTACTTTCGTAGATGTTCAGGGAAAAAAAAATTAACCCTCGTCTAGTTTGCATGTCTATGGAGATTTATTTTTTTTTTATTTTTATTTTTTATGAAAGGATTTGTGCATATAAAAAAAACTGTCGTCAACGTTTGTTTTTTGACGATCATAAAGGGTTAAATTTAAACTATTTATTTCGGCTATTTATGAAATATTGTATGCATGTTTTTAGTTAAATTCAAACCATGAATCTGATGAGTGGGCTATGGATTAAACATAAGCTAATAGTTCAAACCAAAAAATCTGATGATTTTAAAAAACCGTTAACTCGTGTCTATTGTTTAATAGATTATTATTATTTAGAAGATTGTTGGTCTTCTGATACTCTACGAAAACCGCGAAATTGATATTAAGGACATCGGACTGTATAGAGATGATAATTAGTTTTTTGAAAAAAAAATCAGAAAAAATATTTAGTGAATTTAAAAAACTAAACTTAAAGATAAACTCTAGACTTACCTGGCAACACATACCAACCTTATAGTAAACCTAATGCTAACCCTTTAATATACACCCGAAGTCAAACCACCCTCCATCCATAATTAAACATATACCCTCATCAATAGAAAATAGAATTAGCATGAACTCCGCTAACAAGGAAATATTCCAACAACACAATGGCTTTATAACACTGCCCTAAAAATAGTAGTTATAAAAATGCTAACATTAACTACAGAGACAATTGCACTGGCCATAGGAAAAAATATCATTTGGTACACCCCTCCGTTCAACCAAATGGTTAAATTCTAAAAAAAAAACCTAACGTCCCCACCAATACTTAGTAATATATTCAATTTAAAATTAGTTACAGCTGCTCTGAAAATCTTGAACGTTAATAAAAAACACAATAATAAGATCTTGAACAAACCCCATGCCTAAACAGTATTAATAAAAACCCTGCACTTAAATCAGAAATAAAAGTGAAAAATTAAAAAAATAGAAACCTAGAAGACTGCCCATTAGAAAATAAACTGCATTAAATCTGTGGTATACCAATGTACTATATCATCCACTGAGAGCCCTAGCACTAATAAGATATACATTTCCACGAAGAATGATTTTTTAGCATAAGTGTTCTTTCAATAATATAAACTAAAGAAATCAGACTTCCCTATCTAAATATTTTTTCTGAAGGAAACAAATAGGACACCTAAAGTTAAATGGACAAATCTAAAACTTGGGATGAAAGCACATAATTAATCTTCTAAATAATAATAATCTATTAAACTAGACACGAGTTAACGGTTTTTTAGGCATCATATTTTTGGTTTGAACTATTAGCTAAAAACCAGCATACAATATAATAACTTGTTTAATCCATAGCCCACTCATCAGATTCATGGTTTGAATAATTAACTAAAAACATGCATACAATATAAACCCTTCATAAAAAAGCCGAAATAAATAGTTTAAATACCCTAAAAAAGATAACCCTTTATGAAGTCGTCAAAAAACAAACGTTACGACAGTTTTTTTATATGCACAAATCCCTTTCATAAAAAAAAAAAAAAAAAAAAAAATAAATCTCCATTAGACGAGGGTTAATACATCTTCCGTTTCAAAGACCTTTCCCTGACTTGACATCTACGAAAGTAACTCTATACTGATACTTTTAACACCCAACACCCGCCTACCCAACTTAAAACAATTCGCCCTAGCTGTTACCATGCAAATTTTGATTTCAATTTTTTAAAACACGTAAAAAAGAAACACGTTATTCCAAAAAAAAATTTCGCTTGAAGATGGAACAGAGCTTATTTTAACTCAATTTAATTTAAATAATTATATTGAAGTTTTCGGCTCTTGTTTTGAAACATGGGACTTCTTATGTCGCGATTTGGAATCATATTTTTAAATAAATAATTAAATATATATATATATATATATATATACGGCCTAACAATAAAGAATGATCAGCCATGCAATCTGCAAAGTGGTTCTGTTCGAGAGCTTTTCACCACTTCCTTATATATATATATATATATATATATATATATATATATATATATAAAGTGGACAAAAAGTCTAACCCTACAGGAGACAATGTTTTATGCTAGACGCAATCGTCAGGCCATATGTGTTGGTTTTATGCTCGACTATTTATAGATACAGGTCAGTGATGCATTGTGTGTAGTCTATTGTATTGCATTGTGGATAATAGCAAAAAAATACACAGTTATTCTCACTCTAGAATAATTGTAAACACAACCTTTCCAGCCCACCAAAGCAACCGTTAGAATAATACTGTAGATTACCCACAATGCAATACAATAGACTACCCACAATGTATCATTGACCTGTATATATGGATAGTCGAGCATAAACAACGCATATGGCCTTCAGATTGTCTTTTGACTTTGCGTCTGACTGTTTAAGTCTTGTAGACTTCACCACTGATTTCACGTTCATCTTTTTGTTCAATGACCACTAAAAAAAGTTTTATTTTCGTTACATTTATTTTACATTGAATGTATTTATTGCAATTTTTGTATTTTATTTTTCATTTTCAATTTTTTTTACTTTCTCTCGGCAATAAGTTAATTTTATTTTAAAATTTTTGCTGGTGTAAAGTCCTTTTATTTGCTGCACTAGTGTTTTTGATTTATTTTTCTTTTCTTTTAATTTTGTTGTAAGTGCTTGATATAATGGAATATGTATACACCTGAGTTCCCCCTCACTGGAATATGATTGGCTGGTGTCCGTCATAAATACAGACGGACATGTAGGTACGACAGAGAGTCTAAGTCTATGAAGACGCCCATTGGACTATGCCATTGGCTATTCTATTGGTCTACACCTATTACCTGCGACTATGTCGAGTACCAGTCGACTACTGCTACCGTATTCTACTTGGTTATAGTAGCCAAAACCACTTACCTACTTCGATCAAATATATCCTTTTCCGGGACATATCACTGTTTAAGTTTTTCTTCCCTTATTAAAACTCCGTCTTTAAAGCCCAATGTTTTAAATTCTCTTATCTTTTGTATTCTCTTATTCTCTTATTCGTATCTGTGAAGAAACAAAATGGATATTCTTGATAAAGTCATTCAGAGGACGAAACGCGTCAAAGAGAATTGCTTGAAAACTGTAATAACATTTCTATTCTAATTGTCAGTTCAATTTTTGTTTTACGCTAGGCTTTCTGTGAAATTTATTTTTATTTTTGGTTTATTTAGGCCATTTTATATTCTTGATAGGCAAACATTTTTTGCTATACGTGCGTTTAATTTAACTTTTTCAGTTTTTCTTGTATTGATTTTTGTTATTTTTATTTAATTTAAAAGACCTCCCTTTTGCGTTGTTTTATTGTTCTTGTCTCTAAAGTAAATTTCTTTTATTTTTACACATTAAATCTTTTTGTAATTTCCTTTGTCTGCTGGTAAACCCAGTTTTTCGTCTTCCGTTCGAATTTTTTCATTGTTAGTGTTTGTACGTTAAACTAGGTTTTATTTTATTTTATTTTCCCCCACAATTTATAGAAATACTTTAATTTGCGTCTTAATTTCTTACTGTTTCTGTTTTATTTATTGTTTGTTTCAATTGCTTAATTTTACTTTCCTTGTTTTGCCTAGAGAAAAAAACACAAAAAATGGCACAATCCCTTGCTGAAAGTCCTCCCCCCCCAAGTGTATAATCAACATTACAGAGTTTCTGGAGAGAGCCAAGAGTTACGAACATCTTATCAAAGAAGATAGACTCTTAGTAGACTCCTAGAAATTACAGAGAGTAGAGAAAAATTGTGTCTGTCTTTAAAGAGACAATTAAAGGTAGAGGTTACTTCATGTGGGAAGTACTGTTACCCACGACCGCCGACTGTGAAGACGACTCTAATGGAGATCTTATAACCAAAGATTTCATAATCCGCACGGAATATGAGGGCAGGCAAAAAAAAAAAAAAACTATTATGAGGTTCCTCCTCAGGTCTTAAGAGAGCACTTGGACGCCTATCTGGTACATTGCGGTCATATATTACGTGCTAACCCTCTGTCAACCAAAAAAGGAAGATAGAG
The DNA here is from genome assembly GCA_903632075.3 of Acanthosepion pharaonis. Taxonomy (NCBI): domain Eukaryota; kingdom Metazoa; phylum Mollusca; class Cephalopoda; order Sepiida; family Sepiidae; genus Acanthosepion; species Acanthosepion pharaonis. The sequence goes on from CAHIKZ030005066.1 coordinate 3,597,883, forward strand.
ATTTGAGATAATGCTGGATCGTAAAGCTTTCATCTCCGTCCCCAGCTGCCAGAAAATACCAGACATTGTGTCCGGCCGTAAACCATACCGTTGAAAGTATGGAAAGAGTGGTCCCCTCTCTCATTCCTGCCCAGAGAAGAAGGCCTCTGTAGTTCTGGCCCCCGCCGAAGCAAATCCCCCTCTGGTCGAGTTTGTTGTTTCCGTTTGCTTGTGATGTGAATGCCAACAATTGGAAACGGTGTAGTAAAGGTTGGGTCTACTGCGCGGGCCTATTTCCCGAAAAGCCATTGTCAACCGCTTGTGCAACCGCGGAGAAAGGAAAAGAGGGAATGGCTGGTCGTTGGTAAGACCAGAGGGAAGTTCTGGACAGTAGGACCTCAGTCCCCATAAGCCCACAGGAACAAAGACACGAAAAGTCCCACTACCTCTACCAGTTCCAAGGGCAATGACCCGGTCATCTGCGCGGAAAAGATGAGAGAAATGAAAATATGGTACGAGCCAAGTTTTGAGAAAAAGAAGAAGTTAGAACAACTAAAAGCATCTCAGTATCAGTCTATATTTCTGAGATGTATTATATACACTATTTACATTGTTCGGACTATCGTCCTCATCTTTGTTGCCATATTTATTACAATGTTTCGGCCGTTGTACGTGCCGGCCTTCTTCAAGAGGTTGGAATGTCAAATTGAATCATTTATTTCGCTCGTTCACTGGGGTAAACTTTTCTAGTTCCGTATGCCATGTCTAATGAATGAATGTCAGTTATCTCCTATTAACTCACCTCTCCGATTTCTCCACTGCCTTAACCTGGTATTGAACACACACTCTTTAGGTCCTGTCATTGGATCTAACTAACGCCTTTATCCACTGTGCCATGGGTCCTTGTATGAATTTCTGGTAAAAAAACATGCAATGATAACAGCAAAAAATTTCAAATTGAGCACTGGTAAAAATGGTTGCTGCAGACATGTTTATAAGTTCTAGAAAACGATACACAGATGTCCTCAAGGGCACATGTCACAGTGGATAAAGGTGTTAGTTAGATCCAGTGACAGGACCCAAAGAGTGTGAGTTCAATACCTGGTTAAGGCTGTAGAGAACTTGGAAAGGGGGAATTAACAAGAGATAACTGATAACTGACATCCATTAAATATGTCACGTGGAACTAGAACAGCGAAATAAAGGGATCAGTTCGGCATTACAACCACCTGAAGAAGGACGGATCGTACACCGGCCGAAACGTTGTGATAAATATGGCAACAAAGATGAGGACGATAGTCCGAACAATGTAAATGGTGTAAAAGCATTTCTGAATTTCAAAAGACCACAACGACCTCCAGCAGCTCACACCCCTTCCTCGGTACCATCTTTTTAAATCAAACAATGTATCATGGCTCCAATTTCAGTCACAAAATCTTTATCACCTACGCCATCCCATTTTAAAATCCCCGCCCCAAAAGGCTACAAAACACTCCCAAACCTATCTCCCGCTTATACTCTGATCAATCCACCCCAAAACAAGACAACACAAAAGACAAAAGCATTCATCGGCGGAACCAAATGAAAAAAGAAACCCATCTACAATTTAAGGGAAGTCGTGTGTCTGGCATCGAAAGTGCAGTCGGAAAAGGCATTAACGCAAACGAGCAAAATAAAAGATTTAAAAAATTTTTACATTTCAAAGAAGTCAATTCAAATTTTTAAATTTCAAAGAAGTCAATTCAAATTTTTAAATTTCAAAGAAGTCAATTCAAATTTTTAAATTTCAAAGAAGTCAATTCAAAAGACGTTGAAAACTCCAGAAAGTTTCCCAACGATCAGACTGTGTTAACTGTGGTGCGATCAGAGAGAGAGAGAGAGAGAGAGAGAGAGAGAGAGAGAGAGAGAGGGAGATAATGAGAGAGAGAGAATGAGAGAGAGAGAGAGAGAGAGAGAGAGCCCCCCAACAAATATTGCTGCATTCTTCTCTCTCTTGTTGCTTCTTAGTTGTCTCCATTTTTTAACAAAGTTGCCTTCGTCTTTCACGGAAATTAATCTCTAGTTGTCTTGATTCGGGGATAAAAGAACATCAACACAGGGAACTTAACTATTTTATTAAAGTTAACGTATACATCTTCTAACTAGCCAGTGGGGTCGCTTTCTCCCCCCCCCACCACCGAAGAGCATTTTCATATATGAAAATCAACACGACTACATTGCTTGACGTGTAAAAGCCAACTCCCTGAAAACCTTTTTTCTATCTGTCATTCTCACGCTGGCTCTGCCAATCAAAATCAATTTCATTATTTTGTCTTCTATCTGATCCCTAAGATCAACCCGAGGAAGTTAGAGCAGAGATACACTTCCCCCTAAAAATAATAGTCTGCTAAACTCTTATTTAGCATACTTACCTAACCATTAAAAAATTAATTCATGGATTTTATTTCAACGATATTATTCTAAAATCTCCTCTACCCTTTCATGTCTCCATATATCAAGAAATCAAAAGAAAATGATTGAATCCATCAACACAACAATAAAAACAATATTTCAACACGTGGCAGTATTTGACGTAATTTTCAGTTGACAATATGAATATAATAGCGTCTTCTAAATTCTTCCAGTTGGTAAGAACATTTTGTTTTGTTATTATTAGTTACTTTGTTTTAATAAACTCATTTCGTTTTTGCCTTGAAAAAGTCTACATTGGACGAAACGCGTCGGCTAATATTACAGTTTTCTTATTGTCTTTTACATTTATAAATATATGTGTATGTATGTACGTATGTATGTATGTATGCATGTATAGGCTTCACACATATCGATATGCGCAACGATTGGTTAGAAACTAACCGACCAGATAACAAAGAAGCCATTTTGAAAATGATTCCAAATATGTCTTCTTTTCATTTCTGTGTTGACTTCCGGCGTGGCTGATTCGAATCTTACGGATCACTTAATTTTGGACTAGACTCTCTGTCTAGTTGAATAATGGTATCGTCATTATTTCATTCAGTAGTGCCATTAGAATGAATACGTCCATAGAGAAACACCCTGAGAGGCACAGGAACACGGACGTGCGGCCACATACATATGATATCAAATATAGAGGTAAGTAAACAGGCCTATGTGCACCAGTAAACATCGGTGTGTACGCATTGAATTATCGAAAACCATGATTACGTGTTTGCTTGTAAGATCAAAAATAAAAAAGGATTCTCGTAGCGCTTAAAACTGAAAAAATTGATCTTATCTGTGACTAGCAGTATAACCCGTCTTCGATCGGGATGTTTCACTACTGGGAATTTTTGCCGTTCACTTGTAACAGTTTAAGTTTAAAGTTAGCCCACCCCAAAATCAATATTAGGTACATCTCCAAATGGGGGGGGGGGGTTGAATTTAAATGGGGGTGACTCTGAAAAAGGTCCCTTTTTGCGTTCTCGATCTTCCATGGACCGTCATAATAATAATAATATACGATAATTTTTACTTATAATATAATTTTTTTTTATAATTCTAATAATGTTTTGCGTTAGATTTCAACTCCCTAAATTAATTGTATGCTGTTTTTTTACAGACAATAAATTTTGGCTTTTATTTTTGCGCAAAGTGTAAAAAATCAGTTTTTTCGATTTTTCACATTCAAGGTTGTAATTTTACCAGCCATTTTGGATTCAAAACCGACACTGAAAAATTATCAAACAAACAAAAAAAAAAACAAAACAAAACAACAACAAAAAAAAAATCATCGAAATCGGATGGAAACTGTGGAAACGCATAAACAACATCCGATCACCCACACAGACATACATACACACACATTTTGAGAATTATAGATTGATATGTCCCGGAAAGGGATATATTTGAACGAAGTAGGTAAGTGGTTTTGGCTACTATAACCTTTTGGCTACTATAACCAAGTAGAATACGGTAGCAGTAATCGACTGGTACGCGTTGTAGTCGCAGGTAAGAAGTGTAGATCAATGGCGTAGTCCAATGGGCGTCGTTATAGACTTAGCTCTCAGACTAAGGCTCTTTGACTCTCCTACACGTCCGTCTGTATTTATGACGGACACCAGCCAATCATATTCTAGTGAGGAGGGAACACAGGTGTATGCATATTCCATTATATCATAGATATAGGTACTAGTTGAGTTTTCAGTGAAAGCCGAACAATTTCTTGACAAATAAAATTCAAAACAAAATTGAATACAATACGAAAATTCCAATATGTGAGGAAGTGTAGATGCTGACAGGTTAAAGTTTGACACATAAAACTGAGTAAAGTATTAAAACACGAAGAAGTAAATTCAGAAATGAATAGAGGTGTTGGCCTGCAATGTAAGGTCTGACTTTCTATATTGATGTACAATATCATCACAAATGAAGAAAAGAAATAGAACAACCGAGATGTGTTTCTACTGACGAAGTTTGTAATTATCATGGACAGAGCATGCGACAAATGAGGAAGTACTAAGGAGAAGATAGACTACAATTAAACAGCCCATAACCATCAGAAAGTGACAACTGAATATTTCGGATACATAAGGAAAGAATAATTGGAAAAGTTAACACTCACAGGATGTATCGAAGGCAAGAGAAACAGAGGAAAGTAGCGAGTAACCGACGTGAGAAGTTTGAACCAGTGGCTGGTGGAACAGGTACTACAAGGTAAAAATGGTAATAAATAAGAAGAAAATACAGGAGGCTTTGGAGAGCCATAATCGCCACGTCTTGAAGTCCAGTTCTTCTAGCATTTTTAGTAGGATTATTCCAGTGCTACAATAAAGGCTGGAACGACTGTGACTTTCATGTTCCATAATTTTCTTACGAGTCCCAGATATTTATCTAGATTTCCGGTTCCTGTTAATTTTTATTCGCTGATCGGCTGGCACACAGAAATCCGTATTTTTTTTCCTTCCTTGTTTCTTCTTGTATTTCTGGCTGAATTTGGTGATGTATTTGAATCACAAACTCTCAGAGGATACCGTATTTTGCATTTTGTAAGGCAGATTCTGGTTCTTGCATAATAAATTGATTTTCACAGTCACCTCGTAGTCGTTGTCTCTGTTCCCAGGGGATCACCCTTCCGACCTATTTTTGTACGACTCTTTCTGAGCTAACTTAATGAATTCTCTTATTATTGGCCTAGTCATTTTTATTCCCGTCTCCACATAGTCTGCATTGCAATTTCGCAAAAAATTATAAGTTCTATAAAAAGAAACTTAAATTATGCCAACAACAACAACCATTGGTGGCTTTCAAGGTTTAGCAAAGACCCTTTTTAGTGGCTTATCTAGTAACGTATTTTCACCTGACATTAGTGATCGGTATTACAGCTTATGAAAAAATAACAACTAAGTATGATCACTTTAATGTAAAGCAAGTGTTAATGACCGTGGCTAGTTTGTTTCTCACTGTGTGCCGCACATTTTTTGGTGCCAGATTTAAGTTAATTTAGTCAACCGTAGTCGGGATCATCGACTCAATGCGAGCGATCCTTTTCTTAATATGTGATTCGCCAGGGCTACATACAGTTTTGAATTTAGAGTTTTTCCTTTTTCTAGGCCAGTTGTCAATAGCGAACGTGTTTTGCATTTTGCAAAGGAAATTCTCGTTCTTGCATAATAAATTGATTTGTATAGTAACTTCGTACTCGTTTACACTGTTCCCAGGGGATAACCCTTCCGACCTATTTGTACCTAATTTTAAAGCTAACTTAATGCATTCTCTTATTATTCGCTTAATCGTCTCATTTCAGTCTGTCCTGTTATTAACCCATAGGCGGGGAGAGAAGAACTGGATTCATACGCTTCCCAAGGGCATTAGCAAATGGATTCATGCAATGAATTTGATTGGAATTCGAACTCGGCTCTCAATCAACCCCCGTGCCCCCCTTAACTTAGTAAATAATAATAGCGTTAAAAAGCCATTAATCAAATTTTGATTTTAAAGGCAGATAGAAACTCCCCACATCAATATCTGACACGATCTCCCTAAATTCATTCTTCATCATTCTGTCCAGCTAAAGTGCGTATATAGATAACATGAGAAATACATGGGAAATCAATTTAAAATTGTTTTTAGTCTATGAATTTGCTGACGTGTTTAATAAGTATAGCATAGTTTGGCACAAGATCAAAAGAGCGAGACCCTCAGTAAAATATCGAACTTCTTAGTATTAATGGCCATATAGATAAGCTCATTAACCAGTACGCATGACTGAGGCGTCCTTGCAGACTAATTTGTTCAACGTTGAAAGTGCTTAAAATATTGCTTTATTGAACTGTTCGTCCATTTCACTTCTATTACTTGTCTAGGAGCGCTTAGGATTTTCTGTTTTCAGAATGTTGGCAATTATTTTTATTGCTTGTGTTGGGCCGTTAAAAGTCTTTGGTTTTCTGTAAATTGGGGTATTATTTTTACTGTTTATCCCGGGACGTTTAGGATTTTCTGTTTTCAGAATCTTGACGTATCATCTTCAGCACTTGTCTTGAAGCATAAATAATTTTTTCTGTTTTCAAAATTCAACGTATTAATATTATTATCATCTTCGATCATTCGTTTAGAATTTTTCTCTTTTCATTAACTTGACGTAATAGTTTTATCACGTATCGTGGGACGTTAAGAATCTTCTGGTTTCAGTAACTTCAGTAATGCCCGTCTTGTGGTGTTAAGGATTTAGAGTTTTCAGTAATTGATATATTATTTTTATTGCCAATCGCTGTGGTTCAAGTTTTTTTTTTCTATTTTTCTTCGATTCGACGTCATATTTATATCGATTGTCTTTGATCTTTTACAATTTTCTGTTTTCTGGACATTGTCTTTTTTTTACCTGTCCGATTACATTATTGACTTCTTTTCAGCAAGTTGATATTATTTTAATGGGGTATTAAGAATTTTCTATTTTCTGTATTTGACGGATTATTAACCGTTCTGGGGCTTTTAATGATCTTCCCTTTTCAGTAATCCTTTTCCATAAGTTAATATTATTTTAATAGTAATGGTAAGGTTCTGGTTATCAGTATCTAACTTATTATTCTTTTGCCTCTTCTCTGGCGTTAATGATCTGTTACTTGGCATATCATTTATACTGACTATCAACACACATTAAGAATCCTTTGCTTTAAGTAACCTGAAATCTTTTATATTGTCTGATGTGGAGCACCGATATCTTTTATGCTGGGGTGTTAAAGAAGTTCCGCTTTAATATTTTGCCCTATAATTCTCACTGTTTGTCTTCATACACAAAGGAATTTCCTTTTTTTTTTTTTTTTTTTGGAAGCTTGGCTCATCAATCTTATTTGCTTATTGTTGGGCCTTTAAGAATCTTCTGCTATCTGTAGTTTCTATTTCTAAACGATTATTTCGATGATAAATCACTCGGCTTTCTGTCCCACGCGACTAGAATCGAATAACTAAAGGCTGATGTCTGGGAAACCATTCAATCATTGCACGACATCTTTCCAAATTTGTTTAGCATTTGCATTTCTTTGGATAAGCCACAACTCAGAGCTCTATTCTTCGGCATCTTTTATATAAAAAAACAAAACAAAAACGAATTGACCTAAATATTTGAAATTCTTCGTCTTTTTTTTATTTTTAATATCTATATATAGGACTCCAAATCATCTTCTACTCTCCTAGAATTCCCTTTCTTAAGACTAATGTTCATCCAATAAAAGGTCCAAGAGACACTCAAAGTAGAGTGTTACTGTGTGGTGTTGTACGAGCGTAAGAAAAGAGGTGCAGTTCATGAGGTTATGTAGGAAACATAACGGTGAACGCAAGACTTCAATAGTTCAAGATTGTAATGATCAGAAATAACACCCTGCCCAGAATCTGTTTCTCAAAGCAGCTTACTCATATAACTAACTCCCAAAATTACTTATCTGGTTAAAATTTATCAAATTAGATTAAATATTCCTTCTGTATTTCCTGCGTGGAGATCATTGGAATATAGCAATGGTTCTTAGAGACCCAGGTCACATCCCTCAATTATTTCCTATTTTAAAGAATATATTAAGTAACGTCTTCTCTATACAAGGCTCAAGCGCCACACGATGTAGAGGGTTACTGTGTGGTGCTTTATAAGCGTTAGAAAAGGCCACAAGTACAATTTATGAGGTTATATAAGAAAATGTTGAGGGGTCCACCCCTTTTTATACAATGGACTCACCCAGTGTATACTTATACTACTGCCAGTGAATACCCAAGAGCAAGACCGAAGAGTCGAGTCCAGAGTGACAGAGTAAAAGGTTGTAGGTAACCGGAAGAGTGAGGGGTGAGGTAACAGCGTTGTAGGAGTCACAGTGAGCGAGCACGTAGACTCAGTAAGAAGTCATACAGCGATACTTCAATACCAAAGACTATATATATATTTTGCTACTAACCCGTATTCCTGGAACTACTAACCTGCTTTACCAGTTTGTATTATTACGTTAATATATTATTTTTATATAGTCATTCCTGGCGTTTGTTATTTATTGGTACCGGATTTCAACCCGGAATTCACAACAGAAAGATAATGGTTAAGCTTAGTCTTGAAGAGGTCAAGATTGTAGTGATTGGGAAAGCAGGAGTCTGTTACACAAAGCAGCAGTTCTTGGAAAGCAGATATCCGAGTGGAACTTTTTAAAACTAATGGAATACAAAGAGAATGAGGATGATTCATTCTTGTGTACGTGACATGGCGGGTAGCGGCTACAAAGGTTAAGGTTAGTGGAACCAAGGAATGTAGCTCGTCCAGACACTTACCATAGAAATCGCGACAGAGTAACGAAGTTTCGTTTTGAGTAAAGATGTTGTAGGGTGGAAAATAATTCTTCACTTACAAGGTAGCAAAGATACTTTTGAACTTAAGAAGACAGGCAAATTAGAACTGGACAGCTGCAGCCCAGATATGGCAGCAATACTACATTTTTGGTCCGATCTAGTTCTCTTAACGATAGAGTATAGGAGAGGGAATTAGACACTTACTGGAGCCGCACAATGAACAAACTATTCTTCCAGCATCGTCAGCAATACGTCGCATATATGAGTTCCACTTTAGGTCTTGGGTGAGCACGAGTCACAATAGAAGTTCAAGGCTAGGAACCTCCTTGAGAGAAGGTCCATCTGCCATGACAGGTGAAAGTTCAAGGTCTGCTTAGTTTTGATGGTTTTGGCTGTGTTAAATTTTACAAACCAGTCCACCCACCATTGAGCACCCAGCTAGGACACTCGTATACACATACAGACAGGCACACACGCAATCCATTGTTTACAATATATACCTACATATACATGATTGCTGTCGATTGATTAGACGATTAAGATCATTGCTGGCAAGTTAAATCTATGTTGTGAATTCAAAGCTAGCTTTCTCATAGACAGCTTACAGATCACAACTAAAGAGGTCAGTCTCTCAGACTATTTAACTCATAGCTGGGGGCATTTTTGATGTCAACAAACATTGTTGCCACTTTTGTGATGTCAACGAATACTCATAATTATTTTCGTAATGCTCGTTGTAGCAGAGATTTTGTAATCGCAGATACAACTATAGTAACGCCGTTGAACAATACTAGTGTCAGACGCCTTCGAATAGCACTCACACAAATAGTACTTGTTCCATAATACTCGCTCGAAAAATAACCACCGAATAGTAATCTGTATAGTGATCAGTATAGAGAAATAGTGTGGAAATAGTGAATAGTATAGAGAATAGCGAACCGTACAATAATAGAGGATAGAATAGAAATGGTGATCGTGTCGACGTCACACTACTTCCAACTTATGTGTTTTCCCCATGGTCACGTGATCCACTTAATTCAATAATGGGATCGCCTGTGTTTGCTCTCTGGCGATCCGTGTTCAAACTCCAGTGTCGGCAGCGACACTTTACTCCTATACAACGGGGCAAATAGAAGAGATTGATTGAAGCCTATTCCTAACGGTATTAGCGCGTGAGTGGATGCAACGCGTCTGGAACACATTTCGAGCCGCTATCCGTAACACCACCGCCCATCCGCATATCCATACATGCAAGACGGTTGCCACTCGTTTCTAAGTATGCCTGGTCTGCAAGTGTGGCTAGATAATCCCTATTGTAAACACCTTCTCAGGCGCATTTGCGTTTCTTCAACACCCGCAGAGCTAACTCGATTTATACTGCAACTATAGTGAGTAGACTTTTATACGGTTTCTTGGAGCGAGCGTATAACCCGGTACGACTTGCTATTGCTAACATAACCACTCTCTTCTCCTGGAGAGTTTCGTTTACCAAGTTACACTCACAAGGCTTGGGTCAACCCATGGTATAGGTTTTTAAGGGATTACCCAACATTTTTCCAGGCCAATATTGTCTTTGACAAATCGACCATGGTTTCATGGTCGGAAGGATAACTACCCCGATCCCGTGCTTATATAGACAATGTGGATAGAGGAATCAATAGGGCATAGCCATTGTCGGTTTCACGCCACTAGCGATCTTCAGACCATGCAGTCACATGCAGTTTGGATTCCTATGGTAACACTGTCTATATCTACTATGGCTCTATCTCCGACATTGAACATAAACACACACACACACATATCAATTATATACTGTGCAAAAAAAGTGACAGTCAATTTCTTTTTGAAAAAATCTTGTTTTTTTCTTAAAATTTTAGATAAAAAATAGAGTTTTAAAAATATTTGTGTATCAATAAGGGAGATGATATATTGTCTGCAATTTTACAAAAAATTCTTAAAAAAACAAACCAAAGCATGTTATGTTTTGTTTTTAAGCTAAATATTTACTGTGCAATATTACTGTGTAATATTTAAGTGACTCATTTTATATTTTACTAGCAGCATGGCCCGGCGTTGCCCGTGCTTGATTCAAAAATCGTACGACTAATACAGCAATCGCTATCACTTGACTTAAAATATTTTTGCCCTTCCTTGCCTTTAGAGGAGTGCCCTTTGCCGAGCTGATGTTGTTACATGCCTTACTTCTTGCCTATATCACACTGCCAACTTTTTCTAAGCTCTATAGTAAACATTAAATCTGTTACGAAAAAAGAACTAAACAAAATAAACACAATACGATCAGCTTTAAAAAAAAGGAAAAAACATTTTTAAGGGTTGACCGATTGTTGATTTGCACTCTGTTTGGGGGGAGGGGTGCTCAGAGTTGAAACTTCACATGATGACTCCCAATGGCCTCTTCATAAATCCGCTCGGTTTTCGCTAAAAACCGACATGCGGTTCAGACGCAATCTGGGCGTATCGGTTTTTGGGTTTTATCGATTTTCCGCGCTGTTTAGGGGTCTGTGGTCATGAAACTTCTGGACAACACTTCTAATGGTAGACTCTAAGAGAGTGTAAAATTTGGTTGAAATGCGATCATTCCTTCTGTAAGCAGAATTTTTTCGGTTATCGATTTTTTCGATTATCGATTTTTTCGATTATCGATTTTTTCGATTATCGATTTTTTTCGAAACCTGATTCCGAACTCAAAAATCGGACCCCGTCATGTCCTTACGGCAGCCATTTGCAAACTTGTGTTGAAAACCGCATCGAAATCGGGTGAGAAATGCGGCATGGGCGAGGTAACAACGCCCACGACAGACACAGACAGACAACATGAGAAATATAGATAGTAGATAGATAGATTAATTATGTACAAATTTAAGCTAATATTTTCTTAAAAAATAAAATTTAGCAAAATAAAATAAAAAATTAATTAGTAATTTATGCTCCCACTTTTGTTTTTCAAAACTTTGTTGACACAGTCCGGCATATTCTTAACGAGATTTTGGCAGATGTCATATCCTAACAAACTGTTCCAATCCGCAATAAAATTCTCAATCAGAGCTTCTTTGTTTTGAATGATTTTCTTCAAAAGTCTCAATTATATTACGCTCCATAAATTCTCGATTGTGTTTAGCTCAAGAGACTGCGGTAGCCATACCATAACATTCACATTTTTTTTCGGTAAATAATTTTTCATCTGCTTTGATATGTGGAAGGGAGCAATGACTTGCATAAAAATGAGATTTGATTGATCAATTTCGAGTTTTTCGGCAGATGGCAGCAAGCAGGTGTCCAATATTTTTGAGTATTGAGTGCTGTTCAGCGTTTTGTCTACTGATTTGGAAAACTGGTCTCACTGAATGAGAAGTCACCCCAAACCATGAACAGGATGCCTCACACTATTAACTGCCATTTTCAAAGGGTTTCCTTCACTCCTCCGTCTGATTTTCGTTCTTTTGTCTTTTGAAAACATTTCAATATTTGTCTTGTCGAAGAAAAGAACATTTTTACAATCCGACTCGGTGAAGGACTTGTAAGTGTTTGCCCATGCTAAACGTTTAGCCTTATGTGTTTTATTTAGCAATGGCTTAAAAAACTTTTGAATAGGCTTTGTAACCTTCGTTCAAGAACAATCGGAGTACAGTAGAACAGTTGACACCTACTTCGAGATCATTTTTCAAGGTAGCAGCAATTTCTGTACTCGTAATTGACCGGATTCGGTTAATTTCTCTAATGATTTTGCGGTCGATTCTCTCATCCATCTTGTATTTTCTACCCCTGTTTTCTACTTTGACAAACGTTTCAGTGGGATTGAAGCTTCTCCTCGAGGCAGTTGAATGAGAATTGTTGACACTATTTGCAATTTCTCGAGTCGATTTACCAGCTTTTGATAGGGCAACTATTGCTATTTAACAGACTACGGTGTGTGCTTATAGCTTTTCATAACAAATCACTAATTAATTATATTTTTGGTTTGTTTTATATACTTTTAAATAATTGTAGAACTTTCTAGAATTGTTAAGAGTATTCTGGAATAAAATTATGGAAATAAAATTACAAGGTGTTTTAAAATAATAACACGTTTTTTAATGAGTCACTTTTTTCCACAGTAAACTTGTTAAATACTCAAAATCTTTTATATTTTTTTTAAATAATAGTTCCGAATATTTTATAATTTTACTAATAATATGAATATTTTTAATTGAAAAAATAAATAAATTTTTTATTTGTAATTAAACTTAAAAATAATTTAAAAAAGTTATTGCTAAGTCAATTTTTGCACAGTATAGTATATATATATTTAAGGTAATGGTTTTATTTAAGGTAATGGTTTTATTTAAGGTAATGGTTTTATTTAAGGTAATGGTTTTATTTAAGGTAATGGTTTTATTTAAGGTAATGGTTTTATTTATCAATCTGCCAGATTTTCATCAATTTAAATGTTATTTTTAGTGAATAAAAATCTGTCGGAAATCTTAATAAATCCATCACCTTTGGATATGAAACTGAGTAGATATTAAAATGACGAGGAATTTAATACAAGAACGATTTCACTTAAAAGTACATTTCAAACTTTACTTGTTCAGCGAAGTTGCTCCTTGTCCAAGACTGTTAAGGCACAATGGCTCTAACGACGGTTTGCCTTTGCTTAGAGGGACGTAGGCTCGAATCCTGCCGGAGGCGCATATTTTTCCTTTAATTAAGAATTCTCAAATATTCAGGCCGGTAGACGAAAATAAATAAATGGAGCGTATACTCAAATGTGAGTATCCAGTAAAAATAATGTTTAAAGTCGCACATATATATATATATATATATATATATATATATGCGCGTGACTTCAAACACCTTATATATATAAGGACGAAACGTGTTCGCAGAAACTGTTTCCTCTTATTTCTTTCATTTCATATATATATATATAGAAAGAGATAGAGAGATAATATTAGTGGTAAATATACACATACATATGCAATCATATATCTAAAATATATAAATATATACACATACATACATACACATACATATATATTTGTATAAAAAACAATTCCAAGAGGATAGAATCCAGGTAGAACTCAATGTCCAGGACAGAGTAAGGATATAATAAAAAGGCTTAAACACTAATATTCCATGGTCATAATTTATTCCATTGGAATCGTAAATACGATTCAATTCATCAATTCAAAAGTGAGAGAAATATGAATGTTGTCGGATGTCTAATACATTAAAGATGTAACCGGAAAGGATAAATTTTGTGGTGACATACACACACAATAGACGATATAATCTTAAACATCAGAAGAAGAGGGAGGGAGAGGAAAAGAAAAGAAGAAGGGGTGGGGGAGAGAGATGGGGCGGGGGAAACTAAAACTGAAGGGCATTTATTAAAAGGGCCGCTGTGTAATTAAGAAAATTTGACAAATTACAAATCAAATATAAACATATAAAAACAAATATAACGATTATCTAATCTAGCAAGGATCTATATTTCTATGTTCAAAAACACATGCGTATACACACATACACAACAACATATTTATATTTACACGTACATACATAAATATAGGCGTGTACACACATACATATACATATACCCATGTATATATATATATATATGTATTCATATACATATACATATATATATATACACATACAAATACATACACACACACACATATATATATATATATATATATATATATATATACATACATAAACACACACACACACACATACATACATATGCACATACATCCATACACATTCACTCCTACATATATATAAACATTTTTCTTTTCTTTTCCTCTCTCTCTCTCATCTTCTGATCTTTAAGATTATATCGTCTATTGTGTGTGTATGTCATCATAAAATGTATCCTTTAATGTATTAGACATCCGAGAACATTCATATTTGACTCCCCTCTTTAAAACTTCTCTCTGTTAAATTTTAATCTCCCGCCTTCATCTTTAGACCTTCCTGTTCTTCTCCCGTTCTTCTCTCGTCTGTTACCCCTCCCTATAGCTTTCATTTACTCTAACATTCGTCCCACACTCTCATACATACACTCTCACTAAATTTTATTTTTTATTCCCGGGGTTGATTTTCTGTTTTCTTTTTGAATTTGTAGGTCTGATGAATTGGATCGTATTTACGATTATGACCATGGAATATTAGTGTTTCAGCCTTTTCATTATATATATATATATATATATATATATATATATATATATATATATATATATATATATATAATTGAAATAAATGACAAGAAGAAAAGGCTTCTGCGAACATGTTTCGTCCTTTAAGAAGTTTCTGTAGGCAGCTGTAGAAATTTTATTTTGTAACCTGTACATATAAACAGAAGAAACATAGAATCATAGTCCGATTTCCTTCGAGAAGGACGTTTTTGTTGATTAAGACGAGATATGAACAAAAAGTATCGGGACTGTTTCTATTCTACCGGCAAAGTACGCAGAATGAAGACGCTTAGGACACATTGGCCTTGAACTCCGTCGTGCATACACACTTAATTATGATGCTTTCGTCCATTTCCGTTCTTTATGGCAGTGCTTGGAAGGAAAGTGTGTAGAGAGTGGTCGTCTCTCCGCATCACAGAAGTTCCATCAGCGAGCATAGCTTGTACAGCAGTCTTGGGCCAAGGATAATAGTTTCCAGGTCCTACGACCACCATATTCCTCAGAGTTCGCACTTTGCGATTTTTCCCTTCTTCAAAAATCAAATCTCACTTGAAAGGAAAAAGATTTCAAGACATCGAGGAAATCCAAGATAATACACCAAGGTACAGCTTAATATCCCAAAAAATGGGGAATGGGGAAAGGATTATCTTCTTCTATCTTATAATTAACCTTAGCTAATCACAATCACTACCCCAAACATACCACAATATTCCTTGCACCAAAGCAACAAGTTCTTACCATTCTTACTACATCCACAGTGAAAAGCTCATCCGAAAAATTACCATGTTATATAGGAATAAAGTGTCACTGCAAACACTTGAGTTTGAACATAGATCGCCAGTGAGTAAACACAGGCGATCCCATTATTGAATTAGACCACGTGACCATAGAGGAAACGCATATATGTAGGAAGCAGCTGACGACTAACGATTGCTGTTCCTAGTCTCTCCTCTATTACTATACGGGTCGCCATTTCTGTTCTATCCTCTATATGGACCGCTATTCTCTACTCTATTCACAATACTATTTCTCTATTCGGATCATTATACGGATTACTATTCGAGCGAGTATTATCGAGCAAGTGCGAGTGATATTCAAAGGCGTTTGACATCAGTATTGTTCAATGGCGTTACTATAGTTGTATCTGCGATTACAAAGTCTCTACTACAACGAGCATTACGAAAGTGACAACGAGTATTCGTTGGAATCACAAAAGTGGCAACGAGTGTTCATTGACATCACAAAACCATGAATATATTTATAGAAAAGGCAAAGGGTTACGGTGGTGGGAATGTGATTGAGACGCCAGATCAGGGCCAATAATATTGCTGATTCTTCTTTGGATTTTGTCAAGAAGCTCTAGATCTCACACTATATTTTTTATTAGATATCGACGATTTTGTCGGACGATTGAGCAAGTAACTGAATTGAAAAAAATGAAAAAAATGAAATGCGAAGTCACGAAGAAAACGGCAAAAAAAAAAAAAAATCACAGAGAAAGACATAAATGCTCCTGATAATGTTGTAATGAAAAGCGAGACATTTCAGTAGGAATCTTATTTGGAAGCATTCCAGCTTCCAAATATGAATTATTGGTCTCAGCACTAGGATCACCAAAAAGAAATTGATTACTATCAACGTTTAAAGTATTTATTTGGCTTTGCCTGGCTTTACAGTTAATAAATAATCACACACACACACACATACACGCTTAGTTTTGGCCAAATAGAAAGAAGCAAATATCTCAGCCACTAAATAGATTCTCTTCCTCTTTCATTGTAGCTGAGATAAGCGACCCTCTCTATTTGTCACTATGCCAGCCAAGGTTATTCTCATCTATCTATCTATCTATCTATCTATCTATCTATCTATCTATCTATCTATCTATAAGGACGTGCATGTTTGCATACACATACCTATTCTAACTGATTAAAAGATTCGTAGTTGGAGACCAGTTTGGTCGTTTAGTAAGTTCAAATTCTCTGTCTGTCTCAGTGCTGTGGCAATGTACCAATTTAAACTATACATACAGACACACACACACACACACACACACACACACACACACACACACACACACACACACACACACACACACACACACACACACACACACACATATATATATATATATATATATATATATATATATATATATATATATATACGCGAGATTATGGTGGAGGATTTATGAGCAGGATTACTCAGTATTTACACTTCCCTTGGTGTGTAATGTAACAGAATTATTATACCCTTATGCACACACGCACACACTGATCCATATACACATGCATTCAAGGAGGTGCTGAATAGTCGTCTGTCGGAATAAAAAGGAAATTACCGTGAGCTATTAAACGTTCTGCATATTCACCCCACAATTCAATACATTCTGAATAACGTTCACTTTTATATCTACATGCATTTCATCCCTGACATTGAACTCTAACACATAAATATAGCATAGCTTATTATATATATATATATATATATATATATATATATATATATATATATATATATAGATAGATAGATAGATAGATAGATAGATAGATAGAGAGAGAATTGCTTGAAAACTGTAATAACTATATCGAACTTTTTGACAGTTGTTGCTACTTCTTGTCTAAAATAGATGTAAAGGGGTTTTAGATCAGAATAGATACACAACATATCCTGTTAATAGTAATAATATTTAGGATAATTATTTAATAATATATATATAAATACAAGCGTCATTACCATCAAAGTCTTTTCTAAGATAGATATGAAATGATAGGGTGTCTATGTAACACAAACTTCACTTTTTAAAAAATCTAAATCTCGTTTATATAAATATGGCAGTATATTGCGTTTCTTAATTAGAATATGGCCCTGTCGTTTAATGCTTCTTATGTTGCTATTTAGCTGTTTTTTTACCCAATAGGAATTAGGGGCTTTTCCGAAAGACCTTGTACACCAAATATGACCCTATAAGAAGCAAACTTGCACCAAAATGGGCAATCGGTCTGAGTTTATAACTAAGCATGAATATAAATGACACAGAAGAAGAAACGCAGGCATCTTACATCTGTTATAATATATATATAGTCAAAGAACAAGTGATTGACTGAAGCCATGTCACTGTCAGGTGTATGTGTGTGTGCGAGGGGGTGGCAACTAAATGGGTACGCAACTTATGCGTACCCATTTAGTTGCCCCCCCCCCACCATTTAATGCTAATTACTGGAGAATATGTCAACAAAGGTCCGGTGTCCCCTAATGCAACATATATATATATATATATATATATATATATATATATATATATATAACACTTATATACTATAAATATATATATATATATATATATATATATAACACTAATGAACTTATAAATGTAAGCTGCTATACTCGTCCGGCAAAAACCTTAGATGTTTTAGCTTGTAACAAACCAATACCCAAAGGAAATAAAAGGGTAAAAAAAGAAAGAAGTAAAAACATATACTTCCGGCGAAAATAATCGTCTAGAATCTAAGTTCAGAGTCCAAAGAAAAAAACCCCGACAAGAGTAAATAACTAAGCAAAGTGCTCAATACGCTAGGTAGAGCAAAATAAAGCAAAATAGACCAAAATAGGTAAACCTAAAGAGCCAGACAAACTTACCTAGGTTTCACCAACGCGGATCATCAGGGCGGACTGGTTATTTAGGTTTAATTATATATATATATATATATATATATATATATATATATATATATATATATATATATATCTGTGTGTGTGTGTGTAAATTATTTTCAGATAGAGCGTATCTGTGAAGAAACAAAATGGATATTCTTGATAAAGTCCTTCAGAGGACGAAACGCATCTGCTAAAAGAATAGTTTTACTTTGCCTTTATGATATTGAGTCCCCCCCCACGAGGGTGTCATGTGGCACAAGGCCTTTTTAACGTGGGCATTCCGAGCCCGTCGGCTCGGCCAAAAAACACAGTATAGTAGGGTCGGCTGAGCACTGTCTGTGAGAAAAAGAGCACCATGACGTAAGTCACTCCGCCAGAAATTTGGAAACACTTCCATACATCCAAATAGAAACATATAAATATAATTTAAATACCATATATTCGATGCAAAATCTTTTTTATAAGGAGAAGAGACTCATTATGTGGATGTGTGAAAGCCTGCAAGGTTAAAGCATGTCTGTGTGACTGTATCTTTGTGCCCTTGAAGAAATGTTTACGGCTAATTTCGTCAATGCACTTCGGTAGTTACGACAAGGATTTCTCAACCCGTTAACTCCGGATGACGGAATCATCTGTCGTTGGTTTATAGGTTAAGTTATGAACTGTTCATCGATAAAAGCTAATTTTAATTAGCATACATAAAAAAAGGATGAGATTTAATCGGTATATATCTATTTTTTTTATCTTTAATCGATATATATATATATATATATATATATATATATATATATATATATATATATATATATACTCGACTCTCGAATTCGACGTATGAGGGTCAAGCAGATCAGATCCTAGGAAACTGAGAGCACATGAGATTTGATTATAGTGGTGAAGGTTTCGTGCAGGACCATCCACACTTTTTGAAGGGCTGAATTCAGAGACCTGGTGCACTAAGTGCCACAAGGTCCCCAAACGACCCTCCGCAGGTTTTGAATTCAGAGTTGTCCTTCTCTTAGACCAGTTGCCATCCTATCTCAGTCTGTCCTGCTATTTACCCATAGCTGGAGGCAGAACAAGAGGATTCACACCTTTCCCAAGGATATTAGCACGTAAGTGAATGTAATGAATTCGACTGGAATTCGAACTCGGCTCTCAATCCAAGCCCCCGTGCCAAGAGGATAAAATTCAGGTAGAGCTCTATGTACAAGACAGAGCAAGAATATAATATAAAAGGCTCAAACACTAATATTTCATGGTTATAATTTATTGCACTGGGATCGTAATCACGATCCAATTCATCAGATCTACAAAGAAAACAGAAAACATAATTTTTTTCCCACTCCCACCCATACACACTCACTATAATTGTGTGCTTTATACACGGAGATATGTTCTCGGTTTTCTTTTGAAATTGAAAATCTGATAAATTGGATCGTGATTGCACACACACACACACACACACACACACACACACACACACACACACACACACACACACATATATATATGTGTGTACGTGTGTGTATACTAGCTGAATTACACGCTCTGTGATGCGTGTCACACATTATTTTTGGTCAGAAAATAATGATTGATTTTAAATCATTGTCATAATTTGCGGAGAAAAATGATGCATTTCAATATTACTCAATGATCTTGACGATGTGACCTCCATCTTCTGGCTTTCTCCTTCTATATTAATATTAGGAGTCATTTTCTTGTTCAAATTTATTTTATTTAAATCAAAGGGAAAAAATCAGTGGGGTGTTTGTGCAAAAACAGCTTGATCTGATCCGTTTGATATGTATTTGATGCAATACTTGATTGAATGAAATGATTAGCCGATTTCAACATTGACATGACAATTGAATATTTATTGTAATACATCGTGATTTCTTGCTCAACTTGACGTTCACATTGTTTCATGTATCTTACCGATGTGACCTCCATCTTCTGGCTTTTCTCTTCTATATTTTGAATAGGAGTCATTCTCTTGTTCAAATTTAAATCGAAGGGAAAAAAAATTATTTGAGGCTTTGTGTACCCGGGGACTCCCTTTGATCAAAATGAAATATACTTATCCAAATACCTTATGTAGTATGTAGTTCCCTTATACAAATTTAATTTTAATTTATTTCAAAGGAAAAACAATTTTCAGTGGTGGTGGCGGTAGGAGGGTCATAATGAAATATACTTATCCATGTACCCTGGGGAATGTAATTGCAGATTATATATGGCTTGTTGGGGGGGGGGGTCTATCTCCAAAACCCTAGGAGGAGTTCTGTAACAAACAGACAGACAAAGGTAACAACTTCATATATATATATATATATATATATATATATATATATGTGTGTGTGTGTGTGTGTGTGTGTGTGTGTGTGTGTGTGTGTGTGTGATAAAATATAGTTTTGAGATATGTTATATTTATGGGTAAAAGTGCTCAATATCAGGTATAGAGCATGCGTAAATATAAAGGTGAACACTAGGATCAACACCGAGTGACGACAGTTTGTTTTATGCTTGAACACAATCAAACACAAGAACAAACTGTCGTGGCTCGTAAATGGGAACCTTTATCACTCCAGCCACGGCTGAGATGGAAAGAATATGGCCGATACGTGCATACCATGCACACAATCAACTGGATTGGGAAAGCTCCTAAGATCAAATAAAACCGTAAGCCTACAATTATATATATATATATATATATATATATAAAGAATGTTCCAATAATTTGGACCGATTTTAAATGTGAATTAAGTTAATGATTTTTTCTTTTCCTTTCAGATTTAGCAAATTCAGTCGACGTTCAAACAGAAATGCAATGAGAAGTTTCCCAGGTCGCTTCATCTCTCGAAAAAACGAAATCAATTGGCCATCACGGTCGTACGACTTGACGCCTTTAGATTTCTTCCTTTGTGGTCATCTCAAAAGTAAGGTCTATGCCAACAATCCAACAACAATTTAACAGCTGAAGGATGAGATAATAAGGCATATTGGTGAGATCGAGGAGCAACTATGCAAAGACGTCATTAAAAATTTTGACCATCGAGTGGAGGTGTGCCGCCGAAGCCTTGACGGACATTTGGGCGATATTATTTTTCACACATAGTTGTCATGACTTAAATGACATGATCCAATAAAGAAATAAATACATTTTCACCAATAGCACAGATTTAGCTATTGCTGACTTTGATCCGTCTTAATGATACACCCTTTATATATATGATAAGAATATAATTTTAAGGTATGCTATCTTTATGGGTTAAAGTGCTCATTGTAAGCGTATGTAAATATAAAAGTGGACATTGAGGTCAACACTCAGCGGTAGCAATCTGTTTCATACTTAAACACAATCATCGGGCCAGCATGAAATAGAATGTCAGCGCTGAGTGTTATGCACATGATGTTAGTATTGGATCCCGCAGTTCTAGAGTGGTTGGCCGTACAACCATGATTTGAATCTCCTTTTCCGCATGACACCAAAGTGTTTCTATGGGATTGAGATCTGGTAACTGTGGAGTTAACTTCAACACAGAAAACTCATTTCTAAGTTTTATGAATCAATCTGACAATATTTTTGATTGAGAAAATTCTCATTGGAGACAAAGAAAAGAACACTGCCCGTAATATCACACTACCATGAATCAATCAAGTGAGCAACGACGAAGTTTTAGAGAAAATGGAAACAAAGGACATTTATGCTTAAAAATCAGAAAGAGACAGTTGAAATCTCTAGAACACATAATGAGGGGACTAAGAAAATTAGACACTCACTGGACATATTGAAAACAAGAGGGTCAGAGAAAAGCACCGAATAACCTGCCTAGCGTGTGAGAATGGATTGCAGAACAGGGTTTAGAAGAGACATCAAAAAGACAAAATTTACTAAAAGTTACAAAGGATAGGAAAATGTGGAGAGCCATGATCGCCAGCGTTCTGAAGCGACACGGCACATAGAAGAAGAAGAAGAAGAAGAAGAAGAAGAAGAAGAAGAAGAAGGAACTTGCGTAAAGATATATATCAGAACAAGGTTTAGGGCCGATAGCAAGAATTTATTAAGAGCTACAAAGGACAGGAAATTGTGGAGAGCGATTATCGCTCCCACTCTGAAGAGACACAGCATATAGAAGAAGAAAAAGAAAAAGAATAATATATGGTATGTTGTTCTGCTGGAATTGGCTACCAGACAGACGTACAAGAGACATGCAGGATGTCCTTAAAGTCTGGAAAAAAAGCAAAAATGCACATTTTCAAGAAATTAAATTTTCAACAACATTTTATTGAATTGGAATATTAACAGTAACGTCTTCAATATGATTTCCATCATTTGTGATGCAAAGGCTGATGCGTTTTACAAGATGCACGTGAACTCGATGCAATAACTTGACATTGTTGCCAATTTTAGCACATTCACTCTTTATGCGTTCAATCAAGTGTGTTGCATCTGTGATTTTCGTTGAATACACCTACATTAACATACCACAGATAAAGAAGTCATTTTTTTCTTCTCTCCACAGAATCCTGTTTAATCTGTGAAGGTAAAAAAAGTTATAATTAATGAGATTTCCTATGTGTCGAGACTTTAGGGACACTCGATATTTCCTATGTGTATAGACTTTAAGGAATCCCATGTACATTGAGTCAGCCACAATACCTAGGTAGTCTTCACTGTTTAAACGATCTTTCTTTTTTGAATGGTCTATGGTCTCTGTTCAATGTATTGGTCGTCCTGGGTATGACGATAAACTACATTCTGCAGCAAGACCTCTGATCGGGAGGTTTTGAGGAGGGTGGAACCACCTCTTAATTGCTGTTGTTCCCAGGTCTACGCTGACCCAGGGTGGTAGCACCTGTTAGGGTCCCAGTTAGGGGTAAATAGTGAACAACCAAACTGGGGTCAAAACACTATGAAAGTATAAATATACATTTTTATAGTAAAATTACCAGCAATACATTTTTGAAGAAAAAAATTACCATAAAAATAATACATATTCTATTCATACGAACGTATCCTAAAAAAATTGTCGACTTTAAATAACTCATTGAGGTTGATATACCTTAAAACAAAATAAACCAAACCAAATCAATGCGTCAGTGCAATGCTTATCGAGTTCGGCTAGCAGGCTATTCCTGCGATTCAGTGAATTCAGTCTTTATTACCTACCCTAAACCTTCGGCCTTTTGACAGATTAAACTAAGCCCAGTAAGTATTTGGATGTCGCCTCGTTCTGTGTAAATGTGTTCATGTAGCATATCATTAAACCATTAATACAGTATAAGGGAGTTCAGTCCTAACAATAGGATCCAAACCCTAAGCCTAAAACTTAGTAAATACTTGAAGGGCGCTTCGTGGTGAAATATTTTTTCATTATTTATTTATATTAATAAATAAACGCAGGACGTACAAGAGATATACAGGGTATCCCTAAAGTGTTGAGAAATAAGCAAAAATGCATATTTTCTAGAAATTAAATTTTCAACAACATTTTATTGAATTGGAATTTTAACAATAACGTCTTGTTCTAAAATAAGAAAGACATTATCCCAATTTTCATTTTAAATCCAACAATAATAATTGTAACATTTTTTTGTCAATAAATTTCTGTTTATCAGTAACTGCATTTTTTATTTGGCGAAAAAATAAAAAAAATCTATAAAAAGGCCAATTTCGAAGAAAAGAGGATATCAAGTTAACAATTTATTGAAATTTTAATCATCATCATCATCATCATCATCATCATCATCATCATCATCACCACCACCACCACCACCACCACTTTCTATTATAGAATCAATATCTAAATTGTCATTAAACAAATTATCATTCACAATATTATCTTCATCTTGTTCAAAATTATCTTTGGCCTCTTCATTCTCTTGCCAAAGGATGTCGTCTTCAAAGCCATCCATGGTTGTCACGAGACAACACATCTTGTTAAATTTATCGGGATAACCACTTGGTAATTTTCAATATTATTTTAGTCGCTTAGTTTCTATTTTATTCTTAATGTCAAGGTCGACAAGATGTCTTCGTAATTATTTCTTTTTTTTGACAAAATTTATAGATGCGTATTATTCATTGGGATAGATATATTTCTTAATTTTTGGATCATTTGTTGGGGTGCGTGTTATTTATGGGTGCGTATTATTTTCGAGAAATTACGGTAATATTATTCTGCGAGCTTGAATAATAGCCTATTACTGCCGTGTTGTGCATTCGATATTCACTGGGTGCCGTAAAATTTTAGCCTTGATCCAGACAAGGCTATGTTTACCTGATTCATTCTCGAGCTCTGTATAATGTGTTTACTAAGAATTCGTAACTCGATTTGGTTATATGAGGCCCCAAAGCACAATACCCGTGCGATCACGTGTTGCATCTATCCACCTTGAGTCGAACCTAAAAATGACGGCTTTTATTCACGTTATTGCTTTGCCTGGTTGAATGAAATGAAGCAACAACACAGATAAGGAGAGGCAAGATTAAAAAAAAAAGAAGAAAAGAATACAGAAAGAAAGAATGAAAGAAAGAAAGAATAAAAGAAAGTAACTTGGGCAGTTCTCGCATAATATGCTTTTGATACCAGGTCTTGTATTAGTCATGGATACACAATGAATCTTTTCATTGCAAGATAAACTTGTCGATTAAGGTGTAGTGTATAAAGGAGATTGTGTCATTGTTTAACAAGAGAGTTTACGTCTATTATAGGTTCGGATCGAAAAATAAAGAAAAAAAAAAAGTAAAGACTCACCTCGATTGACGCCGTGAAAGAAAAGCATAATATTTATGCAATTTCTCGTGTGGCACCGAGGTTTATGCAGGTGTTTGTGTGACCCTATAGAAATTGTGCAGATCCTATTATCTCCACCCCACCTGTTTTAAACTTTTCTTTCCAACTGCTCGCAATCTCAACCCTCAATGTCGGGTAAATGTCGCTTGTAAACCAGATAACATGGGGTAATAAGTTGAATTTCGGGTTTCGCTGAGTTAGTAAACGTGTCATATGAGGGCGGAGGAGAATATTCTTATCGTGTTTATGTGTATGTAATTGACCTCGGGCCTACACCACATTTATTATTATTATTATTAGTAGTATTATTATTTCGATTTCTGCTATAGTCACACTACCTACCAAATCTGCAGGAAGACCTAAAACAGGTTGTGGTGTGTTGTTATGGTTACATTTCATGATTTGTTTTTCGAACTCTCATAACGTTACTAGCGTTACATGGACTAAGTTCTATTTAGTGTGTCGTCTGTACTTATGAAGGCAATTTTTTGTATTTCTCTTAAGTCGGGGTTTACAGTGATGTTTTTTCAATGTGCTGTTGTATTCCTTTTTTATCATTCCAATCGCACCTATTATGACTGGTATTATTCTTGTTTTCAATTTCAATTTTCACATTCTTCTTCTTCTTCTTCTTCTTATTATTATTATTATTTGGCTCCCTAACATCCAGAGTTAAATCGCTTTCAATATACGCTCCAATCTTTTCATAGATTTTAATTTATGAAAAATTAACCTGTCAGACTTTATTATTAAGGGGAATTTTTTAGTAATAAATTTGATACTAACCAATCGATGTTAGTAAGATTTTCATAATATACTTACAAACGAAATATACATGAAATATATGTAAAATATGAAATAAAAATTTATATGTGAAATATATGGGAAATATGAATTTATATGTGAAATATTTGTGAAATTTTAATTTATATGTAAAATATATATCAAATATATATGAAATATATGTGAAATATACATTTATATGTGAAATATATGTGAGATATAAATTTGTGAAATACATGTGAAATATACGTGAAATATAAATTATGTGTGAAATACATGGGGAATATAAAATTAAATGTGAAATATAAATTTATAAGTGAAATATAAATTTATATCTGAGATATTTATGAAATATAAATTCATATGTAAAATATATATGAAATATATGTGAAATATAAATTTATCTGTGAAAAATATAGTACGAGTTTCAGTTTAGAATATCAATCCTTAATTAGAAATAAGAATATTGATAATAACACGTTTCGGGCGTGTTAGATTTGATCATGCTAATACTATACAACATAAATTTCATTTATAAATGATTCCAAAAGATATAAGCTGCAGAACCTTTTTAAAATCAATTCACCCCAAACAAGGCGAAAATGCCACTAAGGCGCAAGGGATTGCTAGAACTGAAAGAGAATGTGAAGTCTTTAGAAAGAACCCGAAACTCTATCCTAAACCTCTACTCTTATTCAAATGTCCGGAGAGGAGTGTGAACCGGACGAGTTCTTTATATTAACTTATGCGCAAATACACTAGTGAAAGGTAAGAATCCACTTCTTCTCCCCCAGATATGGGTTAATTAATAAGACTTGTATCATTAAACAATTATTATCTCGTTGGAACGGTGGAGTAATGTATAACGGCTCGGATTGAGGAATCGAAAGGCCGAGTTCGAATTCCAGTCGAATCCATTACATTCACTTACATGCTAATACCCTTGGGAAAGGTATGTATCCTCTTCATCTCCCTCCAGCTATGGGTAAAATAGTAGGACAGACTGGGTTCTATAGCCTTGGATGGCAACTGGTCTAGGAGAAGGACAACTCTGAATTCAAAACCTGCGGAGGGTCGTTTGGGAACCTTGTGGCATGCATTCGGTGCACCAGGTTTCTGTATTCGTCCCTCCAAAAAGTGTGGCTGGTCCTGCCTTCACCACTATAAACAAATCTCATGTGCCGGTGTCGGGATGTCGGTTTCCTGGGGACTTATCGGCCTGACCTCATACGTCGAACGCGACCGTTATTTCATTTCTTGGATTTAATTAATATATATATAGCCACACTGATTTAATTAATATAAATCAGTGTGGCTATATATATTAATTAAATCCAAGAAATGAAATAACGGTTTTTTGCAGGCACCAACAAATATATGCCTTAAAAATTATTAAATTATAAATGGATGAAAAAAAATTTAAATAATGAATCATAGAATTTTTTCCCCTAAGCTGGCGTTCCTCGCAGTTAAAGGATGAAGAAGATGAGTCACTTTTAATAAAAGCCGTTAATATTTAATATTTATTCTGTATGTTTTAGTATTTAAGAATTATAAAATCTGTTTTCAATGAAACGTTTTCCATTTGTCAATTCTCTTAGAAAGGTTGTCGGGATTCTATATCCTACTTTAAAAACATATACTATCGACACGGAAAACACATGGATAGACAATAAAAAAACAAACAAAATTTTTTTACCTTCAACACATTCTGAAAGATTGTATGAAGATTTGTCTTGAATTCATTTCAGAAAAGTCTTTATGAATTTATTGCTTTCGAGCCATACTGAAAATCTGATGTGGATTTACCTTTTTACATACATCATATTATATATATATATATATATACACATCATATTATATATATATATATATATATATATATATATATATATATATATGAAGAAAAATATACTGAAAAAACAAACAAAAGCCCTAATATGCGATTATGCAGTTTTAATGTTTAATGTCAACTTCGGACGTTTCGGTCTAATAGACCATCTTCAGGACATATTCATAAAACATAATTAACATAGACCATATACAATTCAACATGAAAAAGACGATGGACATAAAAAGCAATACCAATCCAAACAGATAACTGAAACCTTTTATAAGATCAGCGTTCCGTTTAAATATGATCACGTCGATGCGATGTGCGATGTTGTGAAAACGTATTCCTAAAATTTGAGTATTTTGAATGAAAAACGAAAAAAATTTTCTTTAATGCTCGACAAACGTACATATAAGTTTTAGATCAAAACATTAAACATTAAAACAGCATAATCGCATATTAGGATTTTTGTTTGTTTTTTCAGTATATTTTTCTTCATACTGTCGGATCTATATCCATATATTTGCTTATATATATATATATATATATATATATATATATATATATATATATAATGAGCTATGTTCAGTTCAGTTTGTTAATAAAATCTTACACCGCTTTATATTACAAATATTTCTCATAAAAACAGATATAAATTTAATTTCACTAACTAGATTTATCATATAGATATACCCTGAAAACTTTTAAACATTGACTTGCATAATAAAATGTGACAGAGTGTACATAATCCATAATCATGTTTACGTTTCCTTTCCGGAAATAACGCTTCGGTGACTCGTCTATACATAAAATCAAATAATTGCTCCGGATGACGCAGCTAATCGTAAACTAAACGTCTCTGGTTTTAATGGATAGCATTTCATGCTCCCAAGCCCCGAGCAAACAGTCTACTTTTGTAGAGGTTTCTATACTAGAGAGTATTATTATTGTTAGAAATTTTCCTTTCAATACGACAAAATATTTTAATCCTAAAGATGTCTTACAGTTTACAGGCACTTAACATGAGAACGGTGTATCTCGGGCGTAAAATGACTTATTTAAGGATAGGATGTCCCCAGACTCAAAGTCCATGAGATAAAGTAAACATAAAAGCTGGATGTTCTTCGTAATTTTATACCAGTGTCTTTAGTCGCCTGTACAATTTCTAGATTAGGCTCTTCAAGATGGGTAAACTGAACCAGTTTGGGCATAGAAGAAACATGCGTACCATAAATTCGAAATATTCGGCGGTGTGGAGTCTAAAACCGGAATGTTTCTAGAAAGCACAGACCGAAAACACTATACTCTCCTGTATCATGCTGCTCACAATACTTTGAAAGAAGTTCACAGAATATAGACAGAAGTATCAAAGGTGAAGGTGATAATACAAAAGATTCAATCAATGATATATATATCTTAACAGTAAGCTAATTGATTGCTATTAATTTATTAATATTATTTATAAATATTGGATTGATATTAATTTTAGTTATTTAAAATTCGTTTTTTTTATGGGAACATGTAAAGACTATTGTTTATATAATAGAACTTTGCTCTCCTGACGACCTACAGGTCAGAGTAACGAATAGGACACAAACTATAAAAATAAAAAAATCACTTGCAAAAGTAAAACATCACGGTTTGAGGACTTGTTTTTACGTTTAAGAGGATGAACATGTTGAAAGTTAACCCTCTCAAAAATGAATCTATCTAAAATGTTACTAAATTCTTCAATTTAAACTTTTTTTTTCAGATTAATTTTATCATCTATAGAAACGAAAGAAGACACCATTTCCTGGCCAACATGTGAAAAGCGACGAGTTTGAACTGAGATGTCATAAGCAACAATCAGTATGACAAGATCAAACATTCCAATACCAAAATTCAAACCTACCATCAATATGTATAGGTTCTGAGGATTGCAGTGTTGATTTTTACTTCCAGATTTTTTTGTGTACTCTCACTTACCCCATCAATAGAACACCTCCCCTATATATATATATATATATATATATATATGTATATGTGTGTGTGTGTGTGTGTGTGTGTGTATATATGTATAATGTAAAATTAACTTTATAAAGAAATTATTCAGTTTTATTTTGTGTTAACTTCAATTTCATAAATGATTTTATCCGTCTGTAAAAAACATTTAAACACATGGTTAATTTATTTTCGTAATAATTTTTTTTATTATTATTGTTTATTAATGATTTTATTTGACGTATTAAGATTGACTACGGTTTACTGAAAAGGGGGTTTAAACCAGTGTTCTGATTCTAAATTCATTTATTCCTGAATAATTAGAATCAAGAGGAGATCCAGTGTTTCAAATTGACGGGGCACTTCGCTCTCAGACAGTATCAAAATGATACATTTTCTTATAAATACATTGGAAGAGGTGGAACGTGTTCACCAGATATGAGTCTGTTGAATCTCTTCTTTACGAGGACATGTCTAGATTACAACAGAATTTGGCGTTCATTCAACAGAGCTTTGCCCTTTGCTTTCCACATAACCCACTGGCCAGAGTAACGAATGAGTATCAAAGTATAAGTAAAAAAAATCACTTGCAAAAGTAAAACTTCACAACACAAAACGTTACTAAATTCTTCAAATTCTTGAATACTTGAATTTAAACTTTTTTTTAAACTGTTTGAATTAAAGATGTTTGTACGGATGGCTGTACTAACGACTTCTGCTATGTCTTTTAATATTTGATCATTCTTGAATTCTTGAAATTAAACTTTTTTTTTAAACTGTTTGAATTAAAGATGTTTGTACGGATGGCTGTACTAACGACTTCTGCTATGTCTTTTAATATTTGATCATTCTTGAATTCTTGAATTTAAACTTTTTTTTTAAACTGTTTGAATTAAAGATGTTTGTACGGATGGCTGTACTAACGACTTCTGCTATGTCTTTTAATATTTGATCATTCTTGAATTCTTGAATTTAAACTTTTTTTTAAAAACTGTTTGAATTAAAGATGTTTGTACGGATGGCTGTACTAACGACTTCTGCTATGTCTTTTAATATTTGATCATTCTTGAATTCTTGAATTTAAACTTTTTTTTTAAACTGTTTGAATTAAAGATGTTTGTACGGATGGCTGTACTAACGATCTGCTATGTCTTTTAATATTTGATCATTCTTGAATTCTTGAATTTAAACTTTTTTTTAAACTTACTAACGACTTCTGCTATGTCTTTTAATATTTGATCATTCTTGAATTCTTGAAATTAAACTTTTTTTTTAAACTGTTTGAATTAAAGATGTTTGTACGGATGGCTGTACTAACGACTTCTGCTATGTCTTTTAATATTTGATCATTCTTGAATTCTTGAATTTAAACTTTTTTTTTTAAACTGTTTGAATTAAAGATGTTTGTACGGATGGCTGTACTAACGACTTCTGCTATGTCTTTTAATATTTGATCATTCTTGAATTCTTGAATTTAAACTTTTTTTTTAAAACTGTTTTTACGGATATTTCTGCTATGATTTGATCATTCTTGAATTCTTGAATTTAAACTTTTTTTTTAAAACTGTTTGAATTAAAGATGTTTGTACGGATGGCTGTACTAACGACTTCTGCTATGTCTTTTAATATTTGATCATTCTTGAATTCTTGAATTTAAACTTTTTTTTTTAAACTGTTTGAATTAAAGATGTTTGTACGGATGGCTGTACTAACGACTTCTGCTATGTCTTTTAATATTTGATCATTCTTGAATTCTTGAATTTAAACTTTTTTTTTTAAAACTGTTTGAATTAAAGATGTTTGTACGGATGGCTGTACTAACGACTTCTGCTATGTCTTTTTTAATATTTGATCATTCTTGAATTCTTGAATTTAAACTTTTTTTTAAACTGTTTGAATTAAAGATGTTTGTACTGGATGGCTGTACTAACGACTTCTGCTATGTCTTTTAATATTTGATCATTCTTGAATTCTTGAATTTAAACTTTTTTTTTAAAACTGTTTGAATTAAAGATGTTTGTACGGATGGCTGTACTAACGACTTCTGCTATGTCTTTTAATATTTGATCATTCTTGAATTCTTGAATTTAAACTTTTTTTTTTAAACTGTTTGAATTAAAGATGTTTGTACGGATGGCTGGCTGTATGTCTTTTAATAACGATCATTCTTGCTGAATGTCTTTTTTTAAATATTTGATCATTCTTGAATTCTTTTGAATTTGATCATTCTTTTTTGAATTTAAACTTTTTTAAAAATTGAATTAAAGATGTTTGTACGGATGGCTGTACTAACGACTTCTGCTATGTCTTTTAATATTTGATCATTCTTGAATTCTTGAATTTAAACTTTTTTTTTTAAAACTGTTTGAATAAAAGATGTTTGTACGGATGGCTGTACTAACGACTTCTGCTATGTCTTTTAATATTTGATCATTCTTGAATTCTTGAATTTAAACTTTTTTTAAAAACTGTTTGAATAAAGATGTTTGTACGGATGGCTGTACTAACGACTTCTGCTATGTCTTTTAATATTTGATCATTCTTGAATTCTTGAATTTAAACTTTTTTTTTAAAACTGTTTGAATTAAAGATGTTTGTACGGGATGGCTGTACTAACGACTTCTGCTATGTCTTTTAATATTTGATCATTCTTGAATTCTTGAATTTAAACTTTTTTTAAAACTGTTTGAATTAAAGATGTTTGTACGGATGGCTGTACTAACGACTTCTGCTATGTCTTTTAATATTTGATCATTCTTGAATTCTTGAATTTAAACTTTTTTTTTAAACTGTTTGAATTAAAGATGTTTGGATGGGATGCTATGTCTTTAATAACGAATTCTTGAATTTAAACTTTTTTTTTTTTTTAAACTTTTGAAATAAATTTGATCATTCTTGAATGTCTTTTCTTGAATTTAAATTTTTTTTTTTTTTTTAAACTGTTTGAATTAAAGATGTTTGTACGGATGGCTGTACTAACGACTTCTGCTATGTATTTTAATATTTGATCATTCTTGAATTCTTGAATTTAAAATTTTTTTTTTTTAAACTGTTTGAATTAAAGATGTTTGTACGGATGGCTGTACTAACGACTTCTGCTATGTCTTTTAATATTTGATCATTCTTGAATTCTTGAATTTAAACTTTTTTTTTTTTAAACTGTTTGAATTAAAGATGTTTGTACGGATGGCTGTACTAACGACTTCTGCTATGTCTTTTAATATTTGATCATTCTTGAATTCTTCAATTTAAACTTTTTTTTTCAGATTAATCTTCTCATTTATAGAACGCCATTTCCTACCCAACTTGTGTAAATCACCGGGTCTCTGTGTTTGAATTGAGAAGTCAAGCATTAACTAGCATGACAAGCTTTAACGTTCCAATATCAAATTCAAGCCAACGATGTGGAAACATAGATAGACTGACTGTATATATTAACATAATCAGTGAAAAGTATATTTTTTATCCTGTGTCCAATTGGGATGAGATTTGTTACAATGTTATCCTTCTTCTTCAGTCACCGGCAGACTCGTTCTTGCATCGGGTGCCCGAAATTTTCCCGCGCTTCTAATGTCTGTCGGGAATTCACATATTTCGAATATACCCTTGCTAATGCTGTAGAAAACTGAGAGCAGTTGCAACGTTGTAGTGTTCCTATTCTCTCTAATGCCAAAAGTCATTCTGCCGTTATGCGGTCTTAAATCTTGTCTGTATTTAATGACTACCACCATCGCATTCTCACAGCTACACTACCTCTTTACCTACTGCGAACGTCATCCGGTCGAGACCACATCTACAAGCGGCGAAGGGAGTAATAATCTGGCGAACATCATCCGGTCGAGACTAATTTTACATGTGGGGGAGAGCGTAATAATTTGGCAACGTCATTCGGTTGAGTCCATTTCTACAAGTGGCGGAGAGCGTAAAAATCCGTTTAATTGAAATGTCTAATTTGGCCTTTCAGTTTATATTGCACTGACTGAAATGTTTGTTCATTTTATTAAGTTAAAAGAAAGAACTTTTTAATTTTAAAATTTAATAAAATGACTGTCATGCCCATCGTCATTGGATCACTGTATGTAATCTTAGAAACGTTTGAAAAATGATTGCATTTAAGATCTGATGAAATCAGTAAGAATATTGAGGAGAATGCAAGATACACGAGAAGACCTTTAGACACTTGATCCTCGGAATAATAATAATAATAATAATAATAATAATTAATAATAATAATCTATGTAATTTTTTTTTTGTCAGTGGAAAGTGTCATGGGACCCGGAAAGAAATGTGAAAACGCCAGAAATCAAAGAAAATAATAATAATAATTCGAAAATGTGGCATATGGGAACATCAACAATTCCTGTTGTAGTTGAAGCCCTAGGACTGGTTGGAAAAGATTGCAGTAGACTAATTGAAGGGATTCCTGGAAGTCCATGCCTCAAGGAGATACAAAAATTGTTCTGACAAGTACAGCCCACACTTTACGAAGGACTTTATCTATGTAATTTATTTATTTTTGTCAGTGGAAAGTGTCATGATGCCATTTCTAACCTTAAGTCCCTGGGCGGGACCCGGAAAGAAATGTGTAAACGCCTGAAATCAAAGATAATAATAATAATAATAATAATAATAATAATAATAGTAACAATAATAATAATAATAATAAATATTTAATTCATTTTGTGTATACACCAGATGTCTGAGAGTTATAACTGGAGATTGAGAACTAGCAATATTCCTGAAATCTCCAGCACTTTTTAGTGTTCTACTTCAATTTAATAATATTTTATTTGTGATCTTATTCCATTGGTTAAAAAAAGATTCTAATCCATTTCCTACGTAACAGTACTGCGATCGACAAAATCTGTAAAAAAAAGTGGTGATTGGTCAATTAATGCTAATATCATGTTTTTGTCTACATCGGCAAATTAATTGATTTACCGCCAAAAATCTGTCTATGTGTTTCGAGCCTATCACGTGACATACAACATTATAATTACCAAGCGACGTCTTCAACTCTTCCACTTTTGCCTTCTCTCACATACTAAATGTAGCTGTTGAGAAATCGCGTTTGTCCCTTTAAGGGAAAACGCTATGAAGACGCTATGACAAACGCGCGAGCGCGCACACACACACACACACACAAGCACGCACGTACGCACGTACGTACGCACGCACGTACGAACATTGCACATCTCTTAACTCATCTCATTCACTCTTTCAACTACAAGGACACAGAAACTATTCAACTTCTAACAGTGAGCTTTGCAGCATCAAACAATTTGCCAAACAAATTCATGCCGTTCAAATCTTTGAAGTTTTCAAGTTGGATTTCCTAACATAATGCCAAACTTCACATTCACTCACTCACCAACAAAATACACTTCAATTTTAACATCTACGATTTTTATCGAGCCAAAAGAACATACAGTTTGCCAAACAAACATTTTATTCAAAAAGCAACTTTGAACATTTCTTTCATTGAGACTGAAATTTATTTAATTTTATTTTCTGTGTGTTCAAATAAAAATATTTTCTCTTAAAAGTTTTTAAGAATTTCAAGCTAAAGGTAAATAAATTCTGCTATTAATTACAACTCTTACTATATGAAAACATTGATTGTTTTTCATATCATGCAGGAAAATTGTTTGTTATTATAAAAAAGTTTTGTGTTGTTTTTTTTGTTTGCTTTTTGTTTGCTAACACATTTCTAAAGTAAAAAAAATGTACGGATTGAATTGAGGCCGTTCAAACCGCTACACTTTCCTCAGTATTCTCGCTGACGCAAGCATTACAATCGTTTGGAAATTTACAATCCTTCGAAGGATTCCCAATTAACCCATTGACGATTCTAATGAATTAGGTACAGTTTCCAATTATCAGATCCACTCTTCTTGTTGGGAATATTGTTAGTAGCAATCTGGAACTCCAGAGAATATTACTCTTTTTGTTTGCTACAACAGCTCATACTAACATAATTATTTGTTAATAAAAGTTAGGGTTGTATATTATACATGAGAAGTAAATGCTTTGAAGATGCTAAGCCCAAGAAAGTCCCTCCTCTTCTCACGGTCTTGGTAGAGCGTTGAAACAACTCCCAGCGCCGGATACATTTACTGGAGGTCCTGGCAGACGACGTCCTCTCGGCAGCTGTGTGGTCTGCCGCGTGGTCGTCATCAGTTTGTAGATGACGATGTCTCTGGGATTAAATAAGAGCTTTTATTTTCGGCCTTGTGCTTCATTATATTCAGGACGGTATCAATGAATATCTATGTTTCAAAGTAACTATTATCTAATCACGAACCAAACTGCTTTTATTTAAAACAAAACGGTAAATAAGCACATTTAATTTGTTTCACTGCTGTCCGTGCTAAAGGTCGACACTAAGGTAGTTTTATTATGATTGGTTCGATTTACTACGGATTATCAACCCTTTGCAGGTTATTTAAAGGAAGAAAATATTTTTAGATTGTAAAAATATTTTTGGAGATAATACTGGTTTAGTGATACACGTCTTACTAATTAACCCATAGCTGGGGGAGAAGAATTGGATTCATACCTTTCCCAATGTGATTTGCGCGTAATTGAATATAACTAACCGAACTGGAATTGGACTTCGGCTCTCCTTTTAACAATTCCGTGCCATTATCCGCATTACAGCGCCCACACATTAAAGCACAGAGTAACTGGTATTCCCAAGCGGTCATCCATCTGGGTACTAACCTTGTTCGATGTTGCTTAACTTCGGTGACCGTACGAGAGCTGGTAGTTTCTATGTGATATGGCTGTAAGCTTCAACGTAGATGTTTACGTTATTTTAGGTGCCGTTGGCTGTCCCTAGAGGCGTTCTTGTTCTTCTTCTTCAAAAAAAAGGTGAACATATGAGCAATGGAAAAGTTTTAACGAAAATAGAAACAAGAAAGACACATACATAAATCAGAAAGAGAGAGTTGTCATTTGTAGGACGCATAATGAGAAAATAGAGGAAAATTTAACACTCATAGGACATGTTTATGGCAAGACGGGCACCTCGGCGTGATGTAATGGTTAACAAGCTTGTCTCGCTAAAACAGTTACGACTGAATAGTGAGTTCTATCCTCACTCACCCAATACTTTCGACCTTGTGTCACATCAAAGCTACGCTTAGAAAATCACCATATTTAAGGCAAGAGAGACCGTAAAACTATGAATAACCTTCCTAATAAACTTGAGTAAATGGATGGCAGAAGAGGGCTTAGGAGAGATAGCAAAAAAAGATAGAATTTACTAAAAGTTACAGAGGACAGTAAATTGTGAGGCGCCATGATCGCGAACGTCCTGAAGAAGAAGAAGAAGAAGAAGAAGAAGAAGAAGAAGAAGAAGAAGAAATAGCCACTAGCTACTGGAATGTGTTTTTGTTTATAATTTCGTTCTCCGTGCACGAGCTGGTTTTTAGTTCAAGATTGTTCCATTTTTGTGTGAACATATCCTAGCATTTGGCAAAATACTGTATAAATTTTGTGCCCCCCCCCCACCAAAAAAAAAAAAATAATAATAATAAAGTAGTTATAACGCTTACATAATGTAAGCGATTTTTCGTCTATATGGACTGGATAAAAAGTTGAACAAATGTTAAATTTAGCTGCGACTATATAAAAAAAATGTCAGTGCGTTTTATACATGACAGATAATGGTTTTCTAGAATTATGTAGCTCGAAGTTAGTGGCGCGTTTTATACACGAGTGCGTGTTATGCAGTACTAATTTCAGTAAATTCATGGTCGAATCCATTTTTCCCCATTAAGTACAAATGACAAAAAGGTAGGAAAAAATCCGACACTGATTCCCACGTTAGAATTGGCTGAGCGATCTACATTATCGTGTGTGTCCGAGTGCGTTTGTATAATGTATCCGTGTGCGTTTGTATAATGTGTGTGATGCTTAGCAGATGTTTAGACCTCCACGAAGTTCCGACAGGAATCAGATATGGTCACGAGCCTCGTTTGCGACCAGCAATGACGTCGGTTCACCGACACGTAACTCCATTTACCTTGACTTGCTTTACCTTGGCTTAATTTCGTCCAGACGAAATTATTGACCATTAAATATGCACAGTCAAGGTTACCTGGTAATGTACGGTGCGAAATCACTGACTCGTTATTAACGTTCACTTAACAATTGCATCATGTTAGCCATTTTTAATGGAGCAGAAGAAAACAGATACCTTTTCCTCTCTCTTTTCATTTCCTCCTAACTTTCACTTTACTTTTCTCTCCCTCATATATATATATATATATATATATATATATATATATATATAGGGAGAGAAAAGTAAAGTGAAAGTTAGTATATATATATATATATATATATATATATATATATATATATATATATATATATATATATTGGTCGTATAACGTCTCTGGATGGTTTACAAGTGCGTTTCGCAGGTCAATTTCCTGCTGAAGCGTGTTTCTCACTTAGTGCCCCGATATCATGGCTTTGTGTCAGATTAGTGAAAATAATGGATGATCGATTTACTATTTTATTTATTTTATTTTCTGAAGGTGTGTGTCTGTGTGTGTGTGTGGGGGGTTACATGACTAAAACAGAGTGTACAATTTTTTATGGGCAATTTTAGTTCAAAATTTCTTTGAAGTCTTAGGTCTGACTTTAAAATATTTCAAAATAATTTTGCTTTATTAAAATACTTAAATAAACCTGATCAATAAAATATAGAATTTTAGATTTAAAGAATAACTGACAGATTGATGTAAGTTTTTTTTTAAAATTCCAACCACCTTTTGGACGTAGGCGATCATGGCTCTCCACAAATTCCTTTTCTTTATTATCTATGAATTACCATGCATTCATTAGCAAGAGAATGGAGTGGTTTCCCGTTGCTTTCTCTACGGTTTTGAATTCAGAGTTATTTTCTTTCAGATTTCCAATCAAAGCTAGAGTTCAGTCTATCTGCTCTTGAACCCATAGCATGTTTTATTTCATAATATACATCTAGAGTATGTGTGGCTTTCATTAAACAAATGAACTCTCTTTCTCCCTGATACTGTTTTGTTTTAATTATTTCATCTCAAGCAAGGCAATAATGAGTGTTAGAGAGTATGAGGAAAAATACTATTAAGGAGAAAGAACAATAAAAGAACAGGCATTAAGAGGACAGAAGATAACGATTGACATTGCACTTACATTTTTTAAATTCAAATTTGACTGGGAAGCAAGAAGCCGGAAGAGAGTTCCACAAGTGTGAAGTGCGAGAGAAGAAACTGTTAGCTGAGAACTTACGGTTACATCTAGCTATTTCAACTGTAAAATGATGAGACCTTGTCATCAATCTAGTACTGTGTTTAAATTAAAAAAATTCTATGTACCATAGAGGAAAACTCATCAGAACAATTACAATGAAATTACTTATCGAAAAGGCATAGGGAATCTATGTTACGGCGGTAAGAAAGTGACTAAATCCGATACGCCAGGCTAGGAACAATGACATAGCAGATATCTTCTTTGAATTTATCAAGAATCTCTAAATACATAGCAGAAGCACCGGATCAGATGTTGCAACAATATTCTGAGCACGGGCGAATGGTAGAATTATAAATATGTATGATAGATTCAAACGAGAAAAATTGTCTAGCGCGACACAGTGAACTAACCTTCCTAGCAGCATATCTATCAATTGAAGGTCCAATCAAGAGGTCTCCACAGAAGCTAAGCGCAACCGCCACCTGATAGGGCGGCTTTGAAGCCTATATATATATATATATATATATATATATATATATATATATATATATATATATATAGGTAACTATACTCGTCTCGAAAAACCTTCGAATCTTTGATTTGTCAATAATCAAATCAATCTCGAAGACGATCCGCTTAGGTGAAACCTGGGTAGGTTTGTCTGGCTCACTAGGTTTATCTATCTATCTATCTATCTATCTATCTATCTATCTCTCTCTCTCTCTCTCTCTCTCTCTCTCTATATATATATATATATATATATATATATCGTAAAAACAGAGTTAGATCAGTAAATAACAAAACTGAAGACGTTAAATTTTTCTAATACTTTTCGTTCAATTTAGTAAAACTATTTTTCTCTCTGTGATAAAGTGGAGCAAACAACATGTTAATTCACATGGAATGAAAATGAATTTTTTTTGGTGGCGGGGGGTGGCTAAGATGCTAGATATCTACAAATGAACAAATTGTTTCGATTTTGATCAAATTGAAAGCGTTTCCACAAAATTCGATGTTAATTCATGTATAATTTAAAAACGAAAGAAACATTGCATTATCCAAAGTGGCAATGACCTTCAGCGGATACGGCTGAATGTTCGTTCTGCTTCTTGGAAACTGGGCTTTTTTCCGACCCCCAACAGCGCAGGTGCAGAATTAGTCACCTGATAATATCATGATGAAACTAAATGAAAACCAACACACACACACACACACACACACACACACACACACACACACACACACACACACATATATATATATTCTATGTGTGTCTTTTTGTATGCTTGTATATGTAATACTGTATCACCTTTTTAAATGAAAACTAATGGTGCTTATATATATATATATATATATATATATATATATATATATTTGTGTGTATATGTATAAAAGTAAAAGACAATAGGACAACTGTATTATTAGCCGACGCGTTTCGCCCAATGTGAACTTTTTCAAGGCAAAATACGAAATGAATTTATTGAAAACAAAGTAACTAATAACAACAAACAAAATGTCCTTAGCAACTAGAAGAATATAGAAAACGCTATTGTATTCATATTGCCATCTTGACGTAATTTTCAGTTGGCAATATGAATACAATAGCGTTTTCTAAATTCTTCTAGTTGCTGAGGACATTTTGTTTCTTAATAGCTACTTTGTTTTCAATAAATTCATTTCATATTTTGCCTGGAAAAAGTCCACAATGGACGAAACGCGTCGGCTAATAATACAGTTTTCCTATTGCTCTGTAATAGTCTGTTAAATAATTATAACACGTCTATCCCTTATCTATTCACTCAATTTGAAGTGCGAGCATCTTCTGTTGACAAAGCTGAATGATTTGATCGTAAATTCTCTTCAAATTCTCTTCATCACTCATCTGGAGCATCTTTGCCTGACTTTCCACTTAGAACTGAGTGTCTGTTGAGTGATATGTATACAACCTCGCCTATGGTTTCTCTAAAGTGGATTCCCATAAAAACAT
Source organism: Acanthosepion pharaonis (assembly GCA_903632075.3). Taxonomy (NCBI): domain Eukaryota; kingdom Metazoa; phylum Mollusca; class Cephalopoda; order Sepiida; family Sepiidae; genus Acanthosepion; species Acanthosepion pharaonis. The sequence goes on from CAHIKZ030005066.1 coordinate 3,639,124, forward strand.
ATGGACTTAATGCTATCCCTGTAATACTTCTTAAGAAATATGCTGCTGAAATGGATCCTGTTCTCTTTAAACTCTACAATCATTTTTATTACTTCTTGCTTTCGTGTTTGTTGGAAATTAATCTTCTGTAGTTTCAGTATTTACGAAATCAGGTGAACCGTCTGGTCCTTCTAATTAGCGATTCATTAGCCTTCTACCCTCTTTTGGCAAATTACTTGAGACTAATCAACTTTGAATTGTTTAAGCATCTCACATCGCAGGATCTTTTTTCAGATAAGCAATATGGCTTTCGTTTCTCAAGGTCAACTTTTGATGTATTAACGATTATTGCTGAAAAAGTCTATGAAATTTTAGATAAGAATGGTGAATCTCGGGCTGTTGCTTTGAGCATCTCGAAGATATTTGACAGAGTTTATCATATTAGTCTTCTTTACAAGTTGAAAGGTTATATTTCGGAACGAGATTTTGAACTGATTCACTTTTTCTTATCTGTTGTACTATACCTACGGACGATAATAAATACAGTAGTAAATACTGTATGTTGGTCAAGATTCGTCTGAGGCTATGTCGAAGGGCAGAGTCTCATCTCGGGAAACAGCTACCCGACCCCGTTTTATCCGGGATCTACGGGAAATTTTTGGCTGAGCTTACGAGCTCGAATACCCCACATTAAATTTGACTTTGTGCCACATCTGACCGCGTGGGGCTGTTGGTAGATATTCTGCAGTTGGAGATTCGTCTTCAGGTGTGCTGGTCAAGCTCTCTGCCTCTGGGCAGAGAGAATCCCCAGACGAGGCTAAGTCGAAGGGCAGAGTCTCATCTCGGGAAACAGCGACCCGCCCTCTTTTTATATGGGGTCTTCAGGAAATTTTTGGCTGAGGCTACAGGCTCGGAAAGCCCACATTAAATTCGGCCTTGTGTCACATCTGACCGCATGGGGTGTTTGGTAGATATCCTAGAGTTGGAGATTCATTGTGGAATTTACTTGACTCACTTCTAGCAGTTGATTACTTCTTCTACGCGTCGGTGGCGAATCATATGTGTTGTTCTTGTTTTATTATCGTTTATTTCCAACCTTCGTTTGATTATTATATTCAGTAACCTTCTCCAGATTACAATATTATCATATCGTGAAATAAAAGCTATCTTGAATGGCCACACTTCTAGATTTTTTACATTAATGCAGGTATTCCCCACGTTTCTATCCTTGGACTTACATTTTCCCTAATGTTCCATAAATGATATTACTGATAGCATCAGTTGTCAATTCGTTATCTATGCTGATGTCACAACTATTTACTCCTGTCTTAATAGTAAGTCTGAGTGGTTAGATAAGGTCAAATTGGCAGCTGATCTAAAAAAATTGTCCTACGATCTATTGTTAACTGGGGCAAGGAATGGTATGTCAATTTTAACGCTTCCTAAACGGAAATTCTCTCTGTTAATCGTCTGAGAGACCACTTTCTCCCTTTCATCAGCACGGCTGATTCTAACCTCCAGGAAAATGACCTTCTCTGACTAACTTTTTTCTAATAACATTAAGTGGAAAGATTATATTGAATCAGTTGATAGGTCTGCTCCATAGAAAGTTTGTTCATTGTGTCATGCTAGACAATTTTTCACGTCAAAATCTATCTTACATATTTATAAGTCTACCACCCGTCCATGCTTTGAATATTGCTGCCACATATGGTCTGGTGCTACTACTTTATATTTAGAGATTCTTGATAAAATACAGAGGAGAATTTGCAATGTTACTAGTCCTGATCTGACATATCGGCTTCAGTCACTTACCTACCGCCGTTATATTGTTTCTCCCTGCCTTTTCTATAAATACTTTCACAATAAATGTTCTGATGAGTTTTCCTCTATGCTACCCAGACGTCATGAATTTAAACGCAATACTAGATTGGCAGCAATCATCTTACAGTTGAGTTGATTAAATGTAACCGTAAGTTCTATGCCGTAAATTCTTCTATCGCACATCTCACTTGTGGAACTCTCTTCTGGCTTCTTTCTTTCCAGTTAACTTTGATCTTTAAAAATTTAAATGCAATGTCAATCGTTATCTTTAAAAATTTAAATGCAATGTCAATCGTTATATTCAGTTTTTTTTTTTAAATTCCTGTTCTTTTATTATTCTCGCTCCTTAATTATGTTTTTCTTTTTCTTTCACACCCAATAACCCCTTCCGCCTTCGGTTTTATTGGTTTGCATGGGGTGAAATGCTTAGAAAAAAAGGAATCTATATTCTAAGAAGCTGAGTTAATAAATAAATAATTTGTTTAGAAACATTTGTAATTGAAGTAGAATTTTTGCCTCTTACGATAGGAGTTAGAGAAAAAGTCTGTACAACGTCGTAAGCATATTATTTAATACCCCTACGAATTTCACACACACACACACACACACACACACACACACACACACACACACACACACACACACACACACACACACACAAACAAACGCACACGCCTTTCATTTTTCTCGAAAAAAAAACAAAATCAATGAAGCGAAACGAAACGTATTTTATGTTTAATGTCAAAATCTAGAATGTATCATTATAGAAATTGGATTTTAAGGAATGTTTTTTAACCGGTCGTATATGGCTCAGAAACCATATTTTCCGATTCCTCAATCTTATTAAAAACCACCAGGTTTATTAATTTCGCCCTTTTGCGAAAGACAAATGAGCTGGAAGCACAGCAACCCCTCCAAAAAGAGAATGACTCAAAAGATGTCAAAGTTGGCAAATGATGTTTAATGTTTTCGAGTGACCAAATGATAGTCTACTAACGCTGCTTATGCTTTTACTGTCTGGAGTTGCTATCCTACCAATTTGAGATTCGGAGTTTTCCTTCTCTTAGACTGGTTGCCAAACAAAGCTAGAGAGCACAATCTTGTTGTTAACCTCTACCTGGATTCATATATTTCCAAAGGTATTTGGGCGGAAGCGAACAGAACGGCTCCGGCTGGAATTTGAACTCGACACGCCAATTCCATTTTTGGTATCAATAAATCCTATGCTACGCGCACATCCCCAGAGACTAGAACCTAACCTGATTGTGAATTTGTGGAGAGAGCTGAAGAGATGGTTAATAGCTAGGAGGAATTCTCAACTTAAGGACTTTGAGAGATGTAGGTCAAAAGCCATGTACAAACTTGGCGTTATTTCTTGATAAAGCACGACAACCGATTACAGAATCTGTGATAACAAGTAAAAGCATTGTAATTGATTATTAAGTTACTAAATCAAACCCTACTCCACCTGTCTGTCCATCGAGAATAGCACAGAATAGAGTTATTTGCCCAAAAGAATTGTTGAAAAATTGATTCATTTCATTTCATTTTTCTTATGGATATATTTTGAAAAAGGCCGAGTGATAGTTTTTTTTTATCAGTTTTTTAAAACTTTTCACCCAAGCAAGGCGGGAATGCCACTAGGACGCAAAGGGGTTACAGAAAGTGGGAGCAAGAGTAAAGAGGCGTGAAAGAGGAAAGGATGACGAGAAGAACGGGGAATTAGATCAAGGCATCTGGAGATGTCGATTGACATTGCATTTGAATAGTAGGAGATTATAGCTATCAGGGAAGCAAGTAAGAGGAAGGGAGTTCCACAGACGGGAAGTGCGAGACATGAAGCTATTGGAGTAGAAGAGACGGCTACATTTAACTGTTTCGACAGTGAAAGGGTGGCATTGCGATGCCAACCTAGTGGCACGTTTAAATTCATGCAGTTTGGGAACTAGCGAAAATAGCTCGTCGGTACAATTACCATGAAAGTATTTGTAGAAAAGACAGAGGGAGGCGACGGCACGTCTGTGAGAGAGCGACTGCAAACGAGATGCCTTTATATGCTTTTGACACTCGATTTAGAATCTGGCATTTGGTCTTTTCGACATTTTCTCGCTACCACAACATCTAAAAATGTCATAGCTTGGCATATACGGATTTTTGAAATATTTTCTCTTTTGATACAGAACACAAATCGGCGAGATCAAATTACAAATAATTCTTTAACGAAATACAGTTTTTCTCTAAATTCCTCGTGTATTGTTTTTTTTAATCCCCGTTAATGAAACATTTTTAAATCACAGATTTTGAATGGGTATTAATAATTAACTGTATGATGGATACGAAAAGTTCTCGACTTGACCATGTAGTTATTTACAATAAAAATCTAATATTTGGCAATTTGATCAGATTTTGGTATGAGAACTTTTAGCACTTCCTCGTATAGATAGATAGATAGATAGATAGATAGATAGATATGAACAGAAGAAGATAGAGATGAACAAGAGAAGATAGATAGATAGATAGATAGATAGATAGATAGATAGATATATATAAATATATATATATGTATATATATATATATATATATATATATATATATATATATATAGATAGATAGATAGATAGATATGATATATATATATATATATATATATATATATATATATATATATATATATATATATATATATAAGAACAGGACAAGATAGATAGATAGATAGATAAATAGATAGGCAGCAATTTTTTATGTGACGTTTTCTAAAAAGTTTGTAACGCAATTTGTCCTAGCTTGGTCAACATGCTGTTTTTTGATCTTAGTTTACGAAAATGAATTTTTAATTACTTTTCTTGCGATGAAATTTTAATGTTTTTTTCTGGAAACTTGCTTTTACGAGGCCTAATTTAATGAAAAGTTTTATAATTTAGGGAAATAAATGTAATTTTCTTGGGAACAATGAAGACTGTTATTTGTTTAATAAAGAGTAATCAAAATAGCGGCTTGGATTTAATCGGAGAGCCGAGTTCGAATTGCAGTCGAATCCATTACGTTCACGTTTACGTGCTAAAAATACCCTTGGGAAAGGTATGAATACTCTTCTTCTTCCTCCAGCTATGGGTAAATAGCAGGATTCTATAGCCTTAGATGGCAACTGGTCTACCGCAGAAGGAAATGGCAACCTACTGCGGGGAAAATAATCTGTCTCGTCAGTTATGTATCGAAAGATACATGATCGCCTAAGCGTGTATCACGCATGGCACATAACTGACTGAATCAAAATAAAATATATGATTTTTATTTAAAAATCCGTTTATATATTAAAATTGGTTTTCGCATGTACGTAACGTTGGGAGCATGCTTGCAAACACATACACACAATTAACCATATGCACAGATACGAGGTGAATCAATAAATCTGTAACTTAGCATGTAGTTATTAGTAGAATTTTGATAAGAAATTTTCACTGTGTAATATTTCATCTATGTGATTAATATTACCCTAATATTAAATACTGTTTTGGACATTAAACTACGAACTTATTGATGTACCTGTGTTGGCACACATCTAATGCGTGTATGTAATTGCAGAATTTGCTTTCAGACAGCAATAAAGAGTTAAAAAGCGTGCTAGCCGGATTTGGTAGGGTAGGGCAGATAGATTAGGGAGTCGGGCCTAATGAGTCGTGATAGTATTCAGGAACTTATGAATGACCACACCCCGAATCTAACACCGGGTATGTAATAGTGACACACACGAGCGTGCTTATAGGCATTTGGAAAGACGTAACAGATAAAAAAAAAAAATGAAAAAAAAAAAGAAACATATTTTAGTGTATAGCTCAGCGTACTTACATAATTATATGTGAATATATAATTGAAAAACGCCCGGACGTATAAAAAATACAAAATAAAGCACTCTTTAAAAACTGATAATATATATATGTGTGTGTATATATGTGTGTGTATATATATGTGTGTATATATATGTGTGTGTGTGTGTGTGTGATATAGATACATATGTAAAATTTCAGATATAAATAAAAATATATCTGTAAAAGGACAATCTTTATTCATATATATATATATATATATATATATATATATATATATATATATATATATATATGTGTGTGTGTTTGTGTGTATGTACATAAAGTAACAAAAACAAAACAAGAGAAACAAAAGCAATATTCATATTTATGTTAAGAGAAACGACCCACATGACTATATTATGAATAGATGCACATATACAGACACACGCACGCACACACACATACATGCCTACCTGCACACACACACACACACGCACATACATGCATACCTGCCTACCTGCACACACACACGCACATACATGCATACCTGCACAAACACACACACACACACGCATACACACACACACACACACGCATACACACACACACACACACACACACACACACACACATATATATATATATATATATATATATATATGTATTTATGTGCGAACGCATGTTTTTATCGACACATTCTTTGATATATAATGCTTGGCGCATGTTTGCACGAGTCTGTTGCAGTTGTTCTTCCGTTCAGATTCTTTCGACGCAAACGTTCTTACCGACGAACAAAATAGGAAGCTAAACAGAATCTAGTGTATATATATATATATATATATATATATATATATATATATATATATATAGATAGATAGATAGATAGATAGATATCTTTAATGCAAAAAGCAACACAGCGTACGTTCATGCGATCCAAAAGTTAAAACTCTTGTGAAAGAATTTACAAAGAAAGCCGCATCGTTTACGTTGTCTAAATTTGCTTGATTCCCTGTCGACTTAACCGGTTGGCCGTCCTCGTGTTTAAAAAAAAAAATCTTTTCCATTCATTTCTCTTTAACGCACGTAAAAAGCAAATATTTATGAGATTAAAAAAATCAAAGAGTTCATTTTACATGAACGGGTCAAGATAACTTCTTCATGTCCACCTACAAAAATTCCCGACGGATTTTACTGTCATCAAAACTTAGTTAATACAAACAATTAAACGAAAACTTTCATTTTTTTTTTTCTTGCATTTAAGTTTAATGTTGCATTTTCTTTCGCATATTCTTATATATATATATATATATATATATATATATATATATATATATATATATATATATATATATATCTTTAAAGTTTAGAAAATCTAACTATCTATCTATCTATTTATCTATTATTATTATTATTATTATTATATGTACTTCTCATTTAAATTATCTAATTACACTGGGAATGCATTTTAAGAATGATTATACCATGTCGCCAAAATAGATAACTAATTGACAATAGAGAAGAGACGAAAGTGACAACACCCGCTGATATTGGCCAAAGGTAAGTTGAATTTGCTCATTCATTCATTTATCAAAAATGTATTTGTTGAAATGAAATGTTTCTATGAGCATTTGGTTTCGCACATCCCTTAATGATGAGTATCTATCTATCTATCTATCTATCTATCTATCTATCTATTATTTTTATATCTATCGGTTTATATTCTTCTATCTATCTATCTATCTATCTATCTATCTATCTATCTATCTATTATTTTTATATCTATCGGTTTATATTCTTCTATCTATCTATCTATCTATCTATCTATCTATCTATCTATCTATTATTTTTATATCTATCGGTTTATATTCTTCTATCTATCTATCTATCTATCTATCTATGTCTTCATTATTGATCTCTTTTCATGATCTATCTATCTATTATTTTTATATCTATCGGTTTATATTCTTCTATCTATCTATCTATCTATCTATCTATCTATCTATCTATCTATCTATCTATCTCAATGTTTCCTCTTCTCTCTATCTCTGTTCGTATCTATCTGTTATTATTTTTATTATTTCTTTGGATTTCTGTTATATACACGTTTCCTTCTGGGTCTCAACCAAAAATCTAAACTCAGAAATGGCTTCATATTTTTCACTGATCATTTTTGTAAAACCAAAATAAAACAAATAACGAATCCCAACGTATCGATATATTACATCGATAAAGCTCTTCGTAATGTGTCTACCGGAACTTTTGCAGTCAATTTGAGGGCTCCAACTACAAATGGAATTATTGATGTCCTCATGTGCTACATGTTTGAGATTTCTACTTCAAGGTCATTGTATTTTGATTGTTATTTTGAAGAGCTTCAAAGACACATTACAATCTACAGGGACTGACATGTTAATATGAAAGCACATTTTGTTCTTGCGGTCTTTGATCACGATGTCTAGAAGATTAGGTTTAATTGTTCTATTTGTTCTATTGTAAAGTCCATTCAAATTGTTCCAGGTCCTATCTCTCTAACCGTTCTGGGTGATGTTCATACCAGTTTCTTGCAGTTTCCCTCCTGTAAAACTTGCAGATTTTCCAGTGCAGATATTGGTCCATTCTATCATGCCGAGTTTTATATTCAATTGGTGCTAACAACTTGCAAACTGATACAAGATGGTCAATTGTTTCTGGATATTTATCACAGAATCTGTTTTTCGGGTTAACACAATTTTTGAGTATATGTGTTTGGTAATTTCTAGTTAGCAAGAATTGGTCCTGAGCAGCAAGAATAAAATCTTCGGTTTCAGCTTCTTCTTCTTATTATTTTTATTTCCTTTGATTTCTGGCGTTTACACATTTCTTTCCGGGTCCCGCCCAGGGACCTAAGGTTAGAAATGGCATCATGACACTGACAAAAAAAAAAAAAAAAAAAAAAATTACATAGATAAAGCACCTCATAAAGTGTGGGCTAGTACAGCCCACACTTTATGCCAGAACAATTTTTTGTATCTCTTTGAGGCATGGACTTCCAGGAATCCCTTCAATTAGTCTACTGGAATCTTTTCCAACCAATCCTAGGGCTCCAACTACAACAGGGATTGTTGATGTTCCCATATGTCACAATTTTGAGATTTCTATTTCAACGTCCTTGTATTTTAGCTTTTTGAATATCTTCAAAGATACATTGCAGTCTGCAGGGACTGTCATATCAATAAGGAGGCAGCATTTTGTTTATGGTCTTTAATAACAATGTCTGGGCATTTGGCTTTGATTGTTCTGTCAGCGTGTGTTATGTAGTCCCATAGAATTGTAACGGGTCCTATCTCCGTAACTGGGTCTGGGTGATGTTCATACAATTTCCTTTCAGTTTCCTTCCCGTAGAAGTTGCAAATTTTCCAGTGCAGATATTGGCCCACTCTCTTATGCCGGGTTTTATACTCAGTGAGTGACAATATCGTGCAACCTGATACAAGAATTATTCTATTTGAAATGATTTAAAAAATTACACGTACAAGCATCTTCTATGTGTCATATCCCTTCAGGATCTGATCGATCATGACTCTACACAATTTCCTATTCTTTGTAGCTCTTAGCTTTGTTTGTCTTATTATTATTTCTCTGACTAGAGATGATGAGATTGTAATAAAACTGCTACATTGTAGGATTGATATTACGTATCCGTTCAAAATTCTGTTTTTTGATTCAGTTCTAGTTAAACATAAAACCAAAGGTTGATAGTATAGAGTACGGGTGGGTAAAAGTTTCAGTGCAAGGGCCACATTCAAAAATTCACAATTTTATTAGGCCACATAGTATATTAACTCAAAATAATTAATATTTAAAATAGACCCAAAGAAAGGCCTTTAAAGAAAAAAATGTGACCAAAGTGATTGCTGGTTGTGTATATAGGTCACCAGGGGATTAAAAGAGAAAGAAACTGGCCCTTCCCAGTTTCATTTTCTTTAGGATTAGTTCTGGGTTTGTTTACGTCGTGACCTCTAAGTTGCTTATTTATGCAGGTTGGGTGCTAGGTGGAAGTGTATATATTTAATAGGCTAGGTTTGTTTATGACCATAATTTCTAGATTGCTTATCTATGTATATATATATTGTTTATTTATTATTTTATTAGTTTATACCAACCAGCATAAATAAGAAATCTGAAGGTCGTGAGCCTCAGCCCTAAACAAAAGAAACCGAGATTTATCCGCATAGATTTTAATTTTTATTTAAGTTAATAAAAAAAAAACTGCCATAAATTCAGTTAGCTCAGAAGTTAAAATCAAACTAGAACATGGGCCTGACAGAGACCTTCTCATCTTTGCTACCAGTAGACCTCTTTGAGTATAGGGCCACAGATTCACTGCACTATGTGTTGGTGCTCTAATTTCCGTAATAAATATGTTTTTGTATAGTATTCACATTAGTCGGACTATTGTCCTCATCTTTGTCGCCACACCTGTCACAACGCTTCGGCCGTTGTACGCTCCGGCCTTCTTCAGGTGGTTGGAATTTCGAACTGAACCCTTTATTTCGATCACTGGGGTAGACTGTTCTAGTTCCACGTGCCATGTTTTGATGGATGTCAGTTATCAGTTATCTCCTGCAAATTTTCCCTCTGAAAGTTCTCCACTGCCTTAACCGGGTATTGAACTCACATTCTTTGGGTCTGTCACTGGATCTAACCAACGCCTTTATCCACTGTGCCATGTTTTTATGGAGTGGGGTTGCCAGCACGACGCCCAACTGCTTTGAATTCTTTTAATCTTTTTACCTATCAAGTCCAGAGTGTCATGTTAGCTTTGCAATTTAACTCATAGCCGAGATGGTGAAGAAGGAATTGAGTCATGCCATTTCCAAGGGTATATTTGGCAAAGGGGAACGCAACGAATTTGGACAGATTTTGAACTCATTTTCACCGATCTCACTTTCCGCGACGTTAGCCACAAGGTTACGATGTGCTGGTAGCGAAAATGTTATCGGTGCGCAAAATGAAATCGGCGAACCGAGTTCAAATTGCGGCCTCGCCTGTTGCGTTCATTTTCTCAAAAATGCACCTGGTAATGACGTTGAATCACTCTTTTCTTTGATCTATGGGTTAATTAGTGGAGTAGCCTGGGTTCAGCAGCCTTGGGTGGCAACCAGTCTAAGAGAAAAAAAAAAAACTCTGAATTCTAAATCGTCGAGAAGCTAACGAGAAACAACTCCACTATCTTAACCAAGAGTGCATGGTAAGCCGAAGTTAAGAAATATTAGGAATCTATGGAGTGCTTTAATCCTTTTTGTCCTGAAAGAACATGATCTATCTATCTATCTATCTATCTATCTATCTATCTATATATATATATATATATAATGAAATGGATTAAGTCTGACAATTATTAAATATATTTTCTGTTTATACGTTATTTTTATAGATACAATTTATTTAAGTAAATGCTCTGTTTTTATTATTATTATTATTATTATTATTATTATTATTATTATTATTATTATTATTAAACAGTTCGCGAAAATTTCGTAGAAAATGTGCGCTCGCCGACAGGAATCGAGCTTGTATTCCTAGGAAAACCGTCATTTAACCTGACGTGCTACAGAGAAGCGTCTGGTTAGCAAAGTCCGAATTACTGTTTATAAACACACAATCTTTGACGATTTTTTCTCGATCGACCATATCTGCTCACGAAACGTGTCTTAAAGTAAGCAGTGACAAAATATAATGAAATGGTTTAAGTCCGACAATTATTTAATATATTTTCTGTTTATACGTTATTTGTCGGAGAACGCATATTTTCTACGAAATTTCTCGAACATTCAGGCTGGTAAATGTAATTAATACTGTTTAATTAAAAAACAGAGCATTTACTTAAATAAATTGTATCTATAAAAATAGCGCATAAACAGAAAATATTAAATATAACATAGAAAAAATTCCATAATGGATAATTTTTTTTTACGTTTAATGAACACTCAGCATATTGTCAACCTTTTTGCATTTAAAAGCATAATGAAAAAAATTACGGTAATTGATAACAACGCACAACTTTGTATAAATATTTGTATTAATGAACAACATAGTTTTGTATCATTTGCACTCCTGAAGATGATCTTGGAAGAAGATCGAAAGTACTTGGCAAATGAAAATAAAAGTAATTTAAACAGCTATAACACATTTCTCTCATCCTTTAACATCAACACACGGAAGGTTATTCGTGAGTAGGAATGTATTTTGTTAAAAATTAGCAGATATAATTTATTCAATCAGACATACCTAAAAGAGAATTTGCTGCCTAAATACACCTTTTAATATATATATATATATATATATATATATATATATATATATATATATATATATATATAATACAATACAGGCCTATTTCAACCGACGAAATTCGTCCGTCTTATTCAAACCCGGTATAAACTGAGTTCGTGTCGAAAATAGAAATTTAACTGTGATAGCTACCCCCACCACAAAAAAAAAAAAATCGAAAAACTACTAATACAGAAATTATCCATTTCAATGTTTCAGTATTTTTTAAATATAACTTGTCTTTGGAAGACTACTTTTAGTATGATTTTATATGTTTAAACGACTTTATCTATATAACTTAAGTTTTTTTTAAACCTACTTTTTGTTCCTCTCTTAGTTTCAAATTAACATTTTATTTTTCATATAACCCCAATTTAATGTTGTTATATTCCATGCTAAGAGAATAAACACATAACACCAGATGAATACTAGAAGAAAGGTTTATTGTACGCAACAAGTACAATATGAAATACGGTACAGTTATACACACAGGTCAATCTTGTAGTGAGTGTCACTAACTCTCACGCTTCCTCTCTCTCGCTCTGTCGAGTCTCTTCGTAGACAGTGGACTTTATAGGTACTTACTACCTATAGTGTAATCATTCATGGGGGTGACTGGTTATTCCATTGCATCAAATGTCATAAGGTTAATATCCGGATTTAATTTTATAAGACCTCTTTCCTTTAAGACAAATACCTTCCACAACACCCTCCCTTGACAAATGTGTCGTGCCTTTCGTCTGATTGAAACACTGAAATGGATAAATTCTGTATTAGTTTTGTAGCTGTCACAGTTAAATTTCTAATTCTGACACGAACTAAGTCTACACCGGGGTTGAATAAGGCGGAAGAATTTTTCGTCGGTTGAAATTGGCCTATTCCCCATATGAGGTAATTTTTTATTTTATTGTGTACTAATTATTTGCTCTGTAATAATAAATACATTGAGCTCTTTTTGTGGAGCAGTTTTAATATTCTATATTTCTAGGATCCACTTGCATTATATAACAACGGATTTATTACCTTTACTATATATATGTGTGTGTGTGTGTATAGAGAAAGAGAGAGAGAGAGAGAGAAAGACAAAGAGAGAGAAAGCAGAGGGAACGAAATAGACTCGGAGACACACTTGATATTTATGTATATACTCGAACTCAGAAGATCTATGATGATGAAATGGTTCTAAAGTCTAAAATTCTGTTTTTTTTTTCAGTTATTTTTTAATATTAATCTTGGCGGGATTTAGAGAATAGCAGCGGATATCCTTTCAAAAAGAAAATGCTTTGTGCGTTGAACAAGAACCATAAATGTTTTACTTTGGTCTCCATGAGATTCAACAAATTGTTCCATTTTAAACTGACCCCTTGCGCGCAGGATTCATTATTGTATGTTAGAATAAAAAATGACGAATTAATAAGCAAATCAAAATCCCCAATAATAGATAAGAGTGTGTGT
>CAHIKZ030005066.1:3657500-3715000 GCA_903632075.3 Acanthosepion pharaonis
AGTGTTGACTTCTATTTTCACTTATATATATATATATATATATATATATATATATATATATATATATAATGAAATGGACAAAGTCCGACAATTATTTTAAGACATTTTTCATAATGTGTGCGTCATTTGTTTACATTTGGATACGCATCGAGCAGATATGAACGTACGAGAGAAAATCACGGAGAATTGTAGTTTTAAAACAGTAAAATAACCGAAACACTTCTCTGTGGTTCAATCGGTAAAAGCACGTCAGGCTATATGACGGTTCCGTATAGTATACAGGTTCGATTCCTGTCGGGGGACGCATATTTTCTATAAAAAATTCTCGGACATTAAGGCCGGTAAATGTCGTTAATATTGTTTATTATAAGAAGAGTATTTACTTAAATATTTGTATCTATAAAAAGAACGTATAAACATAAAAATGTCTTAATATATATATATATATATATATATATATATATATATATATATATATATATATATATATTGTGATAATAACTATACTCGGTTGGTGTAAAAAAAAAACGGATAACACAATTTGCAAATAAAATATATATTAAAACAAATAGGTATCTGTGGAAAAAAAATTGGGAAAAAGAAAGGTCTAAAACCATCCGAGTAGGCCGAAAAAATCATTCAGTGCCGTAAATTTCTAATCCAAAGAAAATAGCCACAATAAAGTAAATAAGAAAAAAAGTAAAGTGCTCAATATGTTAATTAGAGCAGAGTATAAAAAATCCTAGTGAGCCAGGAACTACCTGCCTAGGTTTCACCTAAATGGATCTTCAGAATCAGCTTACCATTTAGGTGAAACCTAGGTAGATAGTTCCTGTCTCACTAGTATAGTAGTCCACTGCTATAGCGCGGTCCTTGGGGTCCAAGATGGCCGACTCGCGCAGCAAGTGAATCGCGCTAGCTGTTGAGGGTGGGGGCGATAGATAGTTGAACACTTACCTGATTTTTGAGCCCTATTTGCCGATATATACCGTAGATAATGGCTCGAAAAGAACCTAAAAAATGATACTAATTTATGCTAATGATTCCTTAAGAAATGTCGGGTAATTTGCTTTTTAATTCCCGCGCTAAGTATCTAATAAAAATTTCCCGAAGTTATTTTTTATTCTAAATTTACATGCTTAATTCAAAAATAACAAAGAAATTTTTATAAAATCTACCGTGTGCGCTTTACGTTTAAAAATTTTGTATAACGAGTAGGGGTCGCAATTTCCCGCGAATTACTGGGAAATTTATTCCCTGGAATTCCCGATTGCAAACCTTTATGTTTATAAGATATTCTTGATATCTGTTGGATAGTCAAATTGAACATGATCAACAAGAGAAAAGTACACCCTATTTATACCCCATCCGTGGTATCGAATTGTAGTGACTGAATTTCTGTTAATTATTCTAAGAACTCTTTGATCGCGCGCAAATTAGTCCGATATTCTAGGAACTCTTTGATCGCGCGCAAATAAAGTAATCATGTGTAATTATTGCCAATACAATTGGATTAGGTGTGAAACAGCTGAGGTGTTAAAATTTCGCAAAATTGGGGCTATTTGATCATGAAAATCAACGTAAAACGTGTGAAAAAGGGGTGTAATTATTAAAACAAATTATGACCCATCTGAGGGTCGCTGTTTGTTCTGTCTATCGTGAAGAAGATGGCCCAGAAATTGGCAAAATAGGGTAGAATTTCTAAAATAATTTAGCGATATTGAGGGGTGTACCGGTGTACAGCGGTAAACTGGTTTACCTAATAGTGGTGGACTACTATATATATATATATATATATATATATATATATATATATATATATATATATATATATATATATATATATTTAAGTAATTCAAAGAGTCTGAAAGAAACCTCAACAGAATGCAGAAAGCACTGGACGGCCGTTTCGTCCTATATTTGGGACTCATCAGCAGTGCGCATCCACTACCGAGAATTGAAAGCCTGACATTGAGGTTGTCAAGCAAACATCATACCAACTGTTCGGTGCTTTTCGTAATGCAAATCAGACTCAATATAGCCCCGCTCACGCACATATTGCGTGGTGGAACTCTACTGAGTTTCTCTCTAACCATAGGACTGTGTCCCCTGGAGCCACGACTATATGACAGAGTTTGCGACACTAGATTTTCACGCTTTGCGATCATCAGGCAAGGGCCTGATGATCGCAAAGCGTGAAATCAAGGTCACAAACTCATATCCATACAACTGAATATGTTAGCTCTATCGCTAATATGAAGCGCTTTCCACTAAGTACTGCACATGCCAAATAATATATATATATATATATATATATATATATATATATATATATAGTCATGCGCGTAAAGATAAGATTGTTTTATTTATCCATTAACAATATCGTTTTACGCAGGGTGATTTTCAAAATGGGTTGCTGTTTATAAATACACCCCCCACTCCAATTTATTATTCTTTTGACGTTTTGTAAAAGGTATGCGACAGTGTCATCTGTTCGAAATAATTTAATTTAATTTCTTTCTTACATTATTCATATTCTTAAATTCTATCATTTATAGTTTTTCCTCCATACATAGACAGCAATTGTTTGTCTGTTTCTCGTTATTTTGTTTTCGCTATACTCCGGGTTATTAACGGATTTTTCATTGTTAGTTCGCATATGTGCTTTGGTAACATGGCGTTAATTTTATATCTTTCATATTTGAATGGTAGCAAATGATTTCCATATTTTTCATTAAATTCTTTTCCAGTTATAATAATAATAATTATTATTATATACAACTAATAATAAAATATTTAAATTTTATATCTATCTATCTATCTATCTATCTATCTATCTATCTATCTATCTATCTATCTATCTATCTATCTATCTCTATATATATATGACGAAAATATATACGGAAAAAACAAACAAAAATCCTTATATACAATTATACTGTTTTAATGTTAATATATCAACGTCAGACGTTTTCGGTCTAATAAACCATCTTCAGGACATATTCATAAATTATAACATTATCAATACAATTTATGAATATGTCCTGAAGATGGTTTATTAGATCGAAACGTCCGACGTTGACATATTAACATTAAAACAAATATAATTGTATATAAGGATTTTGTTTGTTTTTTTCCGTATATATTTTTCTTCATACTGTCGGATCTATATCCATATATTTGCTTACATATATATATATATATATATATATATATATATATATAAAGCTAAAGAACAAATATATATATCTATAAAGCTAAAGAATAAACGTGTATCAATCTAACATGTTTCACTTTTATTAAAGCTCCACCAGAGAATGATAGATGTAGAGAAAAAAAAGAAATAAGAAATTCTAGTATTTTTACTTTTGTGGTGTTTGATTTTCATTGGTTAATCATGTTTCATTCGAATTTTTAAACCAGCGTTAGTATAGTTTGTGGCGTTCCGAATTCAAAGAGAGACGACGCGTCCATCTGAAGTTTCAAGAAATTAACGGATTCGAAACCTACTAGAAAGACCGTAAACATTGCTTTAGCGCATGACAGTTCTAGTTTGTCTCTGTGGGTTTCAGATGATAATATATATTCGTAAGTGTTTGTTTGTGTTTATGTAATAAACATTATGTTTGTTGGTTTTTCTCATGTTGATTTGGAAACGTTTTTACGTACATACTGTTTATTTTAGATATGTATACGTTAAATTCTTTAAGAATGGATTCTGGTTGTGATGTAATATAATGTTTCTGACGTGTGTTTATTGTTGTTGTTAGTAGACCTTCGAAGTACTTTCAGCATAAATATTTTTTTTTATTAGGATGGCATTAATAAAATCAAAGGTATGGCCAGCTGGGTTCATGTGTATTACGAGAGAGTTTGAATGGTTGTCTAAACGTAAATCACTTTTATGTTCGTAGATATTTAGATTTTTGTCTCTCCGGCGTAAATTCTTTTACATTCGTAATACACAAAAACAAAACTGGTCATATATCTGATTTTACTAATGCCACCATAATTAAAAACGAAACATCGCAAAATGTAAATCTTAACGAAACGATTGTCATTCTCCATTGCAGTCTCTGCCATTAAACTTTCATTAAATTTACTAACAATGCCTTTTAAAATATGGATTTATCCAGAGACTCACTTTTTGATCTTATTTTAACCTTTAAATGTATAAAATCATAAATTATTAGTTCAAATTATTGGAAGTAATATTTAATAGTTTCTGTTATAGCTAAACGAATTTTGCTTCTTCTATACAACTTTCTAAGATTAATGGTTAAGAAATACTTTGAGCAGTTGAAACCAGTGAGTCTTTTTATAGACCCTGCTTCTTTGAACATTGTCGATTGGCGCTACTGAATCGTAAAGAACTGAACGAAATAACAGAAACCACATCGCTTGAGGACTACCAACGGCGGCAAAATGGATCCCGCATGCAACTTGAAGAGAAAATAATGACGTAACCAAGAGGTTAATATTCCGCACTACTTTAAATGAAAGGTTAGAAATTACCCCACCCCCCTCCTCATCAATACTGGAAAGAGCAATAACAGTTACTGGACTTGAGAAACCAGTTTTCCCGAAAACGTTTTTAAGAGAAAGATTTTATAAATTTTAACAGAAAGTAGTACTGTTTCTACCCGGTCAATGAATGCCGAATGTTTCCTTATAAGGAAACGGTTGATATTACAGTTGTCATTTATTATTAACGCTGATGTTTTTTCATTGAAATGATTATTTTAGAAAGTGGGTCAGGCCAACAAGTTTTCAGATTCCTGTCGCGCGTACACACACACACACACACACACACACACACACACACACACACACACACACACACACACACACACACACACACACACTTATATTCTCTGAGTAAACACGATTCCTTGTTTAGTCCTTCAATGTGTGATTTTATTTTGAAAATATATTTAAACTCCGATTTGCGTCTTTCTTGCCGGCTGTCGAATGAAGACGCTAAACGCATGGATGTGATTTCATCAATGTTATGGAACGATTGATTGTGTGTACGGATATATAGGTGCGATGGATATATTTGCGTCTAATTTACGCAAAAATGAAAATAACACTAAATTTTAACAGACAGCAATAGTGGTTCTGCTCGGTGAATGAATTCCAAATATTTCTTTGTAGAGAAACGGTTAATATTACCATTAACATTACTATCGCGCTGTAGTCTGCGAACATACGCTCAAGAACAGGCGCCTGAGCTAATCTTAATAACATTTGTAGATGAATGATAATTCTACAATTTGTGGTTATCAGTAAATATGAACCACAGTGCGAATTGTTTTGAACGTTTGCAAAGGGACAACATAAAAAGTGTATATATATATATATATATATATATATATATATATATACACAATAATAGGAACGAACAATGAGATATATAATAAAAATGCCAAATTTATTGCTATTGAAACCCAGACGATGTGTTGGAACATAGACACTACCACAAATTTCTACTTGAAAAAAGGAAGTTTGTGTCAATAGACAGATACTCTAGCCCTCACCTTGATTTGCCAGATTGATTGCTACAATACATTAGATACATGAGTTTTCTAAATAAATTAAATCTTAACACCTCTAAAATAAAAAAGATGGAATTTTTCTTAACCCTAACATCTCAGACTATCAAATTTGTCATATAAATTAAGTAAATCAATTTATAAAAAGTTATTCTTAGTTTCGCTTGATAATGGGACGGAAATTTGTATTTTAAGTTTAATTTTTATGATTGAATTTGAATTGAAGTTTCAGTTTTGAAACTTGGGAATTCTGGTGTTGCGATGATTGTATATATAAATTATAAATTATAACTGGGACATATCACAAGGACACATGGACCAGTGACTAGACCCAAAGAGTTGTGAGTTCAATACCAGTCTATGGTGAACCAAAACTCTTGGAGCGTTGAGTTAAATGGGAAATAATTAAGACACCCAGAAGAAGCATGGCACGTGGACCTAGAACAGTCTACCCGGAAATCACCTGAAGAAGACCGGAGCGCACAACGGCCAAAACGTTATGAATATGGCAATGAAGACGAGTATAACAGTCCGAATGATTTAAATAATGTAAATAATTTCAGTAATGTTAATACGACAAGAATAACGAAGTAAAAAAAAAAGTATTCAGTAAGATCTGTGGTTTAAACAGGCAAATACATGGAAAGAGGGGAAAAAATAGGGCCGTTCCTATAATAGGGAGCCCACACCAAACCCTACAGATGAGTTTGCAAAGATACTGAGTAAGGTTCTGGAGATTTTTGCTAAGCCAATCATTAAAGTGGGGAGGATCTGTTGTTACAGTGGGGAGAATCTGCCTACATGAAAACAAAAAAAAAAAAAAAAAACAGTATTCGAAATCTTAGTTTTTACTTGCGTTTGTCCTCTGGAGCCAGTGGGAAATACGCCACTATTCCAGCGAGGAGGCAGACCGCAGTACAGTCTGACCTTGTAAGTGAAAGAGGAAGATCTGACCTAGAAGTGCGCAGATATATCGAGTAGATTTTGTTGCCAGAAATTGATTCGGAGACTCTATGCTATTGCAAAATAAACATGAGAAGAGGAAAGGAAGCAAAAGCATTCATTCAAAATGATTCGCCGGAATAGAGAATGTAGAAGTGAAGTTGGTACCAGTGGTCAATGGGATGGTGAAGATTACTTTTAAAAAAAGAAAAAAAAAAAAAAAAAAAAGAAGCTTACTGGGCCCACGATCCTGGAGGTAGACAACGATTAAAAGAAAACAGTTATCGAAATGGAATAAGCCTAAGTGACTAAAATAGTGATGCAACCTCATCACAATATTTTACAAGCACATCTTCTGCCTTATTGAACAATCGGATGACCAGAATTAAACTACAGTTCCAATTCCAGTCGTGTTCGTTATAATCACTTGCCCGCAAATACCCTTGGGAAAGATATACATCTACATCTTCTCCCCAACTAGCTAGGGGTTTATTAGTAAGCCTTTTTATCTGTAAACCATTATTATCTAAAATAAAAAAAAAATGACAATCTAAAAATATTTTCTGGCTTTAAATAACCTGCAAAGGCTTGATAAGCCGTAGAAGTCGAATGAATCAATGAAAGGCTTGGACGCCATTTACAGGGTACACGATCCTTGGGGTAGACAACGACTTGAATAAAAGAGTTGGCTGCTTTACATAAGCTTAATCGACTGAAATAGTGATGCAAACTCATCACAATGTTTTTACAAGCACACCTTCGGCCTCATTGAACAAACGGATTACTAGAATTGAACTAGGGTTGCTACATTATCTCCCGTTAATTGTAATTAGATTAAATAAAACTGCTTACAGAATCATAGGTTATTAATTTTATCTTATTTAAATTATTAGTTGTTATTCTTAGGTTTTATTTGAATTTATTCTTCACCATTATAATAGACGTGTGTTTATCAATTCCATTCAGCCAACTGTTTTGTTGTTTTCCTTCAGGACCATGCGATCGGTAAACATTTGTCAAGTCAAAAGCCCTAACTAGTAAAATAAAAACACACACACACACACACACACACACACACACACACACACACACACACACACACGTTTCATTTCGACTAATATATACTAAGCTTTGTTTAAGCTAACCCATGGTGGTAAGCGGAGGTCACTTAGTGAGAATCGAGCTCATTAAGATAATAAGAGTACGTGTTAAGCGAGCTAGACAAGCTTCGCATGTTATTATTTTAATTTCTTTCTATTGCTTAACTTAACCTGAAATAAGGCCAGCAAGGATTAAACTCATAAACGCAGTAATAGTATGCGAAACTTGCTTGCGAAGGGTTGTTTTGTATCTCTTAATATTAGCAATGGTAGTCGGGTTAAATCTTTACGCCATCTCTAACTGTCCTGTACACTGAATCCTTCGCCGAGGTTCGAATTCGTCAACATTCATTTACTATACTATCGTGCCTAATAATTACGCCATGACATCTACGAAATAAACGGTTACCAAAACATAATTGCGACAATTTCGTTAATACCGTTTTACGGCAGACGTAATTTTATCAGACGAATGGACGACTGCGGAGCAGAGGAAAGACACATGGTCCGCGGACAGTAATTTTGCTTGAATTAAATAAAACGTATAAAAAATTAAGTTAATTAAATCTTTTGTTATACGCAAAACGCGACCCATTCATTTTTAACGATAATCATTTAAAAAAAAAAAAAAAACACCCAATAAAAAAGAAAACAAAACAAAAAAACGAAAACAAAAACAAATAAGTCCATTAATAAACAAAATAAACCACCTCTATTATTTTTTATAATCAACAGTTAATAAATAATGAAATATTTCGGTAACGCAATTAAGATGTGTTAAAAAATAAATATTTAAAATATAATATAAAAGATGTCAATATTACTTAATTCCCTTTTATACACAATTTTATGGTGGATGTGTGAGTGGTGTGATGGATAGCGACTAGGAATGCAAAATTGTCGAATCGAGCTCGAATTCTAGCCTGGTTCATTACATTCTCATGCACGCAAATTCCCTTGGTAAATCCATCTTTTCTCCTCCCCCAACCATGGGTTAAGTAGTAGAACTTGTATCTGGAAAAATCATTGTTACCTTCAAAAAATAGTTAATGCAATATTTCTTAAGATTAGAAAGAAATAAGAAAATATTTTTAAAAATTTGAATGCTAAAGCCGAGTATGTTTTCTTTTTTTTATCATACCAGCGTATCTTTTATATCTTACGATTCTTACTTCCTTAGGTAAGAATCGTAAGATATAAGACATACGCTGGTAGTTGATATTTATTTTGTTTTATAGTTTTATGTGTTTTACATAATTATTTGTACACTTACACAGGTGGACAGACAACCAAATTTCTATATACTAGACAGATCCATGAAAACTTCACGGTTTTCTTATTTTAATGTTTTGATGATTCTTAATTCTTCAGTTAATGATTGAATAAACTCATGGCGATTTCTACTACAATAAATATTTCTATACAAATTCTCCTATCACATCGTTAAATATTTGAGCTTAACAACTTTAACAAAATAATGCAATAACTATAAAAAATATGAATGCTGGTCGTTATTTGAGGAAATGGGTACAATTGAAAAGATTTGAATTTGACAACTTTTTCCCTTTCACTGAAACAGACGTTAAATGCTTCTTTGCTTGTTTGTTTGTTTGTTTGTTTGTTTCTTTCTTTCTTTCTTTCTTTTTCTCATTGAAAGTAAGTAGCGTGTGTCTTTCGTTTTTGTGACGCAATCAAAACGTAATAGTCCATGAGATATTTGAAATATTGGCAGGAGACGTTAAGCATTTTTCTTTGTTTCTTTCTTTGTTTCTTTGTTTCTTTCTTTGTTTCTTTCTTTATTTCTTTGTTTGCTTGTTTGTTTGTTTGTTTGTTTGTTTGTTTGTTTGTTTGTTTGTTTCTTTCTTTCTTTCTTTCTACCAAATCTCCATCTTACGAACATTTCTCTTAATAATCTAAAAATAATTCAGCAGACGATGTTATTTTATTTATGGTAACTGGATTTTTGGCGATTTCGTTACTCTTTTCTCGACGTTCGATACTGTGCGCAATAAAAATGGCGCTTTTTCGGAGTAGCCATTGTTTTCGGCCATTTGGCTAAGATCAAAGTGTAGTATCTGTTCTTATCAGCCTAATCTGATTTTCTCTCTCCTCTTCTATATTGCCATTTTTCTATATTCTTTTATTTTGTCATTTAAACAAAGTAGTGTGTTTACTCCTTTTCCCATGAAATGAAAACGGATTAGACTATTATTTGTGAGGAAATTGGAAGGGCGTACCAGTCCTGCAAACTGACGAAGGGGGGAACAAGCACAATTATAATAGAATATATATAAATAATCTTCACCGTAACAAGTAGACATACAAATTCAAAGCTTTATATATTAGATCAGTAATATTATTTCTATCTCATTTTTATCAATTTTGAGTAATCAAAAAAATCGAAATATAAACAATAACATAATTCAAAGTTGCAGAATATCCAATTATTTCTACGCATTGTTAGGTTTACGGACTTATCACGATGAAATACCGGTTAGATCACCGAAGTTAAGCTCCGTCGAGTCTGGTCAGTAACTCGATGGGAGATCCCTTGGAAATAGCAGATGCTGTAAGCTTGGGTGTTCGGATGGTGTAATGGATAACGGCTCGGAATTTAAAATCAGAGAAACGAGTTCAAATTCCAGTTGTGTTCGTTACATTTACCTTCGCGAAAACACCTTTAGGAAAATGTCTGTAACCCCCTCTTTACACCTCCAGCTATGGGTGTTATTAGTAGAACTTGTATGAGTAAAAATCATTATTATCTCCAAAAAATCTTAGAATCTAAAAATATTTTTCTGACATTAAATACTCCGCAAAAGGTTGATAAACCATAAAAATATCAATCTCCGTATTGTTATTAAGATTATTTTATGGAGAAATAGACATGGATGTGATGATGTTCTTACAGCCTAGAAAAGAAGCATTAGGAATCCTGGCTCTTGCCAGAACTCGAACTCCGACTACTAACAGCGGTAGTGGTGGTGGTAGTGTGTGGGAGATACATAATAATAGCACATAGCTTCTTCTTCTTTGTGTCACGCTTCTCTAGGAGATGGGCGTTCATGGCTCTCCAAAACTTCCTATCCCCTGTGTTCCTTAGCAGTTTTTCTCTCTTGTCTTAAACAGAATCAAATGGCGGTCGGAAAATTATGAAAGTAAGACTGTATTGGGCCAATCTTCTATATGTGAAAATACTAGCGATTTTCCAAGCGTAGCTCGGATGTGGCACAAGGCCGAAAGTATGGGGCACCCAGTGAGGATCGAACTCACTACTCAGTCGTAATTATTCTAGCGAGAAAAGCTTGCTAACCATTACACCACCTCGAGGTGCCTTATATGTGAAAATACTATCTATTAAGAAAATAAACATTCGAAATCCTGACTTTTATCTGAGGTCCAAAACTGATCTTTTGGAAATACGGAAATCTCTCAGTCACAAAGCATGATCATTTCCGTATTAAAACTTTAACACGCAAAGACCCATGGCCCAGTGGATAAAAGCATTAGCTAGATCCAGTGACTTGAGCCAAAGAGTTGTGAGTTCAATACCTGGCTACGGCAGAACAAAAACTTGGAGAGCTGAATTAAAAGGAGATAACTGAGAAACCAGGAAGAGGCATGGCACGTGGAACTAGAACAATTGACTCCGGTGGACGAAATAAAAGGTTTCGTTTCGAAATTGTAATCACCTGAAGAAGGCCCGGAACGTATAATAGCGGAAACGTCGAGAATATGGCAATAAAAATGAGGACAATAGTGTAAATAATTACAATACCTCATCTCAGAAATACAACACTTTAACACTCGCGTGTGACGAAAATAATTCGGCTCGGAATGAGAAATCGGAGAGCCGAGTTCGAATTCCAGTCGATTCGGTTACATTCACTTATGTGCAAATACCCTTGGGTAAAATATGAATTCATCACTTCCCTCCCCCATCTATGGGTTGAATACCAGCCTGTAGCCTTGGTTGCCAACCAGTCTACCTCAGATAGAAATGGTAGCCTACTGCGGGAAAATCTTCTGCCTAGTCGGTCATCAATCGAAAGAGACATGATCGCCAAAGCATGTATTATGTATGGCACGCAACTGACCTGACTACTTTATAATTTAAAAGCTTAGCGTCACAATGTCATTGAAGTTATTACTATATAACTGTTTACTCCAGGGCGGGGTGCATAAATATTTACTAAGTATAATTCTTACTGCCACAAGGCTACTCTAGTGGAGAACCAAGTTAGGATCAAAATCACTAAACAAGAAAATCAGTAATTTTTACTAAATAGATAAGCTTGCTTAACATAGCAGGTATAAAAATCAGAATATGCCAGGACACTTGTCACTCCTGAATCAATCTCATTGTGGTTTCTTAACGAAAAAGCGAGCGGTAACAACAACAACAACTAGGAAGAAGAAGTGGTAGACACCCACCCCCATCAAGGATAGCGGGGGTGGGTGGGTAAAGATAGTAATTACGCTGGAAGCTAGAACAGCAAAGGTGAACCCGAGGTCGTATCTGGGTTTCAGTGTGGCTAGCCATAGGTATGTAAATGAACAAAAGTTTTTATGAAGTGACACTTAAATGTAGTCAGGACTAACAGTTGACAATAGAACGGAGATAAAAAGAGAGTCTAAACGTTGAAGGTCAGTGACAGATAGTTCGAGCGTGACACTACGTCAAACCTCGCCTCTGCCTCGTTGATAATCAAGCGAATCAGAAGGCGGTAAAGACGCAGAGACAGTGCGTGCGGGTGTAAGCAGGAAGTTTTCGTACTTAAAACGAAACGCCTGAGTGAGAATAAAGTCAGTAGTAATATATATATATATATATATATATATATATATATATATATATATATATATATATATATATAGAGAGAGAGAGAGATAGATAGATAGATAGATAGATAGATAGAGACGTAGTGGATCATGGCTATTCACATATTGTTTTTCCTTTTTAATATCTGCGAATTACCATGACTTCCTGGAAATTAAGTCAGTCAGTAAATACATGCATATACATACATACATACATACATATATATATATATATATATATATTATAATTATTTAAAAAAATACGATTCCTTCGCTACAAAAGAGTTCTCATGTTTCAAAAACAAGAGCCAAATACCTCAATATAATTATTAAAATTAAATTGAACTAAAGTATCAAGCCCTGTTTCATCCTCAAGCGAAAGTTTATCGTAAAAATAAAAACAAAAATACTAAAGAACTCCGGATTATTTACCTAATGTATTCTTTCCTATTTTCTATATATTTGCATATATATATATATATATATATATATATATATATATATATATATATATATATATATATATATATATATATATATATATATATATATATATAAATATATATATATATATATATATGCAAATATATATTATATATATATATATGCAAATATATATATATATATATATATATATATATATATATATATATATATATATATAATAAAAAAGTTGAATTGGTTAGAGTTGAATTAGATCAGGAAACAAGAGTATTAAACAAATGCTCAATACACATATAAAAAGATAAAAGAATTAACATGTAGAGCTTTTAAGTATAGAAAAATAGGAAATCAGCTTCGTTTCAGTCTTTCGTTATCTTCAGGTGATTTCGATCAATTGTTTTCTTAACGCTTTATTTAAAAAAAAAAATAGAAAATTATGAACGCTATACTTTTTAAAAAAGTAAATAAATGAATAAGTGCGCGGCGTGAGGCGTGGTAGAATGTGACGAGGAGGAAGAGGAGGAGGAGGGGCAAACGAAGTGCATTGGAAATGTATCAGTGGGGGATTAAATGAAATATACATACGTTCTTTTCATTCCGCTAAAATGAACTCAAAAAAGTGTCATAATTTCCGATATATATATATATATATATATATATATATATATATATATATATATATATATATATTATTTTCCAAGTTCTCTGAATTTAGAGTCGCTCTTCGAAACTGGTTGCAAACCAAAGCTGATGAACCTCGTTTACCCTGCTATTTTATCCTTAACTGAGGGGGAGAAGAAATGGATTAGGTTTTCCCCAGGGTCATTAGGGGGAAAACAAACGCAATAGATTAGGTGAGAATTTGAACCCGGATCAGTAATTCCCGCTTTCTGTGCTGAGAAGTATTACTCCAAGCAAATTTCAAATATCACACTGGGTACATTCCAAAACTTTACAATATTTTGTTCTTATAAATTCAGTACAGCGTCATCTCTACATTAAACTATATATATATATATATATATATATATTGACATAATACGTCTAAATTACTTAACCAAACATGCTTGAATGAAAACATGCTGACTATATATATATATATATATATATATATATATATATATATATATATATATATACATGGCGTATTTTCGTATTGAGAAAAACGTTAAAATTCCCTTCCTTCCTGCCGTGCGACGATGATCTGTAAGTAACATATCAAATCAGTCGGGTTTTGATCCCGGATTGAAGCGATCGGACGTCTAGCCACACTGAAGAGCTGTGATACAGCGAAACAGTCTGTCTGTGGATGACTATATATATATATATATATATATATATATATATATATATATATATATATATATATATAAAAAAAATACCAAGATAATAATAAGCTTTTGATATAAGAGAATTGCAGCCAAAAATAAAGTCAATTACGAGTATAACAACAAAGTTCTTAAATGTTTGTAGCAGCAAAGTGTTATATAAAAAAATACTAAACAAAAATTTTTAAAAAATCACATAAGTTACCTCTCTTTCATAGAGGTAAAAAACTATTTTGAATTTACGGTGTTAACGCATAACACATCCATAGACATGGAATCCCTAAAGATGGTCTCTGATGAGATTGAAGATACTTGGGACAATAAAAATTATTAGAAAGAAAATTTTGGAATTTTTCATGATCAATTTTCTAGTCACCAAGAAATTAATTCGTGGATTTGAAAGGATTAAAAATAAAATAAATAGACATAATACGTCTAAATTACTTAACCAAACATGTTTGAATGAAAATATGCTGACTATATATATATATATATATATATATATATATATATATATATATACATTTTTCATGTTATCAGGTCATGAGACAGAACAAAAGGAGAAGTGATTTCATGCCTTTGCCGAGAGCTTCACTGCCAAGTCAACATATACAATCTTAGCCTAAATTCTAAAAAATTCAAAAATTCTCCATCCTGGCCACCAAATCCCGCCCGTTTCTACCCTGCCACTTTGTGAGCGTGCGTGCGTCTGCGTACGTGTGTGTGTGTGTGTGTGTGTGCGTGCGTGTGTGCGTGTTTAGTGCGATATCTGAGTGTTTTATTTGCAATAATGAACATGTTACATTTCTATACGGATTATTGAACGCGCGGTGATGGATGTACGGATGGTGTAATAGGGGGCTCCGGATGAGAAATCGGATAGAAGTGGTCGAATTGCAGTTGAGTTTTTTACATTCACTTACGGGTGAATATAATTGGGAAAGACATGAATCCATCGCCTAGCCCCATATGTGGGTTAAATAGTAAGAATTTATACCTGGAAAATCATTGTCATTCTCAAAAAAAAGTATTCACTCGCAAAAAAAAAAGGGTTTCGCATTTAAATATCACAAGGAGGTTGATAAACCGAAAAAAACCCAAATGTAATCTGTTTTCATACATCTACGAGTTTTTTTCTATTTAAAAGAGTATAGTAACTCACAAAGTCTATGAAATGGTGATTGGAAGGGTGTTTAATGACAATAGTGGAAATTTGTCAAACGTTAAATAATTTGTCATTGAAAGCTAATCGCTATGCTCTTACGTAATATCAGTCCTTCTATATGGGAGTGGATTCTGGACAATCTCTCCACAGATGAAGAAGCGATTTGATACAACAGAAATATGGTTCTATAGAATGATGCTGTGGCAGCTCGAGGTGGTGTAATGGTTAGCAAGCTTGTCTCGCTAGAGCAATTACGACAGAGCAGTGAGTTCAATCCTCACTAGGTGCCCCTTACTTTCGGCCTTGTGCCACATCCAAGCTACGCTTAGAAAATCACTATAGAATGATGCTGAGAATACCATCCACTGAACATGTGAACAATGACGAAGTTTTAGAGAAAATGAAAACAAAAAGGACGCTTATACGTAACATCAGGAAGATAGTTGAAATTTCTACGGCGTATAATGAGGAAAGGGAGCAAGAGGAAAACAACACGTAACCTATTTACCCATAGCTAGTGGGAGAAGAAGAGAATTCATACATTCCCCCCGCGCGTAAGTGAATGTAATGGATTCGACTCGAATTCGAACTCGGCTCTTTGATTTGTCAATGCGAGTCGTTATCCATTACTCCACAGTGCCAATCTAAACTCGCGGTGTTTAAAACAACGCATTTAAAAAATTCATACAAGAAACAACACCCGAAAGAATATTTGAGCTTTTTCGCTTGCTGACAAACATTCTATCTTTTCTTTAATTGATTGTTTTTTTTTTTTTTATCCCGCTTTCTTTTAATATATTTCTAGGAAGTCCTGTATTTTCTTTCTTTGTCATCATCTAATTTCCTGAAAAACCCGTTTTGATAGTAATAATAATAATAAAAAGATTTTATATATTTCAACCGATAGTAACACTAACCTTTTAGTCAATGAATACTGAATGTTTTTTTTTTCCTGATGGATAATTTTAACATTGTTTCTCTTCTATGAGTCGTGTCCATCAGGGCTTAGGCGATCATGGCTCTCCAAAACTTCTTATCTCTTGATAACAGTTTTTATATTTTTGCTAAGGCTCCCGCTCTCCGCTTCTTGTTCCCTCATCTTTTCACACAAACTCGTCATTGCTTTCTCCTATATGTCTTGCCCTCAGTATGTCCGGTGAGAATTAATTTCCCCCAAGATCTGCCTCCATATTATGTGCACTAGAAATTCCAGTTGTCTGTTCCTGATTCTGAGTATTTCTTTTTAAGTGCCTTGTCCTTTCGGGACGTAGGAGATCATGACTCTCCACCTCCTTCTCGCCCTTGCACCTCTCAACAATTTCCTTCCCTCTGCTTCCTTCCCCCTGCTTCCTTCCCCAGACCACTTTTAAAAAATCCTCTTTTAAAACATTTCCCAACAACAGGAGTACATAGATTCGCCTATCGTCCAGTTCATACTCGTCCCCGGTCTTTTGAACAGGAATAAATGTTTATATCTTGTTTCCTGTTTAGGATTAGGCTTAAGATTCCTTCTAAAGTCTTTATCATTCTTATTCACTTCGAGTAGTTCCTTGCATCTTAGGGGCATTATCGCCTTGCTTGGGGTGAATAGATTAAAACAAAATATTTAAACTTTTGTACTTGCTCTTCAGTGACTCGCATCTTTGGCTTTTCCTTTTGCAGAAAGCCATACTCTTTTTTTGCTGTTGATACTCTTTTTTTCTTGCTTTCTTTTCAGTAAAATTACCATTAATATTCCTCTTCTATATGCCATGTCCTTTCAGAACGTTGGTGATCATGGCTCTCCACAATTTCCTTTCCTTTGTAACTTTTAGTAAATATTGTATTTTTGTTATCTCTTCTAATTCTTGTTTTGTCATCGATTTACACAAGCTCGTTAGGTAGGTTATATAAGAGGATGAATATCACATTTCAACTTTGCAATCCAACACTCTTATTTGTTTCTGACGAATTTTATCTGTTTCTCATCACTTTGCTTAGCATTTGGAAGGCATCTTCCGCTCGTCCAATGTATGTTCGTATTTCGGTGCCGCCTTTTTCATCCTCTGTTAAAACATTTCCCAACAACAGGAGTGGATAGATTTGCCTATCGTCCGGTTCATACTCCTCCCCGGTTTTTAAACAAGTGTAGGTGTTTGTATCTTGTTTCCACTTTAGGATTAGGTTTCCGATTCCTTTTAAAGTCTTTATCATTCTCATTCACACTTCGTAGACCCTTGCATCTTAGGAGCATTATCGCCTTGCTTGGGGAGAATTGATTAAAAGAAAATATTTATACTTTTTTTTACTTGCTCTTCAGTTTGTAACTCGCAATTTTGGCTTTTCCTCTTGCAGATAGCCATACTGCCTTCTTGTTGTTGATGGTTAGTCTTTTTTTTTTTTTTTTTTTTACTAAAATTACCATTAACATTCCTCCCCTATGTGCCATGTCTTTTCAGGGCTTTGGCGATCATAGCTCTCCACAATTTCCTGTCCTTTGAAACTTTTAGTAAATTTTGACTTTTTGTTGTCTCTCCTAATTCTTGTTCTGTCATACATTTACACATGCACGTTAGGTAGATTATTCGCTACTTCCCTTTGTTTCTCTTGCCTTCAATATGCCTTGTGCGTGTAAAATCTTCCAAGCCCTCTTTCCTCATAATGTACCCTAGAAATTTCAAATATCACTTTCTGATTTCCAAGTGTCCTTTTTGTTTCCAATTTCGCCAAAACTTTCTCGTATTTCACATGCTCAGTCCCAGATATTCTCAGCATCCTCCTGTAGAACCACATTTCTGTTGCTTCATGTCTCTTCTTCTTCTTCTTCTTCTTCTTCTGTGAGGAGATTTTCCAGCATTCACTGCCATAACAGCTGTCTGATATTACATAACAGTTCAGTACTCTTTTCCTTGTTTCTAGCGAGAGTTTCCTGTTTCTTAATACATTACTTAGCTTTTGGAAGGCAACTTTCGCTATCCCAACGCGCCTTGGGATTTCGCAGCCGCACTTTCCATCCTCTGTTAAAATACTTCCCAGATATTTAAATTTTATATTTGCTTAATTTTGGCATCTCTAGTTTGTAATTTGCATTTTGGGCTGTTCCTTTTACTGACAACTATCTTCTTACAGTAGATGTTTAGTCCTTTCTTCGCGTTTTCTTTCACTGCCAGCTTCCTTTCTCCGTCTGCCATCAACACTGTGACATCTGCATATCTTATGTTGTTAAGATTGTTGTCGACAATAATGAATCCTGTTAGTAATCATTCTCTCAGAAACACAATATAGAAATCGGTGTTCAAACTCGCTATACAAACAGGTCTGTGAGACTAACTCAGAGATCCGTCTGAGAATATGATAAATTCAATAAATACCCGCGAGCATCATGGCACGGTGGAGCAATGAATAGCGGCTTAAAGATTTTTTTTTTTTATTACTAACATGATTTTGTTTAGTTTATTGTAGATAGATTATATTTATATTGTATATACTCATTGGGGATTTTTTTAATTTGTTGTTTTTTCCCCCTCCCCCACATACGACGATTTGTACATATGGGGACTATTTAGGATTTTCATTGAGACAATGAGGTATTATGGTGGATGTAGTATTAAAGGCTAGTAAGAATGTGTTGTTTTGGTGTTAGGAATATTGTTTGTATGCTTGGGTCAGTGCTTGTGTCTAGCTAAGTTTAAAATTAAGACAGATGAAGACCGTCCTTTTCCCCATCCCCCTTTTTTAGGCCTTGTACCACATTTTCTGTATATTTCACAGAAATAAATATCGTAATGGATAGCAGTTCGGATTGAGGAATCAGAAAGCCGACTTCGAATTCCAGTTGAATCCATTACATTTACTTACGTGCTAATAACCTTGTGAAGGGTATGAATCATTTTCTTCTTCCCCCAGCTATGGATAAATAGCAGGACAGACCGGGTTCTATAGACTTGGATGGCAAGTGGTATACCGCAGAAAGAAATGGCAACCTACTGTGAGAAAAATCTACCTCGTCAGTTGTGTGTCGAAATGGCATCTGACTGACCGATCATATTTTTGCAGTTTTTATTATAGCAATGAGTAGCAGCATGGCCCAGCGTTGCCCGTGCTTGATTAAAAAATCGCACGACTCATATAACAATCGCTATCACTTGACTTAAAATATTTTTGCCCTTCCTTGCCTTTAAAGGAGTGCCTTTTGCCGTTCTGATGTTGCTACATGCCTTACTTCTTGCCTATCTCACACTGCGAATTTTTTCTAAGCTCTATACTAAACATTAAATCTGTTACGAAAAAAGAACCAAACAAAATGAACACAAAACGATCAGCTTTAGAAAAGGACTCGTAACTGGAAAAAAAACTAATGAAAAAAGAATGTTAACAACAAATACTTTTTTACACCCAACCCAGTTCTGCGGAATCAGAATCAACATTGAGTTTAAGCAAGCGAATGAGCCAATTGGAGTAAAGTGCCATGCAGATTAAAATTTTTCCCACTTGTGACGAATGCAGCTATCGATTTTTTTTGCATGCTAGCATGCTAGTTAATATTCGTGTCAGTCAGTTGTTGGCTCTCACGCTGGCCAATAGAATCTTCCTGCCTATTCGTGGCAGCCAGCTATAGGCTCTCAATCTGGCCAGTAGAAAATGACCGGAAACTACATGAAAACTGCCGTAGAAGCATGAAAAAATCGATTATTTCCACTATCGATGGGAGTTGGGAAATGCAAAGTCGGTCTTGGCCTTCCCACTAACTTGGAGCATGTGCATGTAAATTTTGGTGCAAATCCGTTGAAAATTGCGGCCGTGCATTCGTTACACACACACACACACACACACACACACACACACACACACACACACACACACACACACACATCCTAGTGGGAAAGTCAGCCAATGTTGTGTATACTATCCTCATTGGGCACACTACTTCTGTACCAGAATAATTTTAGTCGAGAAAATATTTACAGGCAACTAAAATATCGGTTTAATCTTTATCTTTTACCCTGGGTTATGACCTTCCACGGCTTCCATTTTTGTTACTCCTTCTCTTTGTAGTACTTGTTAACCCATCCATTTATTCAAACTTGTTAAGTAAGATTTTAGCTTCTGATTTCCCTAGCTTTCTTTCACCTTCCATATGCCTTATAAGTGTTAAATTCTCCAAGCTTCATTGTATAACTCCAAAATTTTGTGTCTTTTTCTGATGTTTAACAATACTTTGTAGTTCCTCTCATTCTAATGAGTTGCCTGTTTCTTACATAATTTGTCTATGAGTTTCACAGCATTCTTCAGTGGAACTGAATCTTTATTGCTTCAATTCTTAGATGGCTTTCAGCCGATGCTCTCTCTGGCCTTCTTAGCGTTGTTTGCAATTCTGAGATGAAGCTGTGTTTCGGACCTGTATATTCGATATTTTTATGACAAAGCTTCGGTCGTTGAATTAATAAAATCTCTTAGACTAAGGACAAGGATTATCTGAAGTAACCTATATCCGAGGGAAAACAAAAGGATTATCTGAGGTAACCTATACCCGAGGGAAATCAAAAGGATTATCTGAGGTAACCTATACCTGGGGGAAAACAAAAGGATCATCTGAGGTAATTTATACCCGAGGGAAATCAAAAGGATTATCTGAGGTAACCTATACCCGAGGGAAAACAAAAGGATTATCTGAGGTAATCTATACCCGATGGAAATCAAAAGGATTATCTGAGGTAATCTATACCCGAGGGAAATCAAAAGGATTATCTGAGGTAACCTATACGCGAGGGAAAACAAAAAGGATTATCTGAGGTAATCTATACCCGATGGAAATCAAAAGGATTATCTGAGGTAATCTATACCCGAGGGAAATCAAAAGGATTATCTGAGGTAACCTATACCTGGGGGAAAACAAAAGGATCATCTGAGGTAATCTATACTCGATGGAAATCAAAAGGATTATCTGAGGTAACCTATACTCGAAGAAAACCAAAAGAACACCTTCAGCACGCTGTCCAAAAACAATAATCCAAATGCAAATCCTAGTCCAGTAGAAGCAGGGGTAAACCACCTAATAAGTTTGTGCAGATTAATGACAGCACAGGGACAAAACGTGTTAGTAAAGTGTTTTAAGTTACTGCGAGCGAAATATGACAAGCAACCGTGGAGAGCCATGATCGACCACGGCCTGCAGGGACACAGAGCGTTAGAAGAAGAATTTAAAATCGTTCATGTAATAAAAATCTATTTCGTTTAATAGTATGGGGCGGACACGAGAATTGGCGTAGATTGCACGAACGGGTATGTTGTATTCAAAACATAAAAACGGGGATCGTGGTCCGAATAATTCACGAGAGAGAGTGAGAGAGAGAGAGAGAGAGAGAGAGAAAAAGGCGAGGATAAAAAAGAAAATAAAAGAGAAAGGGGAGAGAGAGAAAAAGGAAGATAAAAGAGATAGAGGAAGAGAAAAAGTGTGAGTGTGTGTGTGTGTGTGTGTGTGTGAGAGAGAGAGAGCGAGAGAGAGAGGAAGCTACAAAGAGATAGAGGAAGAGAAAGGAGAGAGTGGCACGAAGGTGAAAAGATATAGAGAAAGACAAAGGGAGAGAGATAGAGACAGGAAGATAAAAAGATATAGAGGAAGAAAAACGGAGAGACGCTGACAGAGGAAGATAAAAAGAGATAGAGGAAGAGAAAAAGGGGGGGAGAAGGTAAATTAAAAAGAGATAGAGGAGTAGAAAGGGAGAGAGAGGAAGATAAAAAGAGATAGAGGAGTAGAAAGGGGAGAGAGACAGAGATAGAGAGGAAGATAAAAAGAGATAGAGGACGAGGAAGGGGAGAAAAAATGGATAGATAGATAGATTGATAGAGAGTGAGTGTGTGTGTGTGAGAGAGAGAGAGAGAGAGAGAGGGAGGTAAAAAGATGAAGAGAAAGGGGGAGAGAAATAGAGTGGAATATAAGAAGATATAGAGGAAGAGAAAGGGGGGCGAGAGAGAGAGTAAGAGGAAGATAAAAACGTGTTAGAGGAAGAGAATGGGGGAGAGAGATAGAGAGGAAGATAAAGAAAGAAAGGAAGAGAGAGACAGAGCGAAAAAGGAAGAGAGAGACAGAGAAAGAAAGAGAGAGAGAATTATATTATCGCAATTTGGCTAAAAATAAAGAATAAGCCTTTTTTTTTGTTGATATATCGATTGCAAGCATCAGAGTTCAGCAGGTGGAGAAATTATAAAGTTGTATCACCTCAAATTAGGATGTAATGTTGCGTAACACATTAACACGCAATTCGCTGCGGCACGTGTACTTTTAAGTGACAGAGCATGATTGATAGAAATTGGGTTTCTCGTGCAGAGAATATACTTAAAAAAAACCATCACCAGAATGCCATCTCACCCACGCCCACAAAATGACAAAACGGTGACAAACGATTCTACAAAAATCTCATTAGACAATATTTACCACCAGTCACCGCATTAATGTTCCCGCCAAATTGTGCATCCGGTTGTGTGCACATTCTATGCAAATACTGTTTATTCGACAACGTAAGCATTTTTGTATGTTCCAAAAATAAATAATGATATTGGAAATTGAATATGTTTTCAAGCGACCACTCTCATTTTATTTAGTTTTTACAATTTATTAAGTTACATTTAAATTTAGACCTATTTTGTAAATTTCATTCATCGAAATAAATATACAAGAGTTGATTGATAAATAAGGTCTGCAATTCTATAAAACAGATTTTTAGACCAGATAGATTAATAATCCTAGTATAAAAATTTATTGTTTTTCAAAATTACGACTGTTGATTAATAAATAATAATAAATAATGCCCCAAATCCTATAAAACAGGTTTTGGATAAGATAGAATATACGCCTGGTATAAAATGAAGGAAATTTATCTCTACTCGTTACATTTGAAATCTTCATTTAAGAGATGTCAGTTTACCTGGAAAGAATCAATGCAGTTATTAATAAGAAGAGTTGGAATTATTGCATGCAAGATTTCACAGCTTTGGCATCACTCTTTCATAATCAGACTATGAACTTTTCAGCCGACCCTCGTAAATTTATCACAATTTGTCCCATACAAGGAAATTATTATATACATTTTTAAATAAAGAACAAAATGAAAGGAAGCAAGCAGTGTGTGAAAGGACTAATATAAAGAACTCGAATCATGGACTTAAATTGCATCGTCTGATCAAGACTTTAATATGGATGGTATTCATGGCGCCAAACACATTCAGTAATATTTAAACTGTCTGCTGTATACAACCGCTTTCTAAGATCAATCGTTAAAAATGGCTTTCAGCGATTGAAGCCTATGGATCTTGATGACGACCATACATTCGAACATTGTAGACTGGCGCTACAGAATCACAAACAAAGAACTGTAGCAAATAACAGAAACCACATCATGTGAGAATGGATAGCACGTGTAACTCGAATAGAAAATAATGATAATAAGATATTGACATTCCTCACCACTTCAAACAAAAGGTTAGGAAGGAAACTCTCATCAGTACTGGAAAGAGCGATAACAGCTACTGGACTTGGGGAACTTAATTTCCTGAAAAATTGTTTCAAGAGAAAGATTTTATAAATGTCAGCCGACAGCAGTACTGGCTGCTCGGTCAGTGAATGCCGAATGTTTCCTTAAACGGAAACGGCTGATATTACCGTTATCATTTACTATTAACGCAGATGTTAACTCATTGAAATAATTACTTTAGAAAGTGGGTCAAGCCAAAAACTTTTCAGATTTCTGTCCCCCTCCCACGCACACTTATATTCTCTGAGCAAATCCGATTCCTTGTTTAGTCCTTCAATGTGTGATTTTATGAAAATCTATTTAAACTCCGATCTGCGTCTTTGTTGTCGGCTTTCGGATGAAGACGCTAAACGCATGCATGTGATTTCATCAATGTTATGGAACCATTGATTGTGTGCAGCGATGGGTAAATAGCTCTTGTTGTCTCATCAAAGACAACAACAGGCATGTCCGAAAATTCTTTTTCTTCGTGCTTTAAAGAAGCACACGTGGATAATGTTTCGTTTTAATCATATATATATATATATATATATATATATATATATATATATATATAGGGTGCGATGGATAAATTGGGATCTAAATTACGCAAAAATGAAAATGACACTGACATATTCATTTTAACAGATATATTCACCAAATTTACACAAAAATATCTTGAAAAATTAAACAGTAAATTTATTCAATAAAATCGCCATTGGCTTCAACCATTGACTCCAGACGACTTCGAAATCTCTTACATCTCTTCTGGACAGTCTCCTTAGTTGGTGAATGCTGCCATAATCCTTGCCTTCAGTTCATCTTTGGTGTTAGAAGGAGTTTTGTTGGTCTCTCGCTCAACTGCGCTCCACACATAATAATCAAGGGATTTGCTGTCTGGGGAGTTAGGTGACCAGATGTAAGGAGTGATATGTTTGTAGAAATTGTCTGACAGTCATGACTGGGTCCTCCTGCTTGTGTGGCATGGTGCAGACTTCTGTTGCTAGACATAGGTTCTTCCAGCAGTCTCCCTCTTGACCTAGGGTAGCACTACCTCCCTGGTTATGGACCTGATTGACTTGAAGAGATTGTTTTCAATCATAGCTTAGATCCCACCAACAAATTCGGTAGTTTTTTTTTTCTTATCAGAACGATCAGAGTGAGTTTCTCGAGTTGCTGTGCCATTAGAATCATCCAATTCTTTCCCAATCCTCTGCACTTTCCTCAGATTGACACCCAAACACTCTGAAAAGTTCGTATTGGAGCTTCCAACGCGAATGCCCAGCAGTACAGCATGCTGTTTCCAAATTTTGGGCGGACTGAATTGAGTCATGGTGATCTTTTTTATCTTTATTTATTTTTTTTTTACTACAGACGGTGCCCAACTGACTCTACTATACTGTGCAGTCGACAAAATAAAAAATAAAAAACGCGCATGCGCGAAATTAAAAATATAAAATGGCGACAATTTACTCATCGCACCCTATATATATATATATATATATATATATATATATATATATATAGAGAGAGAGAGAGAGAGAGGGTGAGAGAGAGAGAGAGTGGAGTTGAGAAATAACACTGCATGTTGAGAATCAGTTTCCCGCTTTACTGTGATCTTCAAACTTGGTTTGACTATCACATTGAGGCATGAAAACAATCA
Source organism: Acanthosepion pharaonis (assembly GCA_903632075.3). Taxonomy (NCBI): domain Eukaryota; kingdom Metazoa; phylum Mollusca; class Cephalopoda; order Sepiida; family Sepiidae; genus Acanthosepion; species Acanthosepion pharaonis. Next base: position 3,683,008 of record CAHIKZ030005066.1, read on the forward strand.
TTACTTGTAATATTTCAAAGAGTAATACGAACATCCCAACTGATATCTTTTATTGTTTATTCAAGACGCATGTCATTTACGATTTACGACGGCTACCACATCTATCTGCCGCGCGGTCAAAACATCAATTACCCTATCCTCACCAATGGGCTATTGCCACGTGACATTCAGGATCTTAGAAAATTCGTATAAAGAGAGATAATCACTTTCTGCATTCATACGTTCGAAATCGGTAAATTTATTTTTTTAATGATTTATTTTATTCAGCAATTCGATTGGGTAATTTATCATTATTTTATTTTCCTTTTACTTTCATAAATTAAGGATGCACACAAATATTATATCTCAGTTTCTTAATTATCTATCTACTTATCTATCTCAGTTTCTTCATTATTGTTATGGGACCTTACCCATAATAACATAATGGACTATTCCATACGTAATAAATACTGCGCCTCAAGAGGAAGCAGAGAGTTCTGTCTGAAGTCAGGCGACCGGCTGACCGGCTGATCGGTTGAACTCTTTGCCTTCGGGCGGGGAGGAACCCGAACGGGGAGGTAAACCGACCCTGAACCCGTTTATACGGATTCAAAGGTCGTATTTTTGCCGAGCCCACGGGCTCGGAGATACCACGTTAAACCGGCCTTGTGCCACATGATGCCCTCGTGGTGGGGGTGACTAAATACCGTTTAGTCTGAAGTTTGGAGTGAAGTCCGTCAGGAGTCTGTCAGTCAGTCAGAGCGAGACTGTCAGTCAGTCAGTCAGTCAGTCGAGTCAAAGGCAGTCCGAAACAGAGTCGCGTTCAAACAATTACTACTAAACCTGATTGTTCGTACTAACACTTTCTACTTCTTTCTATATATTCCTGTTTGTAATATAACTATAATTTCAGATTGGAATATTTACCAACGAAAAGAATCGGGCACGCGGATGGTTTGTCGAGACTTATACCAACAAAGACAGAGCCATTGGAAGATACGGTAATCGCAGCCCTTAAAAATGAAGAAGACATAAGAACAGTACTATGTTGTACAGTCAGAAACCTCTCAGTTACATTGCAAGACATAAAAAATGAAGCCAAAAATGACGAATTTATTAATGAAACAAAAGCAAAAATAGCAGAAAAATTAGAAAATTTCGGACATCTTTTCTCTATGCGATAATATGCTACTTTACAACGAAAGGATTGTAATCCCCAAAACTTTACAAAAGCGGATACTAAAGGATTTCCACAGGGGACACCCGGGTAAAAATAGAATGAAGTCGCTAATGCGAAGCTATGTATATTGGAAGAATATGGACCAGGATATTTCTCAAATGGTGGAAATGTGCAAGGGTTGTAATTTAGCAGCTAAAGCACCGCCAATCATACATGAGCCTTGGCCAGAGACTGATCGGCCATGGTCAAGAATACACGCAGATTATGCAGGAACAATTGACGGGTTCTACTATTTAATCATAGTTGACAGCTACAGTAAATGGCCGGAGGTGTTTCAAATTAAAAATCCTACTACAGAAAAACGACCATAAATTTCCTCCACGAGCTATTCGCTCGGTTTAGCGTAGTGGACTGTTTAGTAACAGATAACGGAACTCAATTTACGTCAGCAGATTTCCAAGAGTTTTGCGAAATCTATCAAGTAAAACATATAAAATCCACGCCTTACCATCCAAGATCAAATGGACAAGCGGAGAGATTCGTGGATACTCTCAAAAGAGCATTACGAAAAGCGTACGATGTGCCTACGGAGAAAGCATTACAGCAATTCCTACAGGTATATAGAATAACGCCAAATAATGCGACACCATTAACATTATCACCAGCAGATATCATGTTTGCTAGGAAAATCAGATCAGCGTTCGATAAATTACTACCAAGTAAAACAAAACAAGTAACACAGTCCTACACACCAAAAAGAAAATTCCTCCCAAGGGGAAAAGTTTTTCTTAAGGCATACAAAAATAATACCTCTTGCTGGGAACAAGGGATAACTGAGAGAAGAATTGGCAATATGATGTACATAGTTCAAGGAAAAAAATTATCACACAGAAGACACATAAACCATTACAGGATGCTAACGGTCCACCTCAAGAAGAGGTATTGGACACGATTTTCGACACATTCGATATAACAAAACCGTAAATAATGCCAGAACCAAGAAAATCGTCTAGAAAAAGAAAATTTACCGAACCTTTGGAAATAAAAAAAACCCTGCTACGCAAAATTTTCGGAAGTGGGGTGATATGGGACATTACCCATAATAACATAATGGACTATTCCATACGTAATAAATACTGCGATTCAAGAGGAAGCAGAGAGTTCAGTCTGAAGTCTGGAGTGAAGTCCGTCAGGAGTCTGTCAGTCAGTCAAAGCGAGTCAGCCAGTCGAGTCAGAGGCAGTCCGAAAAAGAGTCGCTTTCAGACAATTACTACAAGACATTGGAATAGTGATACTGGTGGAGACTACATTGTTCTCCCTACTAAACCTGATTGTTCGTACTAACACTTTCTACTTCTCTGTATATATTCCTGTTTGTAACATATCTGTTATTCTATATCCGTATTCGAGTTCTTTATTGGTTCTACCTTTGATTATCACCATGGTACAAGGAACTGGACCATAACATCTATCTATCTATCTATCTATCTATCTATCTATCTATCTATCTATCTATCTATCTATCACAGTTTCTTCATTATCTATCTATCTATCTATCTATCTATCTATCTATCTATCTATCTATCTCAGTTTCTTCCTTATCTATCTATCTATCTATCTATCTATCTATCTATCTATCTATCTATCTCAGTTTGTTCATATCTATCCAATAATCTCTTTATCTATAAAAGAAGCAATTACAAATACTATCGACACTGAAAAATACGCCATTATTGTGGTCAAATAAGTAAAATCGAAAGTCAATAAATAAATAAATAGAATTATCTTTTTAATAAATTAAAAAAATAAATAGTCTGTGAAACAGCATTTAGCATGAGCCAAAAATTAAAAAAAAAGTACTTATGTTGGCTTTAATTTCATATGCTTCCATTCATTATTATTATTATTATTATTATTATTATTATTATAACAAACATTATAAAATGATTTAAATGTTTCTCTCATGTTCAGCTCGATGTAGCTCTATAGAGAGTAGGATATTCAAGTGAATGTAGCATAAGCACAATAAACAAGAAAAAATCTCTTGCTGAAAATCTTTATAGAGAAATTTAACTTTTATGACAACTTAGTTTTCGTTGAACGTAGAATGGATATTTCGATAAAAAAATAATATATATATATATATATATATATATATATATATATATATATATATATAAAAAGTGTAAATTTTCATTTCATTTTTCGTTTCACCTTTTGGAAGTGATGTCTGATGATCCAGCGTCCTTTAAAAGGTCTCTGGTGAAATAAATTATTATAATGGAACCTTAAAGTGGTCTGTTTTTCTTTACATTATTAGCTCTGAATTTACATTGAGATCTCAGGATTTCATCCTCCTTGGGATTACCCATATGGATTAACAAGTAATATATATAAATAGTAAAATAATTTACAGAACAAATAATCTTAAATGAATAACTACGGTAAACATTTTAGGAACATATACAGTAAGATTATTAACATTTCACTTACATTTTACATTTTGTTGTAGTATCCGAAACAAAATTGAAGTTAATGAAAGTGGAACTTTTTATTAAAGACGCGTTTCGCCGGTGAAGCTGATGCTCTATTTGGCTTTTTCAATTTAAATGAAAGAAATCCAAAACTGTGTGTGAAGAAAATGTCTGGGGATCTCTGAGGATAAGTGGGTATCATAAATCAAATTGATTACGCTAGCACATCACCTCCTAATTTCTATAACTAGAGAGTGTCTGTCCGCCTGTGTTTGTTTTAATCATTTTATTTGTGTATTAGAGCCGTTCGGTATTGTATTGGTATCGATATTTTAAATCAGAGATTTTTTGTTACACCCACACATATATATATGTATAGTTACATAATACATTTTAGATGCATCAAGGGTGTTCTTCAGTGATGCATTGACTTCATCGCCGATTTCGGGTTTTGCATCATATCGGCTCACACAGCAACCCCGACCTGATTCCAAAAGTGTCAGGCCGCCTCCTTGATAGTGTCGTGCTATGCACCTCGACATTGCAAAAAAAAAAAAAAATAAAAAAAAAAAAAAATAAAAAAATACATATAGCGTCAGCCAATGAAAAAAAGGGCTTTTCACCCACTTCCTATATAGTGGTGTCTTTTTACTTTATTCAGTTTCGATTCGAGTTACTTCCCTTGGATTCTTAACTCGGTAACCTGGTCTCTTTCTTGCATAGTTTAATACAAAGGTTTCATACGTTTTAAGTACCATATATATATATATATATATATATATATATATATATATATATATATATATACTATACTAGAAGGATTCGCCCGCTCTCCATCGCTTCGTAAAAGTAAGATATATTCACTACTTGAAACAAAAATTTTAAATGAACATTTCATAAATTGGCTTTAATAAATTTAAGGAAAGTTTTACAAATAGATACCAACTTGTTGAAGGCCCAGTAAAATGCAAATTTCAAGCATTTTTCTGCAATCTATAAGATGATATTCCCAAACAGATCTATTTTTGATATGAAAATCAAAACAATCCTCGAATAAAAGAACAGTAATGAAAGACAGTTAATTAAAATGATTTTTAAAATCGCTATGCAAATTAGTTAAAACTGACGATTGATATTGCCTAGAAGTAGATAATATATAATACTTTTAGAACTAGGGATTTTTAATCTCAGAATTCGTGGGAGAATTGAGCTCCAATTTCGCACTTATTCATAATAAGGGTTTTACTTAATTAGCTATTATGTTTCTCTAACACTTCAAATTTTGAATGTATAACTAATTCTATTTTCCCATCTTTACACTATATTAATTTTATCTGATAAATTGTTCCCTTTTCTGTCACCCATGAAATAAAAATAATTGTTTGTACGGAATATAAGGATCTACGTACATCAAATCGTCTTAAATTTAAGTGGCAGTAGAAGAATTATCGTTGAACTTTTAAAAGTTAACCCTAAATATTATTGCAATACTTAAATGCAGTGATTAATTTTGAGTTCTTCTGTAGTTTATACATGTCTATCGCATCTATTCCATAGCTACTGTGATGATGGCAAACAAAGAATCCTCCACAGGAGTTAGCGTAAATGCCACTCTTAAGCAACTTGATAATAAAACGTGCTCCTCAATTTTTGATACAAAAGGAAAATAAGATTTTCTCCCCTTGAACCATGAAAACAACAATAGTGGCTAGTATAATATATTAATGTAGCCTAAATCTGAGCTCAACGAAAAGCTTTCCCTGTGCCTAACGTTTCTAGGCTTTTAAATGAGCTATGAATCATTGAAATCGAACCAGGAGCGGAGGAGTTGCTTGGACACACACACGAACAAAAACACACACAGACTGTACTTTTATATATATATATATATATATATATATATATATATATATATATATATACTTTACGCACACACACACACACACACACACACACACACATATATATACACTTTTACATACATGTACATGCATACACATCCACTCAGAAATATACATATTAGGGTACACTTTTTTGCATACTTGGACGTACATGTACACATATACATGCCCATCGATATATACCTGTGCATGCATACATATACACACGCGCATACATATATCAGAGGCTTTTTATATGTATACCTGTACACACATATTCATACATTCCACTATTTATATATACCTGTACGCAGTTATATTTGTATATGTGCCCCAACACACACACAGTCATATAATATATAAATTAGACCCATTTTTTAGTTTGTGGGGTGCATTGTTTTTACTGAAATTATGGGTCGCACTAGGATGAATGGTTTGTTTGTTTGCATATGCATATATACAAACATATACGCACATGCAGATATACATATACACATACATAAATATACACACACATATATACATATTAGAGCTCTTAGGGCCTGTAGAATTTTAAATCTGCCGATCTAAGTAGATCCCTCTCTTTCTCTCCACTAACTCATATACCACATTATGCTATTATTACCTTTTCGGTGATTGGTGAAATAACGTATGGTCCTGATCTTTGGTTTAATGTTAAGCACTATGAGATCAGCGCACTCTCAATGCATTTCCTTCTCAGTGAATTCTGTCGTCTCCTGATCAGATTTGCATTTTTTAAATCAAGATTGTGCTCTTATGTATGACGGGGAGCGACCAGTGTGTTTATGTCGTTGTTATGCGGAATATCTTTGTGGTATCCATATAATCTTTTTTTGAGTTTTCTGAATGTTTCGCCGAAGTACATCAATGGCCATTTTGTGCAGTCTATTTTGTATATCCCTGTCTCTCTTCTGTTGCTGTTGCTTTCTCGTTTAATAATATATATATATATATATATATATATATATATATATATATATATATATATATATATATATAATAATTTTATTCTTTGTAGGTCTTGAGGATTGAGAGCTTTTTTAAAGCTCTCATAAAATAAAAATTATTACCTATGGGATTTTAAGTGTTTGATATTCTTTATATATATATATATATATATATATATATATATATATATATAATATTAGGCAGCATATATTTTATATATAAAGAAATAATCATACATAGAATCAATCAGCAATATTAATGCGATTAATGGCGAAATCACTTCGCTAGTAGGACATAATGTATGCATTTAAAATACTGTTAATCCATTGAATGATGTGATTCTCATTTATAAAACTGTTGTCAGATGTTTCTAGTGTATATTTTTTAAGTTAAGCAAGTACTTTCGAAGACCATGTCTCCATCATCAGGCTGTATTTTTTTTCATTTAAAGTTAAAACTTGAAGACGAAATAATTGTTTGTAGACCGAAAGATGCAAACATGATGAAATTAAACTTTATTAAAGGAAATGTTGCTTATCGATGGCAATTTTAAAAATTTAAATTAACAATGAATAACATAGATAAAATATTAAAATATGCTTTTAAAAATTATGCGAATTAAATGCCATCTGTTAGTAATATATGCAAGAGACTTATAACCGATTCATTGGATATTAGCTGTTCTATTGATGCAAGATGGAGACGTAATTCAACTTCACACGAATTTATGAAAATTTATTGATTATTGCAATTATTCATACTTAGTTGTCTTTTTGTCTCAGGGAAGTTAGAAAACAATCAAATGCTTCATGTTAAAAAAGATTAATAATAATAATAATAATAACTTCCTCTATTAGTTTAGACCCTGCTGTAACAATAAAAGATTTAGAACAAGGAGAAGCTTATAAGTACCTAGGTGTAAATGAGAGTGAAGGAATTCACCATAAGAAAATGAAAGAAATAGTGCGTAAAGAGTACTATAGAAGGGTACGACTGGTATTAAAAACTGAATTGAATTCTCAGAATAGAATTATGGCCATTAATAACCTAGCCATCCCAGTGGTCCAATATAGTTTCAACATCTTGAACTGGACTCTAAATGACATCAGACAAATGGATTCTAAAACAAGAAAGCTTCTTTCTAAGTATAAGATGCATCATCCAAAGGCTGATGTAGACCGTCTATACATACCCCGTAAAGAAGGTGGAAGAGGTCTTATTCAGCTAGAATTGTCATACAAGACAACAACTATTGGCTTACTAACTTACATGGAAACAACAAATGACTGGATGATAAAATTAGTGAAACAACATGAAAACAGAAAGAAAAATATTCAATAATAAAAAGAAGGCAGTAAATACAAACAACATTTACATTTAGTAGATTCTGTAGTAAATCAAAACAGAAGCCAAGAACCAACTATTGCAGCAAAAGATATGAAAAAGAAAGCCAAGGATAAAGCCCTTGAACAGATGAAACAACGCTGGCAAGACAAACCTCTGCATGGCCAATATCCAGAACGTGCAAATAAACCCAATGTTGATAAAGTTAATACTCATCGATGGTTACGAGCATCTGGATTAAAGTCTGAAACTGAAGGCTTTATTCTTGCAGCGCAAGACCAGAGTCTTTTTCACTAGGAATTTTCAGGCAAATATCATACATAATAATGTGGATCCAAAATGCAGGTTCTGTGACAAATACCAAGAAACAATAGACCATCTAATCTCAGGATGTTCTATACTTGCCCCAAATGAATATAAAATCGTCACGATAGAGTGGGGCAATACTTACACTGGACAATGTGCAAACACTTTGGAAAATGTGTAAGCAAACACTGGTATGAACATCGGCCAGCGCCGGTTACAGAAATAGAAGATGTCACCATTCTATGGGATTATACCATCCACACAGACAGAAAAAATTGAAGCAAATAGGCCGGACATTATTGTCAAAAAAAACCAGAAAGAAAAAACTTGCCTACTAATTGATATGCTTTGTCCAGCGGATTGTAACATAGCAACCAAGGAATTTGAAAAACTATCAAAATACAAAGACCTGGAAATTGAAATAGAAAAAAAATGTGGAAATTGAAAACAAGAATAATACCAGTGGTAATAGGTGCACTTGGAATTATAAAAATGGAACAAAACAACACATTGAAAGAATCCTGAAACCCCAGCTTAAGAGACATACAGAAAATTGTCTTATTAAGTACAGCACACACACTAAGGAGAACTTTGTCTATGTAACGCTAGCAACTTCATCGGAAAAAAAAAAAAAATTAACATGAAATGTGGCCATAACAACACACCACGACCTGCCTTAGGTCTTTCCGCAGACTTGGTAGGTAGTGTGTCCATAGCAGAAATCGAATGATGATGATGATGACAATAATAATAATAATAATAATAATAATAATAATAATAAGGGCTTTATCTATGCAAAAAATATGTGATTTATTTTTTCAAAACTACTCAGTTGAAAATGTCATGATGCCATTTCTGACCTTAGGTCTCTGGTTAGGACCCGGAAAGAAATGAGTATACACCAGAAAGCAAATAAAATAAAACAATAATAAATCTTTTTTTGAATATTTTCATTTTAATTGTTCAGCAATCAGAATTATTTCTTCCATCCTGACATAATGGTTGACAAGATAATCTCGAAGATCAATTAGAAATGATTATTGTGATCGAACGTCATTCCCAAACCAAGATTGGAATGAAAAATGATAACAGTATTCAGGGCGCCTCTTCGTACTGTAATGGTGAACAAGCTGAACCTATAGATCATTTGTAGTGCCTTCAATTCTCATCGAAAGCCTTATACTATTGACCTTGAGCTAAAACTAAACGAGGCTGTTTAAATAACAATCTATTCAGCTCCACGTGGTACCTCTTGTATTCGGTAACATTTCAGTTTGTTTAATATATATTGCAAGAAGTCATTTTGTCTTCTATCAAATATTTATTAAAATATTATTTAATTAATCTAAATTAAATATGACTTTTAAGAAATGTTAAGTATATTGCAATATCACACATCTTATTAAAATCATATTTTTTTTGACTGTTCCAACATCGAATGATTTAAAAAACAGAATTTTTTTGTCAATGTGACAATTACAGTTAACTGAATAGATAAAAATCCTGGATTACACATACAGAAAATGGGATAACTTCTTGTCAGACTAAGCACAAACCTGTAATATATATATATATATATATATATATATATATATATATATATATATATAATAAGATGGAGACGTTAATTATCCATTTCGTTTATAATTTTATTTCATGAATACTGAGATGTTCATCTCATCAGAACGAAAACCTGGTCCAAGAAAAAAACAATTCAATTAATTCTTCTTATTATCATTATAATCTTCCTCGGAATTATCCTTCCAGTAACAAAAGACGTATAATGATATATATATATATATATATATATATATATATATATATATATATATATATATATATATATATATATATTAAAGGTCCTGTTTCTTTTTGATCGCTTGATGCTTGTGCTGCCATATACAATATTGGCGCATATGAAACTTTTGGTTTCCTGAAGGTGGTAGATAGTTACCTTTAATATTTATATATTGCGCTGTTCATCGTTTTCTTTGTTCATCGAGCATTGTACTGTATCAATAAACTTGTCATATTTGTTTGATATATATATATATATATATATATATATATATATATATATATATATATATATATATATATAAGTTTTTCGTGTACAGAATTTAATAATAGATAGGAAAAGACAATATTTATAAGGCATTTTTAGAACAAAAAAAAAAAAGTGTGTTCCGTTTTCAATGCCTGACCGTGAGAAAAATTTGTTCGGAGTTTGAGGTTTTATATGCACAGGGCTGTAGACTTGTCCCTCGCTCTGTTGAATCTTTTAGCGACCTTAAGGCTAAACTCAATAGTTATGCCCATTCTTATGCTGGCTCCTCTGTTTCTTCATCAGAGTCCAAATGGGAGGAACAACACCGCCGGGTAATTAAAAATTTTAAAAATAATTATAACCTGGTTATTACTAAACCTGATAAAGGTGTTGGTGTTGTTCTACTGGACTATTCGGATTATGTTTCTAAGATGGACAATATACTTGGTGATACATCAAAGTTCTTAAAATTAGGTCCAGTTGAGACCCATGATCGTACTGCCTCTATTGAATCTAAATTTCAAAGGCAAGTATTAAAGTGGGTCAAGAGTGGTTTATTCTCCTCTGAAATTTCAGAGTTAATTAGACCCACTGGGTCCATTCGTCCCCGTTTGTATGGGTTACCTAAAATCCATAAGGATGGTGTTCCTTTACGACCCATTCTGTCCATGATTGGGTCTTCCCAGCATAAAGTCGCTAGTTGGCTCTCGAATGTGCTATAAGCAGTTTTGTCGCACTTCAGTGCATATTGCATTAAAGATTCCTTCTCCTTTGTGGAAATTATACGTAGTTCTTCTACTTATGGTGGCTTCATGTTCGTTTGATATCTGCTCCCTGTTTACCTGTGTTACCCTGTCTGAGACTATTGTGATGTGTTGCGATATGTTGTATCGTACCTCTTTGTCTCCTCCGGATTTTCCTGAGGGTGTATTTGTTGAGCTTATGATGTTCGCCACTGTGTCTGTCGAATTTAGTTTTAATAATATTATGTATCGGCAGATCGACGGGGTAGCTATGGGTTCGCCTTTGGGTCCAGCGTTGGCGAATATTTTTGTCGGTTTTCATGAGGCTTCCTTATTTACTTGTATTGGTCGCCCTCTTATGTATCATCGTTATGTGGATGATACCTTCTGCCTCTTTAATAATGAGGCTGAAGCCGACAAATTTCTCACCAAATTAAACTCTGTCCATCCTGCTCTCAAGTTCACCGTAGAAGAGTCCAATTCTTGTCTTTCCTTTTTGGATGTTCTTGTCCATAAGATCATTGACAAGTTTGAGACTTCTGTATTTAGGAAGGCCACTTTTTCGGGACTTTATACGCTTTGGGACTCTTTTAGTCCCAGACAACGTGATTAATTTGATTAAGGCCTTAATTCACAGGGCACTTAAGTTATCTTCTGAGGGTCTTCTCTGCGGTGAATTTGACTTTGTTAGAATGACACTATCAAAAAACGGATATCCGTTGGATGATTTAGACCATTATTCAAGACATCAAGGATGTTTTAGACCGTTATTCAAGACATCATCAGTAAATTCCATAGGGTGAAGTCGCAATTAGCTGATAAATGCCCAGTTTATTTGCGTCTTCCCTATATTGGTACAGAGGGTGAGAGTTTATCGAAACGTATTTCACGTTTAATCAATAGTTATTATTTTTCGGTTAATATTATTTATTAACCGTCCTACTTTCTCTTCCATTCGTAAGGACGTCCTCCCTCCCCATCATGTTAATTCAGTGATTTACTAATACAAGTGTAGTTGTGGACCAGCGTTTGGATTCGAGAATAAAATAGCATTTACCCCCCAGGATTTTGAATCCGTTCTCCAGGAATAGCCAACTGACCAACAGTTCTGGTTCTGCTATTGGAAATAGAAGGAAATGTGTGGAAAATTTTAGTGTTGACCCATTTATAATTTTATCTAGGTCCCACTCCACATTTCACCTCAAGGTTCTAGAGTCCTTGTATATCAGATCCCGTGAGCCTTCCCTTTGTAAACAGAGGGAATGCTTGCTGGGTCTGAATATTATTGGACTCTAGTTTCTTGAAATTCATAATTTTTTCCCCCATTCCATTACATTCGTTAATTTAAAATTAATTTACACGCTTTTTTAAATTCCCAGAATAAATAAACTTGATAAGTCCTGGGACGAAACCGGTTGTTTTTATTTTAGCTTTTGCTTTTAAATAATGCCTTATAAATATTGTCTTTTCATATCTATTATATATATATATATATATATATATATATAGCTTAAATATTAATGCAGGAAACAGTCTGTGGATGACAATATATATATATATATATATATATATATATATATATATATATATATATATTGTCACCCACAGACTGTTTCTGTATCACAGCTATATTTAAGTATTGCATTCATATTTAAGCTCACCTTTTAAAAGTTCAACGATAATTCTTCTCCCGCCATTTAATTTAAAGACATTTTGATATACGTAGGCCCTTATTTTCCGTACAAACAATTATTTTTGTTTCATGGGTGATTTTCGATGGATTTCACAATTAATTTAAATTATTCCAAAATTTATTTTCAATTTATAAAAATTGGTATCGTACAAAAAATTTCGTCGCAAAAAATCACGTTAAAAAAATCACCGAAAACAATAGCAGTAATGAAAACATGGGAATCCAAAATTTCGGTATTGTGGGTTCAGATCCGAGCGGAATGTTTTTAATTTGCTCACAGAGTCGGCCTGATTCCAAAATGGTATTAAATTTTGGGCTAGGGCTTCTAGGAGTAAAGCTGAAAAAGTATGACACACTGACATTCGCATTTATTTATATATAGATATAAATGCCCTATTCTGACAGTAATGTTTGTATTAATTCCTGACCACTGATAATACCTTTCTTTTCCCATTGACTATGCTGAAAATACAGATTCTACGTAGAAATTAAAACGTATTTTTGGTCAAAAACTGTAAAATTCGACGTTGTTTCTCTACAGTAGTGAATGATATAGATTCCTGGGCCGTAAACTTTTTTTCTATGCCCCACACACCATTAGGGCCGTTAAAAAATATTTGAATATATGTTAAGATTTTTAGATTTCATTAATTAAGCATTTACATAAATCTATCCCCAGTGACGAAATACATTTCGCTCTTCTCACGCGAAATTCTAAATTGCCCCCCCTCTTCAGAATATTCAAATTGCGTTCTACCCCGTGGGGCGTTGTTAATGCAGAAAATGATCAAAGTTAATTAGCGGGATGGTGAATTAAGGGTAACGTCTGTAGGCGGGAGAAAACCTACCGTAATCTTGCCGATGTATTAAGGACAGAAATATAGTCGACCTCCATGATTATTGTCTCAAATTTCTACTAACGCCCAAATTCGTCGTGTCGCGCTATACGTAGTCAATAAATTGAGTTAAAATTTTGACGTGACTGTTTAATAAATCCCAACTCTGTGAATGCCGCCAATAGATGGAGTATGTGAACAACAACAAGTTTTCAGAAAAATATGAGGAAAGAGGACTTGGAGGATTTCACACTCACAAGACATAATGAAGGCAAGAAGTACAGTGAGAAAATGCTAGTAAGCTACCGAAAAAAGTTTATGTAAATTGATGACAAGACAATGACTGAGAGGAACAGTAAGGAGAAAAACTTTGCTTAGAGCTACAAAGTCAGTCAGTTATGTCTCATACGTGATACACGCTTCGGCGATCCTCTGTCTTTCGAAACATGACATTTTTTTTCAATAAATAGGTTGCCATTTATTCTTCTGTCGCCATTTAATTTAAAGACAATTTGATGTACGTAGGTCCTTACTTTCCGTACATGGGTGACTGGTTGCCAACCAAGATTAAAGAACCCAGTCTATACTGATATTCAACCCATAGCTGGAGGGAGAAGAGATGGATTCATACCTTTCCCAAGAGTATTTGTGCGTAAATGAACCAAACGAACTCGACTGGGATTCGAACTCGGTTCTCCAAGTTCTCACTCCGAGCGGATGTCCATTCCACCACAAACGTCACATCACAAAGAATAAGATATGTATATATAACACATATTAAAGAATAAGATATGTATATATAACACATATTAAAAAGAGACTTTATTAATGATTGTTATAACTATGTATCTAACATGATAATAAACTTTAAGTATAACACAAACTATGTAGATATCAATACGAACTACATGGCATTGAATATGATGAGGAGACTTTAGCCAAAAGGCATGTGATTCTATGGAGTGATACCGGGAATATCGTCGATGGAACATGTGAGCAATGACCAAGTTTTAAGGAAAATGTAAACAAAAGGATACTTACACTTAGAATCAGAAAGAGACAGCTGAAACTTTTAGGACAAATAATAAGGAAAGCAAGCTTGGAGAATTTAATACTCACAGGACATATTGAAGGCAAGAGGTGCAGAGGAAAACAGAGAGGACGATACTAAACAACCTTGTGTTAATAGATGATAGAACATGGTTTGGGAGAGATAGTAAGGAAACAATCTGCTAAGGGATACAAAGAATAGGAAGCTGTGGAGAGCTATGTCTTTTTAGGACACGGTACATTAGAACTGTAATTCCACCAGTTGCATATACAGCTAGAGTGAACTGACCATGATGAACAAAGGCAAGATGGAACTTTTTAAAATGTTAATGCCTATCTAAAGCTCGGAGAAAATATGAATATTATATGAAAGCTTCTTGGGACTAATATCCTTATCTTTATTGTTTCGATTACTATATTTACACAGGTTCCGTCTCCAGTCATACAAACCTGCAATCTTAACTTGAGCATCCGTTTCTATTTACCCACTTGTCAAGTAACAAAGATTTGTAGAAAATGTATATTTAAAAAAAAGTGAGGAAGTGAAGATTTAGAAGAAAGAAAAAAAAAGGTTAATGAATGCGATGTGCACCTGAAGAAGGCCGGAGATTTGTTGGTTGGCTGGTTATATTTAGTGGCATATCACCACCTCGATGGGTTATTTAATGCCGAAATCTACATATTTTGTAGGCAATTTTATCTTTTATTTTTGGATATTTTTTTTTTATTTTTGAGATGGTTTTACTGATACAAGTCTTACTAATTGGTTTCGACAGATTGCAGCGAAATGTGGGTGACTGAGGCGAGTCTGGTTCGTGTGCTTCAAGCTAGCCTTGATTTTCTTTTTGTTATAGTGAAACACACCTATTCTATAGTTAATAGACTCTCCCACCGATAATAAGTAGGAGTAGTAAGAGTAACAAGTCAGTCGCCAGAGAGTGGGTCAGTCAGTCGATGTCGGACGACCATTAGCCGGATATTAAAGTATCAGCCACCCCAACTAGATTACTTACCTATTATATCAAGTTCCTAACGTTTTGTACGTCGAACCTATTTTAGGACCGACTTAGTACAAATACAAGCCTCCACTGTGAAACCACTACATAACACATTTTAGGTCCACCTAAATCACATCGGGGTGGTTTCCTGTGGAGCCCTCCCCTGGTTAGGATAAACCCTTTTTTGTGTACCTAGTTAATGTGAATAAGTGTCGTTTCCAGCCTCTTCCCGGCTCCTTGTTTGGTTTTGATCAAAGTCGAGATTCCTAACCTCCCCAGTTTGTTTTTGGCCCCTTTTTTTCAGCTCGACTGGGTCAGCTATTTTCCTTTCTCATGGCCGTGTTTATTTTGTCCTTTCCCTTTTTCTTCGCGAGAGAGCCTCTTGATTTTGCCCAAAGACAGAATACAGAGTCTCTTAAATCTTTTGAGGTTTTGTAGGGTCCAACTAACATCAGTTATTTTATTTTGTTTGTTTTTGATATTTTTAGTTTGTTTTTTAGGCTCACCCCCTCCTTCATTGCGTATCATTTACAGATTTTTGTATATAGATTTTTATGCTCATTAAATTTTTGCGTTACGGGGATGTGATTTTGTAGGTCCCCTAAGAGTATTATGGTATTGTGGTATATGAAGGATTGAATGATGATGGATGAGTTCTTGTGGTGGATGTGCAATTTGTAACGAGGGTCGTGAATAGGTATAAGATAGTAAGGGACGACCAGCCTCAATCCCCATCCCCCCTTTTAGACCTTGTACCAAAATTTTATTTTATTTACAATAAATCGCTCAAGTCTTACTAATTAACCCGTAGCTGGGGAGAGAAAAGATGGATTCATACATTTCCCAACGTTATTTACGCGTAAGTGAATATAAAGAACCCAAATGGAAGTGGAACTCGGCTCTCCGATTAACAATTCTGAGCCGTTATCCATTACACCACCCGTACACTCAAGATTACAGCACCTGGTATTCCCAAGCGGTCACCCATCTAGGTACTGATCAGGATCTACGTTGCTTAACGCCGGTAACATGTGTTTCAACGCGGTGCGATCGTAAGCCTTTTATACACTGGATACATATACGTTTATTTTACTTTATTTTTTTTTTTACATGTCAAACAAACAAAAAAAAAACGTTTAAATATTTTTAGATTTTTAATTTAATTCAACTCAGTTCTGGGCGAAATGTTATCTTTTTTCATTTTTGTTTTTTAATTTCATGGATATTTCGGATGTAGGCGATTATAGCTCTCCGCACTTTCCTTTTCTTTATTCCTAGGAATAAGTAAAGAGCGGTACATAAATAATCTCATAATTTTTCACAGGCAATATACAACAGCAAAAATACGAACTACTACTACTACTACTACTAATAATAATAATTATAAAGGTGGATATGTTATCTTGAGGCTGATCCCCTGTGCATATCTGTTCATGGGCGGGAGTAGTGGAGGTGCAAGATATTTAAGTGGTAGGCTGAGACAGCCAGGATGACATGGAAGTTACGTATTAATAATTGGGAACATCATAAAATGACTCAAACGACTGGGTTACCCGACTGCAAGGTTATGCGCTGTTTTTATTAAAACCAGTGACACTATTTCATGTATTTCGATATGATGCAGGTGGATGTTATACGCTTATCAAATTAGCTGTCATGATGGGTATCATGTATCCCAGCTACTATTTGCTGGTATGCTGTTCTCTCACACAGCAGCAGCAGCAACAACAACAACAGCAGCAGCAGCAGCAGCAGAAACAACAGCAGCAGCAGCAGAAACAACAGCAACAATAGCAACAACAACAACAGCAACCATAATAATAAAACAGTTTTGTTAATTATGTTTTTCCTAATCATTTCTATTATGGGATCTTACCCATAATAATAATAATAATGGACTATTCCATACTTAATAAATACTGCGCCTCAGGAGTCGTTCAAGTCTCGACCGGCTGATCGGTTGAACTCTCTGCCTTCGGGCGGGGAGGAACCCGAGCGAGGCTACGCCGAAGGGTGGAGTCTCTTTCGGGGAGGTAAACCGACCCTGAACTCGTTTATACGGGTTCAAAGGGCATATTTTTGGCCGAGCCCACGGGTTCGTAGATCCCACGTTAAACCGGCCTTGTGCCACATGATGCCCTCGTGGGGGGTGTCTAAATACTGTTAGTCAGTCAGTAGTTCAAGTCAGTCAGTAGTTCAAGGAGAGTCAGTAGTTGCAAGACATTGGAATAGTGATACTGGTCGAGACTACATTGTTCTCTCTACTAAACCTGATTGTTCATACTAACACTTCTACTTCTCTGTATATATTCCTGTTTGTAATATATCTGTGTTATTCCATACCTGTGTTCGAGTTCATCTTTATTGGTTCTACCTTGGACTATCACCGTGGTACAAGGAACCGAACCATAACAATTTCACATCAAGCAAGACAACAGGGTCGCTAATATGCAGAGCGGAGAGTGGCTACTTTGTGTGAAAGACTATAAGAAAAACATTATTAAGCAGCGAGAACAATAAAAGAACAGAATTTTCAGAAGGACAGAAGATATCGATTGACGTCGCATTTAAATTTTTCGAGACCAACCCAACGCAACGGACAATGACTGGGCATTATTATTTATTTGGATTCGGTGTAAGGAGATGCGTAAACTTACCAACCCAGTCGTAATACACAACGAAATGGGAATGACATGCTCGCCTGAAATCAACAGGTTTCTTTTCGACATTATAAGGGCTGAAACCTTAAATTCGCCTACGGGGGAAAGGCTTTTGTCACACATCTGATTCTTTGCGGTAACAGGCTTGCACAAGGAAGTTCACCGACAGACCTCTCATTCCACACGTCAGGGTTCTTTAGTAAGGCTACTTGCTCAAGCCAAATTTTTCTCGTTCACAGCTGCTTGTCCAAACACGGAAGCCTTCGACAAGAGCCACCAGTTTTGGCCAAGGCTGCCAACCTCACCACACACGAGCAAAAGATCGACCTACTCGTCAGCTTGAAAACGACGGACAAGCACGGTTACTAAATGATGTTAACTCATCAACCTCGTACTACCTACAGATATAAGGCCACAAGTACCGAGCGGTTCAACAACTCCAAAGAACTAATATACCCTCTTCTTCGCCGAATAAGAATCCTTATGTGCGTTGCAGGAAGGCATTCCACTCAGGTGGATCAATTAGTAGAAGAGATTACCCAGCAGCTAAACTGGTATGCAATAATTGCGGGATTAGGGGTCACGTAAAAAGGCTATGCCAGAAATATACTAAAATTGAAATTGGAACAACGAACAGAACAACAAGGTGCTAGACAGGGCGTGATTCGTTTACTTTCTCAAGCATTCGTTTGAAAGTTACACCCCACTCGCGCCATCCGCTACACTGGCAGATCAAAACGGAGCCGTAATACCGGTTTGACACTGCCTGGTACCATTTCTCATCTTGTGTGGAATGGAAAGCGATTTGAAGGTGTCCCAGATCCACCGTCATCACTAACAATAGATGGGACTATAAGGCATCAAACCCACGCTTCATTTGAACGCATCCAGACTGGCCCAATTAGCCACAGTAGTCATCGCATCCCGGCGTTCACCGATACAAGGTGTCAAACTTGTTCAAGTGAACGAGAGATATTAAAACTACACAGATGGCCGGACGAGTACCTTGTGCCAATTAGTCATCAAATACGTAGCATCATGGACAACCAGCTTCATGTAAAGGGCGTGTTCGTACATATAAGAATTGGCTCGAGGGAGACACGACAGGTGGTGTATGTTCCAAACAACACGTCTTATTTTTACTTATCGGAGTGCCCTGAAGGGCCTACATCTATTGCCACCCGATTTCCCAGCCCAGACATTACGTCTCAACTCGTTGAAGAGCGCAAAGGAAAATTGCCTGTGCACTTGCCCACGTAGAAAAACCATTCCACCAATGCCTAGTACCATCCCGTTCCTTCTGACGGAAACCAACAGACACTTACTCGAAAGATGGATATAGGACCATTTTAAATCCAGCGCATTTAATACATGCCCACACCAACCCTTACAAACCATGACAGGAAAGCTATTAGACATTACCTTTGTCCCTAATGCGAAGTCATCATAGGTCCACACACTGATACATATCTATCACCATTTGAAGAAGAGAATGAAATAAGACCTCGTTCGAGACGTCGCACTGGTATAACTGAGCCAGTGTCATTGGGCACTTCTAAAACCTGGTGTTCAAGAATGATAGTCGCACGCAAAAATGACGGTTCCCTCCGACGCATGGTGGACTTACAAAAACTGAACGTTGTCTCC
The DNA here is from genome assembly GCA_903632075.3 of Acanthosepion pharaonis. NCBI lineage: Eukaryota > Metazoa > Mollusca > Cephalopoda > Sepiida > Sepiidae > Acanthosepion > Acanthosepion pharaonis. The sequence continues at coordinate 3,702,814 of CAHIKZ030005066.1, forward strand.
ATGAGGGAAACCCATCACATCAAACGCAACACTTGCGTCTAGGATTGTGGCATATCTCATGCTATGTCATATGGTCGTTTTTATCAAAGACCACCTCTTTGTCCTACAGGTCAAATACCAGATACATAAACAGTGGAGAGAAATTGGTGAACTGGTAGAGGCAGCAAAGGTTAAAAGGCATATACGGAACGAGCACTTTTACAATGAACATTGTCGCCCACTTCGGGAATTAGAAATTAGAAATTCTATTCAAATCCAGAATCAAGATGGCCCTTACCCTCGTCAGTGGATGAAAACAGGGAGGATCGCAGAGATACACGGTAAACGACAGTACCGTCTGCGGGTGGATGGAAACAATCGGGTAACTCCGTAAGATATACCGACGTTATTGACATTCCACATTATTCTACTCACAGAACGAATACCTCGACCTCATGACACCCCGATTTACAGCCGGTTCAAGATCGCAACACGAAAAATAGGTTAACCATATCTAGACCAGAACCGTATGATAAATCTGCTGGTCCTGGGGTTCTGTCGTGGCGACCCGGTGAATTCTCTATGGTGATCGACACGTATTATAATCCCTTATCACCCAACGTGCGACATAAAACTAAATAGCCCGATAATGAAGCAGAAAAAATTGAAATTGACGACACGGCAGATTCAGTGGGTCCAATACAAAATAATATTGGAGAACACCACTATCAGGCGACACCAGCTCCAAGTCAACGCTCAAATCGAAACAAGCGAACACCTCGAATTATATCCCCGCAAATGCGAGGACAATCGCGTACACATTCTGGGGCAAACTTTCAACTGACTACGTCAATGCGTTCTGTGGTCAGAGGAGGGAAGGCGCATGTTGTGTAGAAATGGAAGCTCTTATTAGATGATGATGGACTTCCACAGACAGACACTGAAGGACATATGTTACCTCCACCGGTCTTATGTAAACAGCTGAGTGGCCAGGAGCCGAGTGTATTTTTGTAATTGTAATTGGTACGAGAATAAAGTATTCCAGAATTACTACTACCATTGTCGTCATGGTTATTTTACACAACTGTCTCTTCCTGGTGGTACGATGACAAAAATGATGAAACTATATTCGCGTCGCCTATTCCCTGTTCTGCTATTCGTTTGCACAAGCTCATTAGAGAGGTTACGCGCTGTTTTCTTCTGTCCCTCTTGCCTTCAATATCCTGTGAGTGTCAAATTTTCTAAGCCCTCTTTTCTTATTATGTGCCCTAGAAATTTCAACTGTCTTTTCCTGATGTTAAGTATAAGTTCTTTTTTTTATTTTCATTTTCTCTAAAACTTTCTCATTGCTCACATGGTATTTTTCTTTTCTTTCAATTTTTTCATTTTAAAATAAAATTCTAAACTATTTAGTTCATAATATTTTAATAATATTTCGTTTCATTTGTGATAATCAGAATATGTAATGACTTTAATAAAACCCCATCAATATTTTATGCAGACGAAATGTAAAAGAATTCAGATTTAAATGCCATATTCATCGGATAATTCTTATCTTTTAGAGACTCTTGGTTAATTTTCAGTTAACGCCCGTTGCATTTTTTCGTTCACTCACTCGAATTTCCTAAGATTATTTTTTTCAGTTTGCTCATGTCATTACTGAATGTGGCACAGGGTCGAAAGTGTGGAGCAACCAATGAGGATAGAACTCATTAATCAAGTGTAATTGAGCTGGCGGGACAAGCTTGTTAACCATTACACCACGTCGAAGCACCCAGAATATAGTGATTTTCTAAGCGTAGCTTAGGTGTGGCATAAGACCGAAAGTGTGGAGCACCCAGTGAGGATAGAAGTCACTGTTTAGCCGTAATTGATCTAGCAAGAAAAGCTTGTTAACCATTACACCACATCGAAGTGTCCCTTGAATTTCCTAAGTGAATACTGCATACGTGCCTCTGTTATTATAGTGAATGTGGTGTAATGAATAGTGGGTGTGCGGGTGGTGTAATAAATAGTGGATGTGCAGGTGGTGTAATGAATAGTGAGTGTGCAGGTGGTGTAATGAATAATGGGTGTGCAGATAATGTAATAAATAGTGGATGTGCGGGTGGTGTAATGAATAGTGGGTGTGCGGTGGTGTGATGGATAGCGGCTCGGAAGGAGAACAGGACTTGTGTCTGTAAAAATCATTGTTATCACCACCACCACCACTCCAAAATATTGTTAATGAAATATTTACTCTAAAAGAAAAAGATAATTAATGTTACAACCCAAAATAGGTTTCGTCTTTAAATAACTCAGAAAGGATTTGATAAATCGTAAAAACAAATTAATCAATCAATTCCCCCTCCCCATTGACAGATTCATATACTGACCAAAGCATATTTAACAGCAAGATCTTCCCATTGTAATATTCACAGCATGCATATCAAAACGAACTTAACTTTTTTCTTTTCTTTCCTTTTCTTTTCTATTTTACAATATTTTTCTGTTAATCTACTAAGAATATTTCTTTTTTTTTTTTCGTTTAATCACTTGAATTTCTGCTGTGAAGAATGAATACTTAATTCTTTTAAATCCGGGCGTCTCAGGTGAAGCCAAGTGTCACGTGTTTCTGCAATTAGGCATTTCATTCATTTTTTTCCTTTTTCTTTTACTACAATACAATACAAAACTAATTCATTCATAATCTTTCAATTCATTCATGATAGTCACAATATTCATGTTAGTTATATTTTCAATCAATTTAAAAAAAAATTAAATTTATACTTATTCTTCTTTCTTATGTATACATTTCTAAAACTATTTCTCTCCATCCCGCCAATGACCGATATATTATCCTGTCCACTGTGAATATAGTAACAAGTTATTCCCACTGTTAATTTTTATATCGGTGTTATCTGGAATAGTCATGCCAATTGGAATTTATCTATTTTTCAAAATAAGCGTACCAGTTCAAATAAACGTTCCGCTGGGAATGCTTTTTTTTTAATTATATAAGTTTAATAAACTGGATCGAAATAAACGTGGCACGGAAAAAAAATGAAAAGCAATGAACCTGCCGTACACAAATAAGTACAGCGACGAAGATGGCGAAATTGAATATATTTGTGTCTGTCTCGTACGAAAACAAGAAAAAGTTGATGGCGAGCTGTCAGGACGGCAAACAATTAGTGCAGAGTCAAAGGAAATCAGGAAGTAAGAAAAAGGAAAGAAAAGAATAGCTAGAGATATAGATAGATAGAAGGTTAGAAGTAAGCATAGATAGATAGATAGATAGATAGATAGATATAGAAGGAGGCGGAAAGAACAAAGCATAAATAGATAGAAGGAAGAAAATAGATAGATAATAGGAGGAAGGGGAAAGAAGAAAAAAAAAATAGATGGCGAACCTGCCCTTGATTACATTAAATAAGGACTGTATCCTAGTGGCTTCCCCTGCTCGGGGCGACTTAAAAAAAATCTATGTTTTCTTCTTCTATTTATTTTAATATTATATATATATATATATATCTATATATATATATAAAATAAGATAATAGATAGATAGATAGATAGATATAGAAGGAAGATAGATAGATAGATAGATCGAAAGTGTCGGGAGATAGATAGATAGATAGAAGGAAGGCGGAAAAAGAAAGTAAAATAAAGGATAAAACATAGCGAGATAGATAGCTAGTCTAGATATAGATAATAGAAGGTGGGCGATGAAATTTTCGCTTACACCCTTTTTCACAAACGAAAATCGCAAGCTTAGATACGGAAAAATGATCCGACGAAATAGATAGACCGACTCATGAAATGGATTCCATTGGTAAGAAAGACCAGCGAGAACTGTTACTTTGAGAACAGACTCTCAAGAGAATTCTTCCTAATCTTCAAGTCTAGTCTCAACACTTATCTATCTTATCCTCAAAGTTTGCTTATTAACAAAGTAACATTCTACCTTTTAGTGGTTCGACCATTTTAGGCAAAAAAAAAAAAAAAATATGTTAACATTGCCTTTCATGCTTGTCTATAAAAACTGTCCGATACTTTCGCACAAAGAGACGGCACCCAATGAGGATCGACTCATTGCAAATGGATTTAAAGACCAGCGTGTTAACCATTAAGCTATATCAAGGCGAGCAGAGGCGTTGTGATAAGCATAAACCCGTCCGCTAAAATAACTCGTTGGCGTGACAAGAAAACCTTTTTTCACGCAGTGGAAAGAGGCTTTTTAAAAAAAAAAAAAACAAAATAAAAAAACAAAACAAAAACGCTTATTCTAACCTTTTTCAATCCAAGAAATGTAAAATGTAAAAGATGGTTGTTTAAAAGAGTAAACTTTAATTGTTACGTTCATATTGAGAATCTTAGACATTTCAAAACAATTTTTTTTATTACTAATTACGAGAAGATAGGTTTTCCCATCGCCCGGTTCACACGCCTCCTCGGTTTTTTGAATAGGCGTTGGAGGTTTATCCTTTGATTCCTATTTAGGATTGGGTTTCGGGTTCCTTTTGAAGTCTTCTCATTCGCTTTCACTGCCAGCATCACCCCCACTTACGTCTTAATGGCATTATCGCCTTGCTTGGGGTGGCCTGATTAATACAGTGTTATAGCAGGCAGTTGATATTCTGAAAAATGATTTTATTTTGCATCCAAAATTGTAACACACACACACACACACACACACATTATTTATTATTATTTATGTTTATTACTGCTAAAGTTATTATAGCGGATACTCGTATTTGAAATAGACGTCCCATTTTTTATTTTTACTTTAAACAGTCTGCATTACGTCTATCTGCATGCATTTTCGGGAAATCTCAATATACAGAATGAGCTCCCCGAAAAGGACTCGAACCTGCGACCCCCTCCCCCCTTCGTAGGAGATGATAGCCACCATCTCGACTATGACCATCGCAAATATATACGATGAGGTGGTGAAACGTTCTCGGTTCTACTAAGAATTAAAAATACAAATTCTGATACTTAAATGTACAATCCAATCAAAAATACTTATTACCATAGTTTGTGGTTCCACGGATCCTGTTTTAGCAACCCGACGATAAACAGAAGCAGCGGTTAGATGACTCGGCTGCCTTCGGTCTAGAAACGCAATCTGATACAGGCGTGCAGCCTCGCGTCCATTACCATTCGCTTGACCGAATGTAAAAATCGTATTTACCTGCTCACGATATGACTATCCTGCCATTGTTAAACGGAATACTCTCTACCACACACGTTAAATGTTGAAAACAGACTAGCCACTAAATGTAGACGAATGACAAATGTAACCTAATCTATATTGCAACACAGTGCCAGTTTGTAAAAGTATTTTTGATACACCCTGTATATCAGTCAGTTATGTACCATGCGTGATACACGATACATGACTGACGAGGCAGATTTTTTTTCCCACAGTGGGTTGCCATTTCTTTCTGCGGTAGACCAGTTCCTCAATCCGAACCGCTATCCATATACCTCAGTATAGGAGGCATAGTGGAATAATGGATATCGGCTCAGATTGAGGAATCGGAGAGTCGAGTTCGAATTCCAGTCGAATCCATTACATTCACTTACGTGCTAATAACCTTGGGAAAGGTGGGAATCCTCCTCTTCCCCCTCCGCCAGTTATGGGTAAATAGAAGGACAGGCCGGGTTCTATAGCTTGGGATGGCAGTAGTATGTACTGAAATCTTTAGATCAACAATTCGCTCTTGCATGGAGTATTGCTGCCATATATGGTCTGGAGCCCCTTCTGTTTGCCTCGGGGTTCTTGATAAAATCCAGAGACGGATATGCAATATAATTGGCCCTGATCTGGCATCTCGTCTGCAGACGCTCTCTCACAGACCTGCCGTCGCCTCTCTCTGTCTTTTTTACAAATACTTTCATGGTAATTGCTCCGAGGAGCTGTATTCGCTGGTTCCAAGACTTCATGAGTTCAAGTGCCCTACGAGGCTGGCATCCCGTTCTCACCCTTTCATTGTCGAAACTATTAAATGTAGCCGTCACTTCTACTCCAATAGCTTCATATCTCGCACCTCTCGCCTGTGGAACTCCCTTCCCTATTTCAGTTTCCATGAGAGCTATAATCTCCAACTATTCAAATGTAATGTCAATCGACATCTCCAGTTGCCTTGATCTATCCACTATCCTTCTCTTCATCCTTTCCTCTATCACTCCTATCTGATCTTGCTCCAAACCTTCTGTAACCCTTGCGTCCTAGTGGCTTCCCCACCTTGCTTGTGGTGAAACGTTTATATATATATTATATATATATATATATATATATATATATATATATATATATATATATATAGGGGTAAAAGATTTCAGTTCGTACTACTGAGTGCAAAAATAAAACAAAAACAAAACACCCCTAAAAAAAAAAAACAAGCAAAAACGTTTTTCTTTAAAATTCAATGAAATGCATTAAAAATTGATAATCAGTGATTACCTCAGTATATACATGGTATAGGAGACATAGTGGAGTAATGGATAGCGGTTCGGATTGAGGAATCGGAGAGCAGAGTTCGAATTCCAGTCGAATCCATTACATTCACTTATGTGCTAATACCGTTGGGAAAGGTATGAATCCTCTTCTCCCCATTCCCCAGTTATGGGTAAATAGCAGGATAGACCGAGTCCTATAACCTGGGACGGCAATTAGTCTACAGCAGTAAGAAATGGCAACCTACTGCGGGAAAAAAATCTGCCTTGTCAGTCATGTATCGAAAGATACATGATCGCCTATGCGTGTATCACGCATGGCACATAACTGACTGACTGACTCATGCCTATCTTTACTTGTTTACCTGCATAGGAGAGAGCACCTTTAAGGTCCTTCGTTTTTCTATAATATCTCCCGAGATACACACAAACACCCCCCCACGGTACACCCCCCGCCTCCTGCCCCGTCTTTTCGTAACCACCACCGTCACTAATGTCACTTCTCCAACTATTTCTTAGCACGACGATGTCGGTGACAACAACAACAGCAACTACTACTACTACTACTACTTCAATTAAATTTTCACTGTTTACTTTTTCCCTGTTAGCCTGTCAGTCAGTCCATTTTCCTGTCTGTCAAAGTATATATACCCTTTTTTTATACCGATTCAAAGGCCTACCTACCTACTTACCTACTTCCATGCGTATATTCAGAACACATGCCAGTGAATGCTGGGCAATCTCCTCACAGATGACAAATGTGGTTCTACAGAAGGACGTTGAGAAGACCATGAACTGAACATGTGTGCACCTGAGGAAGAAAATGGAAACAATAAGTACTTTAATATCAGAAAGAGACAGTCGAAATTTCTAGTACACATAATGAGGAAAGCGGGCTTGGAAAATTTGTCACTGACAGGACATACAGAAAGCAAGAGGGACAGCGGTGCATAATCAAACATAATGAGCTTGTATAAATGGCTGACAAAGTAAGGATTAGGAGAAATATCATAAAGGTATAATCAACTAAGAGCTACAAAAGATAGGAAGTTGTGGGGAGTCATGATCGCCTAAGTCTTGGAAGGAAACGACACAAAGAAGAAGGAAGCGCTCATTGGTTTTACCTACTTATGTATTATATGTGTATTTATTTATTACTTAAGCATGATTGTGACTTTCTTCACCAGCGTTTCGTATTAGTCTGCTTTTTGTTGTGCCTTCTCAGGCTAACGTTATCTGCTGACAGGAAGTGGAAAGATTATATTGAAACAATTGCTAGGTCAGCTGCTTAGAAAGTTGGTTCACTGAGTGATGCTAGACAATTTTTCTCTTTAGAATCTATCTTAACATATAATTCTATCATTTGCCCATGCATAGAATATTACTGCCACATATGATCCGGTGCTCTTTGGGTAACTTGAGGTGGTGTAATGGTTAGCAAATTTGTCTCGCTAGAACAATTATGACTGAGTTGTGAGTTTGATCCTCACTGGGTGCCTCCTATTTTTGTCCTTGTGCTACCACAAAGCTACGCTTGGAAAATCACTGTGATCCACTGCTCTTGCTATATATTTAGAGACGAAAAATCCGAAGAAGAATCAGCAATATTATTGGTCCTGACCTGGTGTCTCGGCTTCAGTCACCTTCCCACCCCCGTAATATAGTGTCAAACCTTCTTTTATGTCCCTACAACGGCCATATTTAAAAGCTCTCTACATTGAATACCTCTTGAATGAACATGTCCTTGTGCCTTTTCTATATATAAATTCGTGGTAATTGTTCTGACGAACTTTCCTCTATGTTACGCAAAGTTTATGAAATTAAGTACACTACTAGATTGGCAGCAGGGTCTTATCAGTTTACAGTTGAATTGGCTAGGTGTAACTGCAAATTCTATGTTAAAAGTTTCTTTTCTCGCACTTCTAACTCGTGGAACCCTCTTCAGGCTTCTTGCTTTCCAGGCCACTTTGATCTTCAAAAATTTAAATGCAATGTCAATCGTTGTCTATTGTCTTCTTGATTCTTCTTCTTTTATTGCTCTTGCTCTTTAATAATGTTTTCTTTTTCTTACTCTTTCACACTTAGTAACCCCTTGTGTCTTAGTGGCTTTATTAGCTTGCTGTGGGTGAAATGATTAAAAAAATGTTCATTCAAGAGGTATTCAATGTAGAGAGCTTTTAAATATGGCCGTTGTAGAGACATAAAAGAAGGTTTGATTGATTGATTGATTATTTCTTTAACGGCATATCAACATCTTCATGGGTTATTTAATGCCGAAATTTAATTTTCTTGGATGTCTTGAAGTAATAAAAATATGATATATGTTATTCTGCTTTCACAATTGAATACATGGTAGATGATACTCAGCTTTTGTGCATATACATGTCTGTGTGGACATAATTACTAGAGGCAGTGATATGTGTGTTTTGTGTTGTAGTTTTGTTATATCTTGGAATAAGCTTTGATTTCTTTAGGACATTTTAGGATATTATATGGAATAAGAGTTCTTTCATATTGGTTGTTTGATTGATTTTGTTTCGTTGCAATATCGACCTCTATGGGTTATTTAAAGCCGAGATCTAAATATTTTGAACAAATTTATGGCTTCAACCAAATATATTTTGAACACAATTGCAACTACAGAGAAAATGTATTGTTGGTAATTCTACTATAAAATTTACTGGTGATCATTTTGATTTAAAAATGAATTGTTGCTAATTTATTTTTATATAAAAATGTATTGTTGGTATTTTACTAAAAATGTATTTTTTATATTTTCATAGTGTTGTATTTGGGGGTTCACTATTTGTTCATAGACCCTAACAGGTGCTAAGATCCCGGGTCAAGGTGGACATGGGAACAATAGCAATTCAAAACCACCAATCTCCCGATCATAGGCCTTGCTACTGGATGTAGTTTGTGGTCATATTTCCAACCGATGTGACGTTGCTTCCCACTTTCTTTTCCATAAATATTTTCATGGCAATTGTTCTGATGAGCCTTCCTCCTTGATGTCTCGACTGCATGAATTTAAGTGTACTGCTAGATTGGCAACCAGATCCCAGCTTTTTATTGTTGAACTAGTTAGATGCAACCGTCTGTCCTATTCTAATAGATTCTCTTCTCGCCCTTCTCACCTGTGGAACTCCCTTCAGATTTCTTGCTTCCCTGTCAACTACAATCTTCAAAAATTTAAATGCAACGCCAATTGTAATCTGACTTCCTGAATCCTGTTACTTTATTGTCCTTTCTCCTAACTTCTCCTTACTTCTCATACTCTTTCGCTCCCTGTAACAGTTTGTGTCCTTGTAGCATTATCGCCTTGATTGGGATGAAATAATTAAAAAAAAAACAAAAAACAAAACAAAACCCCCTAAAATGTTACTTCAGGATGTAGGCGATCATAGCTCTCCACAAAATCCTCCGTCTTTATTATATTTGCCTTGCCAAGAGTGTTAAAAAATAATGCAATGGCTTCCTGTTGTCTTCACCAAATTTTGAAATTTGGTGTTGTCTGTCTTCTAGAATAGACAAGACAGAAATGCTAATGGTCGTTACTCTACCACGTCTTAAGCTAGATCTATCTATATATTATATATACATCTATATGTATGTATTTCTATATTTTTCCATGTATTGTCTGAAGACACAGAAAGAAAACTACAGGAACTCCTAGACAACGTAGTAAAAGAAAGCGGGAAGAAAGGACTAAGCATAAATTTAAAGAAGACAGAATGTATAGTTCTCAGCAAGAGAGATAGCCTAGAATGTGAGCTATTAATTAAAAATATCAAAATGAAGTAAGTACAGAAGTGTAACTAGAATGTGTTTTAACAGATGATGGAAAATTTGAAAATCTCACACCGAAATCTGAAGGCGCAGTGGAATAACGAAAGATGCCTTCCGAAAGCTAAAACAAATATGTAGAAACAAGAAAATTTCGTAAGAAACAAAGAAAAAGGGGTGCTGCACTGCTATGTAATATCAGTCTTCCTATATGGAAGTGAATATTGGACAACTTCATCACAGATAAAGGGAATACTTGAGGCAACAGAGATGTGGTTCTACAGAAAGATTCTGCGAATTCCATGAACAGAGCATTTAAGTAACAAAGAAGTTTTAAGGAAAATGGCAATTAGATTTAGAAAGCGACATTTTCGGGTAGATAGGGAGGAAAGAGCGATCGGAGAATTTTATACTCACAGAACATATTGATTGCAAGAAGGCCGGAAGGACACAGCGAATAACAACAAGCTTTATTTACATTATTCGGACTATTGTCCTCATCTTTGCCGCCATATTTATCACAACGTTTCAGCCGTTATACGCTCCGGGCTTCTTCAGGTGGTTGGAATGTCGAACTGAACCCTTTATTTCGCTCACTGGGGTAGACTGTTCTAGTTCCACGTCCCATGTTTGAGATGAGGACAATAGTCCGAATAATGTAAATAATGTACATAATACCTCATCTCAGAAATATAGACAGATACTGAAAGGCCGAAACGTTGTAATAAATATGGCGACAAAGATGAGGACAATAATCCGAATAATGTAAATAATGTACATAATACCTCATCTCAGAAATAGAGACAGATACTGAAAGGCCGAAACGTTGTAATAAATATGGCGACAAAGATGAGGACAATAGTCCGAATAATGTAAATAATGTACATAATACCTCATCTCAGAAATATAGACAAACAACAATCTTGTTTAAATAATGACATGACAAAAATAAACATTCTAAAGAAATACCAAGTATAGGAAGCTGTGGAGAGACATGATCACCGAAGCCCTAAAAAGATACATCACATTGAAGAAGGATGTCTGTAACGCATTATTTTACTAGAGTTATATTATTTGCTCTGTCGTCGCTAGATGGGATGCTTTGTTTTATGAAATGGTGAACTATTTTAGACTATTTTATGAAACCAGGCGGTGAAAAGACTTAGTGATGGTGTAAAGTAAAGCAATAAGTAGAAAAATATGTTTAAAAATTTACTAGTGAAAAGCCTACAAATAATTTTAAGGACTTAACAAAATATACCGCCATTTTTTTATGACATGGGCATATAGTAATTAGTATAATATTCTACCATGTCTTAAAGTGATTTACGATTCTCATTAAGCGAAACTTGGTAGATAACATTAATGTTAGACAATTATTTTGTCGAGCTGTTACCTTTCGTAAATAACACCTTGTTCATTTGTCAGAAATACAGGTGCACAATAATAACAAGAAAACGATATTTACTCAAAGACACACATGTGCACGCATATGTACACACGCGTACAGAGTCGCCCTCAGATGCCAAGGACAATGATGCAGCCGAAACCTGTGTGTCCAGATAGAGTTCCGTTTCGAAATGTCTATTAGAAAATATACAGGTATTTAACAAAAACAAGAAAGATAATAGCAGGATGGGACAAACAACACCCAATGCTACCAGTTAATCGATATTCGATGATCAAACAAAAGAAGTGAATTATCAGCCTTTTCGGACACACGTACTAAAACCGTCAAGGTTGAGACAAGATGTAACAGATTTTGCTGTTACAGTGTAACCCGGATATAAAAGACTCGGATATAAGAGAAACCCGTATATAAGAGAGATTTTACCTGGTCCCAAAGTGTTCCCATACTTACCTAAACAAAATAGACCAAACCCGTATATAAGAAAAACCCGGATATAAGAGACTTCTTTTCCGGTCCCGACAACTCTCTTATATCCGGGTTACACTGTATTACCTATCTAGACAGGTG
>CAHIKZ030005066.1:3720000-3730000 GCA_903632075.3 Acanthosepion pharaonis
TTCACGTAAACTTAAACGCACACACAGTAGTTACCGCCAAAATTAACTTTTAGTTTGGAACGTCTTCAGATGCTCACGCATGCGCATACAATTCACACTAGTTTACACGTGTTCGCCCTCTGGCACCGTTTCACTTGTAGGTGCAGTTTTAGATATTTATACGATGCAGTTACTGCAGGTTTTATAAATGTAATGGTTGAAAGTTTGTCTTGAGTCAGTCATTCAAGTGGGAGAAGGTTTGTTTTTTGTTTTTCATGTCCCATTAAGATGTAGCTGATCAGGATTCACACGGTTACATTTCTGTATTATCTGTGGTTTTCCTTCTTTTAGACTGGTTGCCACTCAAAGACAGAGAACTCGGACTACACTTCTATTTAACACTTGGCGGAGGGAGGGGAGATGAAACGGAATCTTACTTTTCTCCAAGGTAACAATGCGAAAACAAACACAACAAACTCATCGAAATTTTCAGTAAGGCTCGTCACTTTCTTTATCTGCGCTGATGTCCGTTATGCTACCAGCTCAGAATAAGAATTAGAATTTATATGTTCTCGAATACAAAATGGGAGGGGGATCGAATTCATCTGTTAAGTATTTGGTATGTATATATTTTGTCAAAAGTATATATATTTCTCATGTGTGTGTGTGTGTGTATATATATATATATATGTGTGTGTGTGTGCGAACAGTGTGTGTGTATATATATATATATATATATATATATGTAATATATTATATATATTATTATTTATATATTATATGCGCGGTACTTATTAGAAAGCGCTAAATATTAGAGATAGAGCTAACATGTTTGGTTGGAATGATGTGAGTTTGTGACCCTGGGTTTCACGCTTTTGCGATCGTCAGACAAACAAAAGCGTGAAACCCAGGGTCACAAACTCACATCAATCCAACCATATATATATTTTCGTGTTTATACATTATTTTATAGATACAAATATTTAAGTAAATGCTCTGTTTATAATAAACAGTATTAATATCATTTACCGGCCTGAATATATATATATATATATATATATATATATATATATATATATATATATATATATATATATATATATATATGTAATAATAATAATAATAATAATAATAATAATTCTGTTGTAGCCCTAGGATTGGTTGGAAAAGATTCCAGTAGACTAATTGAAGGGATTCCTGGAAGCCCATGCCTCAAAGAAATACAAAAATTGTTCTCACAAGTACAACCCACACTTTACGAAGGGCTTTATCTATGTAAAATATGTTTTATTGTTTTTTTTTGTCAGTGGAAAGTGTCATGATGCCATTTTTAACCTTAGATCTCTGGGCGGGACCCGGAAAGAAATGTGTACACGCCAGAAAACAAAGGAAATAAAAACAATGATAATAATAATTTAGTAGATTCTGTAGAAAACCAAAACAGAACCAAAGAACCACCTGTTGCAGCAAAAATGATGAAAAAGATAACCAAGTATAAAGCTCTTGAACAGATGAAACAATGCCTGCAAGACAAACCTCTGCAAGGACAATATCCAGAACGAGGCTAATAAAGCCGATGTTGATAAAGTTAACGCTCGTCGATAGTTACGAGCATCTGGATTAGAGTAATTTCACTAGAATCTTTCAGGCAAATATCATACATAAAAGTGTGGATCCAAAATGCAAGTTCTGTGACAAATATCAGGAAACCGTAGACCATCTAATTTCAGGATCTTCTGCACTTGCGCCAAATAAATATAAAAATCGTTACGATAGAAGGGGAAATATTTACACTGGACAATGTGCAAACACTTCGGAAAAGATGTTAAAAAACACTGGTATGAACATCACCCAGCACCGATTACAGAAATAGAAGACTTCCACAATTCTAAGAGATTACACCATTTTTACAGACAGGAAAATTGAAACAAATAGGTCGGACATAATTGTCAAAAAACGAAAAGAAAAAATTGATATGGATTTCCCAGCAGACTGTAACAAGGAATTTGAAAAACTATCACTCCGCCCATTCGTCAGAGGGTATGTATATATATATATATATATATATGTGTGTGTGTGTGTGTGTGTGTATTGTGTATGCATGCATGAATATATATATATATATATATATATATATATATATATAATATAACATCGAATAATATATATATATGCATATATACTCGCTCGACTCTCCCGTCGATTTCGACGTATGCGGGTCAAGCAAGAACCGAAAGCCCGAGACAAGCACATGGGACCCGGTTTACTACGTCCCACAAGGTTCCCAAACGCCATTCTGCACGTTTTGAATTCAGCGACGGCTATACAACACAGTATGTCCTGCTATTTACTCATAGCTGGAGGGAGAAGAAGAGGATTCATACATATGGATTCGACTGGAATTCGAACTTGGCTCTCCGATTCCTCAATCCAAGCCGCTATCTATTACTCTACCGTGCCTTTTTTTATTTATTTATATATATATATATATATATATATATATATATATATATATATATATATATATATATATATATATATATATATATATATATATATATATATATATGTGTGTGTGTGTGTGTGTATAGATATGTATAACATTTATATATATATATATATATATATATATATATATATATATATATATATACTATGCACTATATCTATACACACATTGTTCAATATATGTCATATCATATTCATGGGGAAAGAGCACAATATTGGGAATAGAGTTCTAGATTTTGACAATGAGACACAAGAATGAACACTTTGGTTCAGCACATAAATGTGATCTGTATATAATTGGTTTATGAGTAATATATATATATATATATATATATATATATATATATATATATATATATATATATATATATTACTCATAAGCTAATTATTCTAGAAAAGACGAACGTTATTTGCCATGGAAAATATATTTTGCAAATTCACGGATAACTTAATTAACCTCTCTTACTATAAACTTAGCAACCATGAAAAAGAATTATTTAACCTAAGACCGAATTGTCATCTATATTCCAAATTTGACATCTGTATAAAAAAAAGAAAGAAATTCTGCCGTTCTATGAAAGTATTCTACAGTTGTTGACTGATAAACACATCAAAACTCATCCTAGTTTTCGCGACCTGCTTTTAGCTGGACGCATAATAAGTCGTCGTTACTGAAAAGGAACTTCACTCTTAAATAAATCATTAACCAAAGCTCTTAAGAAACTTTCAAATAACAACGACATAATTAAGAAAGGATATAAAACTAAATTTTTATTATTTTGAACAGAACTAATTAAAATTCAAAATTAGATTCGATTCTTGATAATAAAACTAAATTAAAAAAAACTAAACAAAATGCACTGCTAGCTTTATTCAAGAACCAAATTAATAAAGTTATCATAGCTACTAACGTTGAAATTGTATCCCGACAATTATGATTATTATTATGATTATAAATCTAATTCATGTCTACATAATTTCAAAATCTTTACTCCAGTGTATCAATTATCTAAACTATAAACTAATTGTTCCTACCGTACTTATCAATTAAATATATGTTAATTCTAGTAATGTTCTTTTTTTTTTCAAATATTGTACTCAAATAAAACTTATAGTTCTACCCTTGTTTTATTAGACGTCAAAAGTCTCTTTTACTAATGTTCATGACAAATAAACGGGATACATAATATTGCAAAATGTATAAAACATAATGTGGAAGAACAGTCTGGAAAACTTAACCATTCACGAGACATATTAAGGGTAAGATAGAAGAATTCAGCAAACTAGGAGCTTGTATGAATGAATGGCGGAATAGGTGGCCGTTGGGGTGTGGAGAGCAAATTGAGAAAAACTATTAAGGGCTAAGTTGTGGAGAGCAATGATCGCTTATATCGTAAATGGACGCGGCACACTGAAGAAGAAGAAGAAGAAGAAGAAGAAGAAGAAGAAGAAGAAGAAGAAGAATATTCTTCGCTCACACATCCTAAAATTAAATCAACAAATCTATCTATGTAAACTTCTAAACATCGAGTTATGGAGTAGCTATGAGGTCGCCTCTTGGTTCCAGTTTTTAAAATTTTTTAATCATTTCACCCCAAGCAGGGCAATAAAGCCATTAAAACGCAAGGAATTACTGAGTGGGATAGAATATAAGAAAAAGAAAATATTATTAAGGAGGGAGAACAATAAAAGAGTAGGAATTAAGAAGACGATTGACATTACATTTGGATTTTTGATGAAAAAAAGTTGACTGGAATGCAAGAAGGCAGAAGAGAAATCCACAAGCGAGAAGTGCGAGAGAACTATTGTTATGTAGTTCACTTAGAAAACAAACTTTTTAACAGTTTCGCCAAATCTGTATGTTCAATATATTGGTGATGTAATCGTAAGAGAGAAGAAGGTAAACAAAATAAAAGACATCAAAGAAACTTTTGAGGAAAATTGTTCAACAATTTACTTATGATTTTTATAATAAAATCATCTTTCTTGATGATTTATCAAAATCCGACAGAGTCTAATAATTCTAATGAATTTTATAGACTTCTGTCTATAAAAATCCCACAAGCGTAAATTCTTGTTTTCTTAATTATCAAACGGAATGACGGCTATCAAAGGGTCGTTGCTGCAAAGAATAGGGTTAACGAAGCTAAACTAATTTCTTCTTCACACATATTATTTTCAAAAGAATCGAATAACGTAAAACAAATACTGATCGACAATAGTTTCCGAAAGTATGTCGTTGAAGAGCAAATTAAATTAACATTAAAAAAACCTAAAAAAAAAAACAGAAAAAAGTGAAAGAAAGAAAGAAAGAAAAAAATCACGAGCGTACACACGCACAAACAACTATCCAGATATGAACAAAAATGAAAACATCTTCATTTTAACCAGACCCACGTCATTAGGTTGATTCATAAGTAATTTCCGTTTCGAGAGAACGAATTATAACGACGAATATATCATCTTAACTAACCGCTCCTTCGATATAACACAACAGATTATGAAAATTAGGTTATATACGACAATGTTCAATGCAAAAGACAGAGGAATGACAATGACATATCTCTAGAACCGACGCCTATGGATGGTCCCATAGAAGAAAGATAATCTTGTGGGTGGTGGAACCGTCGAGTTATTATTAATTTATAATTCTTAAAACTCAATGAAACACTAAATGCCAATTTAGACATCCGGCAAATACAATGTGCACATAAAAGTTTCATCAAAAAGCGCTTTATATATGTCAATAGTAAAAATGTTGTTTTCCTCTATGACAACACCAGGCCATGTAGAGTAAAAAAAAAATAATAATAATAATAATAAAAATATTTACTACCGGCAAAATAACCTGGGGGTCAATTTTACCGAGACCGGTAAAATAAGCTTAAAACCATGTCTATTTTTACGAGGACCAGCAAAATAGCCTCTTCCTAAAAAAATTGGAAGAACGCTTAGGTAGAATTCTATTCTATTCTCCCTAAGCGTTCTTCCAAATTTTTTTAGGAAGAGGCTATTTTGCCGGCCCTGGTAAAATAGACAAACATGCTTGACCCCCAGGTTATTTTGCTAGTAGTAAATATTTTTATTATTACGAAGACAGATAATGTTAAAAATAACAACACACGGATTTAACATAGATGTTTATTTTCATCCATCATGTTTATGGAGATCCTCAGAGTAGTGGTTGTGTAAGCTGTGTACGTAGGACTTGAACAACATGGATTCTGTCGTCTGTGACTGTTTGTCTTCAGTTGATGCACCTGAAGTGTATTGGCAAATGAACTATGTACAAGAGCAAGTTTGGGATTTGCAGAGACTGTTATACCCAAAGTGCTTAAAATATTCAGAGGCTTCTGTATTTCTTTGAATAATTGATGATGAATAAATGATATTAACTTGCGTTTCAACAGTCGATGGTGGAAAAGATTTTAAATTGTCTTAACAATTGATGGTGAAAATAAATAAGCTTCTTTTTGACATTACCTGTTTTCATAATAATAAAAATATTTACTACTGGTAAAATAGCCCGGGGTTCTATTTTACCGAGATCGGTAAAATTAGTTTAAAAGCATGTTTGTCTATTTTACCGGGACCAGCAAAATAGCCTCTTCCTAAAAAAAAAAAAAAAGGAAAAAAGCAAAAACTGAAAAAATGCTTAGAGAGAACCGGAATTCAGACCAAAATCGTAGAAAACTGCCGTCATTTAATCTCAGAGGATTCTCCGAAGAATTCTTGAGTTGTGAGGAGTTTTGTTGGCACCATGCTTAAAGAACAGAATATCCATTGACTGTGTCAATGTGCGAGACTGAAATAATAATAATAATAATAATAATAATAATAATAATCCGTCACTGGTACCTTGTAATTCAGTACTATCAGCCGCAAGGTCGGATTAGTGGTTCCTCTATCAGGCTTCCAGTGACTAGATTCCCAGCAGGATTAAAAACAAAACCTGTCAAAGGGCGGATGAACCTTATTGCGAGATCAACGGTCATCACATGTCTCATGATTAGGAGGGGCTATTTAGTTTGGGTTGACAACCCTCCTTCAGATGATAACCTCAATATAAAAGACTACTGGCCGGTGGTAACCTTAAACCACAGCTGATTTATGAGCGAAATGCCAATTATCAATAATGTAAATAATGACCTGGATAGTACTTGAACGAATGGAAAAAGTGCTATGCCCGGCAGGTATCCCATTGTACAACAGTCTAATAAGAACCAGCTAGAAAAGTGAGGAATTTCCACCAATGGCAACTGGTATGATCGTGAACTTCATACCAGTTACCATTGTTGCAGTTGGTACGGTGACTGAGAGAATGGAAACGTGGATAAAGAACATTGGCATAGATTTGCCAGTGGAACTCTTACAGAAAGGAGCCATCTTAGCTACGGCAAGAATAATGCAGAGTTAGAAGAAAATAACATGATACCGAAGGCTGTTGGTTGTGGCCCGCTATCCATGGATTAATTACTGGATATTAAGATCGAAGCACGGAGTAATGGATAGCGGCTCGGATTGAAGAATGAAAGTGCCGAGTTCGAATTCCAGTCGATTCCATTACATTCACTTACGTGCTAATACCTTTGGGAAAGGTATGAATCCTCTTTTTCTACACCTCCCCAGCTATGGCTAAATAGCAGGACAGACCGTTCTATAGCCTTGGATGGTAACTTGTCTACCGCAGAAAGAAATGGCAACCTATTGTGGGAAAAAAATCTGCCTCGTCAGTCATGTATCGAAAGATACATGATCGCCTAAGCGTGTAACACGCATGGCACATAACTGACTGGCATGTGAGAAAATATTGAAATGAATATTATCATTGTACAAGTCGATTACCCCAGTTGCAGGAGTTGTGTCCATCACTCTTGAACACCTACATACTTCATAGGCAGTACAAGTCCTCTCTACCTGATTTGTTACATTTGTTATTTGTCTTTCCATAATGAGGGTAACTTGGTTGATATAGGATTTTTCCTTCCCTAGTGTTTTTTTTTTTGTTTTTTTTTTTCAGTTAAACCTTTACCGGTTAAGTTTTATTGCGATTCCAACACTAAATCATCCAAGTCTTAGAAAAGCCAAACCCCATCTCAGAGATGTCTAACTATAGACCGGGGGTTTCTCACACCAAGCAGACTTACAGCGCGCCTGGACACCAGCCGAGATATTTCTACGTTCTTGCGTGCTTCAAAGCTGTGGGTAGGAGCTGAGACACGATCATCACCCAGACGAATCAGCTAAGAGTCGTAGAGGATTTCAAATTAAACATTACATTATTTTATTGGTTACGCAAGCACTAAAAACCACTTGTCAAAATTTAGTGCTATTCGTATATATCTTAATCAGCGTATGACACCAAGCCTTAATTTGACCATTAAGATTAGACAACTATAAGTAGATAATACCAAAATAATACATAATACTAACAGAATGATAAAAATAATACTAAGATATTATGGTAGGCATTTTTCAGAGTAAAATTAGTTAAAAATTAATTCCCATGTATATCTCTATCTATAAAAGGCAGGATGTGTGTGTGTGTGTAACGAATGCACAGCCGCAATTTTCGACGGATTTGCACCAAATTTTACATGCACATTCTCCAAGTAAGCGGAAAGGCCAAGACCGACTTTGCATTTCCCAACTCCCATCGATAGTGGAAATAATCGATTTTTTCATGCTTCTACGGCAGCTTTCATGTAGTTTGTGGCCATTTTGTACTGGCCAGAGTGAGAGCCTATAGCTGGCTGCCACGAATAGGCAGGAAGATTCTATTGGCCAGCGTGAGAGCCAACAGCTGACTGACACGAATGTTAACTAGCATGCTAGCAAAAAAAAAAAAATAAATAAATCGATAACTGCATTCGTCACAAGTGGGAAAAATTTAAATCTGCATGGCACTTTACTCCAATTGACTCATTCGCTTGCTTAAACTCAACGTTGATTCTGATTCCGCAGAACTGGGTTGGGTGTGAAAAAGTATTTTTTGTTAACATTCTTTTTTCATTTGGTTTTTCCAGTTACGAGTCCTTTTTTAAAGCTGATCGTTTTGTGTTCATTTTATTTAGTTCTTTTTTCGTAACAGATTTAATGTTTAGTATAGAGCTTAGAAAAAATTCGCTGTGTGAGATAGGCAAGAAGTAAGGCATGTAGCAACATCAGCACGGCAAAGGGCACTCCTTTGAAAGCAAGAAAGGGCAAAAATATTTTAAGTCAAGTGATAGCGATTGCTGTATGAGTCGTACGAATTTTGAATCAAGCCCGGGCAACGCCGGGTCATGCTGCTAGTACGCGTATATATGGTGTTCAGACTCTTTTTCCAAACGTCTCCCTAAATGGATAACATTAAGAAGCCACACTCCTCCCGCATAGACCATGGTGAGATTCAAACACGGGTCTCATGGTAGGAAAACGAACGTTTATATATATATATATATATATATATATATATATATATATATATAGGGAGAGAGAGAGAGAGAGAGAGAGAGAGGAGAGAGAGAGTGGGGGGATAGGGATAGGTCGCGTGGCCGAGTGGTTAGAACGTTCGTTTTCTGAGCATGACCCCTGGGTTCGAGTCTCATGTCGATTTGTCAGGAACTGATGTTATCGGATCGAGGTCGATCCCAGAGTATGGCACATTTAGAAAGTGCCTGAAATCCATACAACAGGTTGAGCTTTGTGAGTGAAATTGGGTAGACGAAACGCTTGAGGGCACTAAGCCACTAAGCTCATCATTGTGCGTGTCGAGTGACTGCAATAGGGATTGGTTAGCCAACATAGTAGCTATATATATATATATATATATATATATATATATATATATATATATATGAAGAAATATAGTCTTAAGATGTGCTATAATTATGGGATAAAGTGCTCAATATCAGAGATAGAGCGTGTGTAAGCACTCGTGGCCTGACGATTGCATCTAGCATGAAACAGACTGTCGCCTCTAAGTGTTGACTTCTATGTTCACTATATATATATATATATATATATATATATATATATATATATATATATATATTCGTATGTTTGTGTCAGTATGCATATATAAACGTAAAAAAATCATACCTAAATGATTAAAATGTATTTAAAACAAAGAAAAATCTTTCTTGACACTTTTATTCAATATTCCCAATAATCGAAATACTTTGTTGTATATCAAACATAATACAAATTAATTGGAATATTTTTTTATGATTATCAATATGTAAAATTGACAAATCTGTCAATATTTTACTAAAAACATTTTCAAAGATAAAATATACTTTTCTTAAATATTATTTAAAGTACCCATTAATCTGACAAAATTCAAATGTTTTTTAAAATTCTAATATTTTAATGAATTTTAGGTGCTTTGGCCCTATGATTTATTTAATAACAATATCCCTTGTTCGATAGAAATTAATACAGAATTTTAAATGATATAAAAGTTTATAAATTATTCGATTGAAAATAAAAATAATAATAATTCTTGCAAAAATTTATTATACATAGAAAA
>CAHIKZ030005066.1:3740000-3780000 GCA_903632075.3 Acanthosepion pharaonis
TTCTGTCACACGCGCGTGCACACACGCATGCGCGCACACACACACGCATGCGCGCGCGCACACGCACAGACAACCGCTTTATTATTTACAATTATTTTATCATTTATCGTTTTTCTTCGTTCGCATCTCTCACTCTTGTTGTTATTCACTCTCTTGTCACACCATTTATACCTCATCCCCATTCACACACACACACACACACACACACACACACACACACACACACACACACACACACACACGCACGCACGCACGCATTCCTCTCTAGCATCATTTATTTCCTTTTCTTTTCTTTCCTTTTCTTTTCTTATTTTCTTTATTTATTTGTTCTTTTAAATTTCTATTTACTTTCTTTTGTAACGTCGTCCCTCGTAGCATTGACACCCGGCTCCTCCCATAGGTCGACACTTTCGTATTGTCTTACATCTGCTTCTACACTCTGCTGCTCCGGTCCGACCGTCCTTCTGCCTCTCTCTACTTCTCTTCTTTATGTTATAGTTTTTGTTTTCTTTCTTTCTTTCTTTACTTTCTTTTCTGTTCTTTTCTTTTCTTTCTTTCTTTCTTTCTTTCTTTCTTTCTTTCTTTCTTTCTTTCTTCACCTATCAACTCATCATGCACCGTCAAGATGGATTGGTTTTCCCTCGTTCCCGAGAAAGAGAGTCTTGGTGAATACTCACCTACACTCAGGTGTGCGCTTGATGCTTTGCACGCGTGTTATTCTCTCTGCTCGCATACCATTGTACTTTCTATGCACGGACACAGACACACACACAAACAAACACTCACGCACACACGCATATAATATTAATGCTCTGTAAATTTACATTGAGCACTATTTTGTAAAAATAAAAATATCTATAAGATTAAGAACACCGGATTATATATCTTACTGTTCTTTCTTTATATATATATATATATATATTATATATATATATATACATACAACTACACACACACACGCATAAATATATCCGTACATAAAAAAATGTACAATGGGATGCTAGCAGAAAGAATAACACGTGTTCAAAGCCATATATATATATATATATATATATATATATATATATATATATATATAAATATATGCGTGTGTGTGTGTATCTCTGTGGGTGTGTGTGTCTAATGTACAATGGGATTTGAGCAGATTAGAATAACACGCGTACAATATATATATATATATATATATATATATATATATGTGTGTGTGTGTGTGTGTGCGCGCACAAGCATTGGAAAATGTCCATATTATATACAATTCTAAGGAATAAGCTAACGGTTGTGAATGATTTTTTTACCAATTAGACTAATCTATCTGACTGTAAGTGGCATAGTACGTAACTAAACGACTTGCTTCTCAGACAGTTAAGATATCTGGCCTTTTTATGAGAACCCATGCCTTGTGAAAACGTCTCTCATATATGTATCAGTATGCCAAAATAAATATACCTTGCCCTTGCTGAAAACTATGTGCATATGTATATGCACTTGGTCATATTTTAAAATAGCTTTTATAGTACTAAAACAATTGTTATTCAGTATTTGTGAATGACTACATGCGTCTGAATGAAAGTATGTCTGAACAAATAAATATATACGGGCATACTTTCAAGTAGATACGCCTTTATTGTTTTTTTTTCTTTAGTAAGATGAAAGTGGATGCATGTGTCCGTGTATACATTTACACGTGTTGCCTGAGCGTGCATCTAAGAGAATATAGAGTCGTGTTCGCCTGTTAGCGCATCTGTTTTTAAGCGGGTCCGTTCAACCAGTTAAAAAGAAAGAACGAAGGACACTTACGAAAGCACGCATGCTTTTTTTTGTTGTGTATGGTAAGCGGAGAGAGAAGCACAAGAGTCTAACGATCGGCGGAGACGGCTGGGTGGCTTGAAAATCAGCATTCGAATTCCTAATGGTTACCTGGGTGAGAACTCTCATGACTGGTATCAATAGTAGAATACGTAATTATCACAATCGACGACAGCAAGCTAAGACTTTGCGAATTTACGAATTTGTTTTGTGAGGTTTTAAGATTTTAGGCATACTAATTAAATAATAGATAAGACAGAGACACACACACACACACACATGTACACATGCAGACACACATGTACACACACACACACACACACAGAGACAGACACACACAAGTAGGTGCTTAAAACTTATCTGTCGGACCCAATTTTCAAACATTTTAAAAGAAATTTTAAGGCAAAAGGTTTCTTGGTGGGGTCGAGAACTTTTCACCATAATTTCATATACATACAAACTAATGTATCCGTATGTACATAGATACAAGCATGTTTACCTTACATTTATACGCATATATATACGCTCAGTGCCACATATTTTCTTCGGCATACATTCACACACACACACATACACACACAAACAAATATATATATATATATATATATATATATATATATTGGGAATTTCGACCTGGTGAATGGGTTTGCAAGGTTGTCTCGCTAGATCAATTACGACTGCGTAGTGAGTTCGATTCACACTTGGTGCTTCATACTTACGGCCTTGTGCCACATCTAACCTACGCTTCGTAAATCAATATATATACGTTTGTTTAAAATTTGCCATATTTAAGGGGGAATAATGCTTCATATTGGACAGAGACCATTTGGAGTTATGAACCGTGTAGTTTGAACTTGCTTGAGGCGTGAGACTGATAGTCAACATGCCGTGTTGATTCCTTTGTCAACAGTGCCTATATTTATCTATCTGTCTGTCTATCTATCTATCTATCTAGACATGACATCATAAGAAAATGTGAATTAAAGAAACACATACGTGAATATATACAGACAATGCCACATACGTATGTATTTATTTGCAATGATGAAAAGTCGCGCATGCCTACAGATATAAGTAACAGATTTACTTACTTTCAGGTACAAAAAAACTCTATTCTGCGACTAAAAAGAAAAGGTTATGATGACAAATATTATTTCGCCTGAGTTTCAGTATCTGTTAACGAACCGTACCAACCTAGTCATAAAATTTGTCATACATCTGTATTTGTTGAAATACCAACTAAATCATGCCTCATTCACAATCATTCACTCTTTCTTGCTTTCTCTCTCTCTGTCTCTCTCACACACAGATATATATATATATATATATATATATATATATATATATATATATACAGTTATGCTTATTAATAACAATATTAATAATACCATTTTCTTTTTAATACTGACATAAATAGCCTTAAGAAATTAATGGATTTTATTTTTAATCCGACAATAATTTTTAATACTCTCTAAACGCTATGTAGGCAAGCCCCAACACTTTGAGTGTAAATTACGTCTATCGGCCTGAGAATTCGTGCGACTTAATAAAGACAGTATGCTCTCAGCCAGGCTTCGATTAAGTACTTACTTTTTGTACAGAACCCACCGATTTAATAATAATAATAATGATGATGATGATTATTATTAATAATAATAATAATAATATATGTCCATGTGGGTGTATATACAATCATATATATAAAAATTTAGATTGTGTACTTATGTTTGTACACACCACACTGTCATGCTGGGGAAGTTAAAAAAATATCAAGGCCAAGCCCCAGGCAGCACCTCTCCTTTGGGAGGGAACTGAGTTTATCGCCGAACGCCTGAGGAGTTACCAATAGGGGAAGTGTCGAGGGGGCTTGGGTAATTTTTCCATGGCATTGCCGTTCGACCCACTTTAAACCTTGACCTTGTGTCACATTCGGTAGTGACATAGGCGCACTGAAAATAACCTAACCTACGAAAACTTGCACTAAGATATATCATTGCGACAGTCATGGAGATCCTCCCTAAATCCTCCTCCCCAAAGCAATATATATATATATATATATATATATATATATATAATAATAATAGTGGTCGATATATATATATATATATATATATATATATATATATATATATATATATATATATATATATATATCCAAGAGGATAGAATCCAGGTAGAGCTCAATGTCACAAAGGACAGAGCAAGAATATAATATAAAAGGCTAAAACTTTTTTAAGTCTGATGAATTGGATCGTGATTACGATTCCAATGTAATAAATTAAATACACGGAATATCAGTATTTGAGCCACACACACACACACACACACACACACACACACACACACACACACACACACACACACACACACACATATATATATATATATATATATATATACTCCGGTTTCTGGTGGTTTCGGGGATAAAAGCCAATAATGGTTAATTGAATCTTAGTGCCCAGAGATCAGTCCCCCAGGAAGCAATTCCCCATTGCACTAACAAGGCATTATGGTAATAGTTATGCTAATATTAGCCGTTTCCCTGTAAGGAAAATTTTGGCTTTCATTGACCACGCAGCCAGTACTGCTTTCAGTTGAAATTTATGAAATCTTTCTCTTAAAATAATTTTTCAGCAAAATAGTTTTCTCAAGTCAAGTAGCTGTTATTGCTCTTTCCAGTATCGATAGCGATTTCCTTCCGAAACTTCTATTTGGTGAGGTGTAGAAAGTTATCTTGATTATGCCATCATTTTCTCTTCGTGTTACACGTGCTGTCTTCAATTGATGTAGTTTCTGTTACTTGGTACAGTTCGTTGTTCGTCATCCTATAGCGTCAGTTCAAGGTCAGGGGCACGGAAAAGTCTAGGGAACTATGCGGTTTTTGGATGGCCCATTCCGTGACCTTGAGTCTGATGCTGGGTACCTCACACTAAAGAACATCTTAGATTGTATTTATTCTTCTGGTGTTAGTAGTCGGGAAGAGAATAAAGAAATAAATAAGTAAACTTTCGATTTTCTTCTTTCGAGTCCGTTTCTTGAAATAATCCCATGTCTTACGTAAAACTTTCTAAACTAATAAAGATATATATTTGTACATTTGGGCACTTCGATGTGGCGTAATGGTTAGCAATCTTGTCTCGCTAAGTCAGTTACGGCTGAATAGTGAGTTCGATTCTCATTGGGTGCCCCATATATTTTCGGCCTTGTGCCACATTCAAGCTACACTTAGAAAATCACTTAGGCAGTGTAGTTGTTAGCAAGCTTGTCTCACTACAACAATTACGACTGAGTAGTCAGTTCGATCCTCACTGGGTACCCCTATTTTCGGCCTTGTGCCACATCTAAGCTACGCTTGGAAAATCCCTATATATTTGTTTCTTTCCGAACTATGATATATACATATGGATCAATTAGTCTGTAGATGAATTTTGATCTGAAAGTTTCGTTGTATAACGTTTGATCTATGTGACCTCTGAATTGAGTGCATTGACAAGAAAGGATTCTATGATGGAAAATAAATAACTTTTCTTATTATTACGTTATGTTCATACTGAGGATTTTAGGAAAAAAGCTTTTCTTTTTTATCATTAATTTATGGACTTACCGATTTATCTCCATGTGTACATCTACGTGATAAATATGTGTGTGTGCGTTTGCGAGTGAACGCTTATGCGTGTATGTATTTGTGCATGTATTTTTGTATGCAATGACATACACATGCGTAGCCTCTTTTGCCACATACACGCACATAGAAATGTGTGTTGAAAAGTCCTCGACCCGAACAAGGCGCCCTTCAAAAATCAATAATATATATATATATATATTTTCTCTTTATATATTATTTTTATAGATACAATTATTTAAGTAAATTCTCTGTTTATAATAAACAGTATTAACTTTTAGTCCATTTCATAATATATATATATATATATATATATATATATATATATATATATATATATATATATAAAATACGTAATCTGGTGTTGGATCATTTGGCGCGTCGGGCATGAATTTTTCAGCATCCTCTCGTACGTATTCATTCATTCATTCATGTACTCATTCTTTCTTTCCTTTCTTTCTGGCTTGCTTACTTGTTTGTTCCTTCCTTCCTTCCTTCCTTCCTTCCTTCCTTCCTAATATATGTAAATAATATGCATGTATTCAATGCATATTGCACACTTACAGACGTAGACATACACACGAAGAAAACACTTTCCAAGTATTTAATATCCAATGTATATGTAATATTTTATTAGCGTTAAATGCACAGAAAAGTGAAATAGTAAAAAAAAAAAAACACCCCTCGGCAGAAGAGTCCTTCCGTTCGGACATGTTTGGATAAATAGTGAATACAACGCACAACAGTTTACACATGACCATGAAATTATAGGCATAACATCTTTCTACTCCCATAAAAAAAAAAAATATCAGTATGAAAAACGCAAATATGACAATCGAAGGAAGACAGACACGCATACAGAATAGAAGTTTGTTATATATTTCAGTTTGACGAACGCTGAAAAAGGAAGAAAAAAAAAAAAAAAAAAGAAAGAAAGGATAACGTAGGTCTAATTATCCTTTCTCTCCTGTGCCTACACACACTGTCATATTTATTTCCCGTTTCATCCTATTTCTACATTTTTAAAAAATAATTATTTATTAAGTTTGGTCTAAGGAAAAAACAACGCTCTAGCTAGTGGAAGAAGTCAGTAAGAATTGAACTCACTAGACGCGCAAATTCGTCCTCGAAATGAAGGTGCTACACTAGGCGCCCTTACCGGTGTTTATAGTTTTCAATACAAATACATTCAGCTATTTAGAAAGCACAACAAATACCTGATACATCTCGATATTATTTGATGAATTCAGCGCTCATATTGAAAGATCGATCGATCTATATATCTATATCTACCTCTATCTATATGTACTGGACTTCTTCGTTATTTTTTTTTTGACGCATGAGTGTTTAACAGTTCAATTTTAAAACTTAGCCACCTGTCTACTCCTACAGATGATTTGTTTATCGTGTTGAAGCCACATTTTTCGAAAGAACTAAAAAAAAACAGAGTAATGGTGCACAGTGTAACACGACTTCTTCAATAGCCGTCATCAAGTTTCAGAGTTTTCATTTTCCTAGACTGACAGCCAAACCAGAGTCACAGAGCTCAATCTGCCGTGCTATTTAACCCATAGCTGGAGGATTATTGATTCATGGCATTTCCAAGGGTATTAGCGCGAAGTGAATCGATCGGATTTGAACTCGACTCACTAATTTCACTTTCTTACTAGAAGCACGCACCCCCACATATTTCCGTTTTTTCTTCTTTCTTTTTCGCCGTTTCCACTCGTCCTCCCTTTCTCTTGCAAACTTTCTTCCATTATTTTAGTAAGTCCTTTCTCTGTCCATTTCGTTGTATGCAACCTTTGACTACGTTTTACTCAATGTTCACTTCTACTACTACTACTACTACTACCACCACCACCACTACTACTACTACGACAACGATGACGACTACTTTGTGAGGGTGCTGTAAAACGCCTCAGCGTGGGGTAATAGCGAGGATATTCTGGTTGACTATTACTACTGAGTAATGAATTCGATTCTCAATGGGTGCCCACATTAAATAACACAAGGGTTGCCACGTCGTAAAAACAACCAATTTAATTTATCTATGAAAATTATGATCAGTTTGGAAGTGGATCGGGCCGAGAACCTTTCAATAGCACGACAACTGCTTCTTCTTCTAAGTATTGTGTTTCTTTCAAGACATTCGCTTCAAAGCTCTCCACATTTTCCTGTCATTTGGAGCCCTGAGTAAAGTTTGTCTTTTTTGCTGCCTCTCCTAAACCGTGTTCTGCTATCCAAGTGTACAAGCTCGTTCTTCTTCTGTTGTTCTGTGTTCCTGCAGGACGTTAGCGATCATGGCTCTCCACAATGTCCTGTCATTTGTAAGCTCTTAGTAAGTGTTGTCATATTCTTATCTTTCATAATCCCTGTTTTGGCAACTATTTATTTACACAAGCTCGTTTGGTAAGTTATTCGCTGCTTTCTTCCATCCTTCTTGCCTTCAATAGGTTACTACTACTACTACTACTACTACTACTAGTATTTTGACAAGCTTCATTAAAAACTTCAGTTTTTCCCACCTTAATGTTTTAATTTTGTCACCAGTTCACCGAAATTATATGGTCATTGATTTTTTATTTGATCTTTCTTTTTTTCTCTTTTCTCTTCTCTTCTCTCTGTCTATTTCTTTCAATATACTTTTTAAGCCCTTTTCGGATAAATTTATTTGTGAAGCTGGCATCATAAATTTTAACTTTATAAACTTTTGAAAAATATTTGTGTGCTGTGTGAGTGTGTGAATATAACTTCTCTGTGGGTGTGTTTGACTGTAATTGGACATACGTGTACTTTTTTTTCTTACCCGAATATCGGGATATTGCCCCTAGTTACAAATACGCACATAACTGTCTGCATGCTTGCGCATGCGTGTAACTGCATCATTCTGTGGTGCACATTACGGGATAAAAACAGTGTGTATACTTAACGAGCATTATAGTAAAGTGGTGGGGGGGAAATATGAAAAGCAACAATAAAATTTCAGGGGAAAGTGATTTCGAGAGACATGGGAAATGTGCGGTAAGACACGGGAAATGTTGTATAACTTGACAGTTGACAAATCAGATTCGTTTTTTAACCGAATTTTTTAGGGTAGTATATCGAATAGACAGATAAATATTGGAATGAACGAGATAACTAAGCAACTGGGTAGGCATAAAAATGATTACCTATCTAGGAACATATATAATATATATATATATATGTATGTATGTATGTATATATCGGTAGGAATCACCTAAATAATTTCGTTTAAACTATTTTTCATGTCTTCTTTCATCCATAATTATGTTCTTTCTTTCTTTCTTTCTTTTACGGGAGTGTTTTCTCTTTTCCTCTCATTACTCTTCGTTCCTTCACATCAAGGACTCGCTTGCCAAACTAATTCCGCTTGTTATCAGTCCAATGACAATGTAACGTAGTCTTTCCTTCCTTCCTTCCTTCCTTCCTTCCTTCCTTCCTTCCTTCCTTCCTTCCTTCCTTCCTTCCTCTTTTTTGACTTTGACTTTCACATAATGCATTCCGTTGCCTCCTCACTATTCCCGCATCTACTGGCGCCTTTGATATTCCCAACTTGTAACATTTCCCAAACTAACGATGTATTCCTCTTTTATCATATTCCTGATTCCGGACCTAATAATCTTTACTTTTCATATTTCGGCGATAAGAAACAGCCTCCTCCTTCTCTCGTCCCCTCTCTCCTCCTTCCCTCTACATTCTTCTGTTCTCTCTTTATGTTTTATTTTGCTTTTATCAGCTTCTTGCTCTTCCTCTCCCTCCCCATCTTCTTCTTCTTCTTCTTCTTCTTCTTCTTCTTCTTCTTCTTCTTCTTCTTCTTCTTCTTCTTCTTCTTCAGGTTTGTGTTCTTCTCGTTTTCCTTTTGCTTTTTTCTCTTTTTTCTTCTTTACTTTCTTTTTATTGCTTTTCTTTCTACTTCCCCTTCGTCTCCTCACCCATTTCCTTTTATTCTTCTTCATGGCTTCGAGCTTCTTGTTTTACTTTTTCTTCCATTCGTTGTTCTTCATTTTTTTTCTTCAATTACCTACCTACCTTTCTTTCTTTCTTTCTTTCTTTCTTTCTTTCTTTTTAGTGGTTTGATTGTTTTTATTTTCTTCCCTCTCTTTACTTCTTCTTGTTTGCTTTCTTCTAATTGCTTTTCTTCCTCCTCCTCGTCCCCTCTTCCTACTCTTCTTCTTCTTCCTGATTGCATTATTCTTGTGTTTCTTTTTCTTTTTCTTCCATTCTTCTTTCCGTCTTCTTTACTTTCATCTTGATCCTCTTCTTCATGTTTGCGTTCTTCTTGTTTTCCTTTGTCGTTTTCCTCTTTTCAACTTCTTTATATTTTGTTTCTTATTTTTCTCTCTTCTTTCTTTTTTGGTCTCTTCAATTCTTTTTTCTTTTCTCCCCTTCAGACTGATCTTCCTTTTGTCTTTCCTTTTATTTCTTTTGTGATAAATTATTTATATTTTTATTTTGGTTTTATTCTTGTTTTCCTTCTTTTTCTTCGGCAATTTCGTTCTCGTTTCTTCTCCCTGTTTTCTTTCTTTCTCCTAGTTTTCTTCCTTCTCAAATCGTCATTTTTTCCTCCTCACTCTTACGTTTCCCTTCGCCGTCATCATAATCACCTTTTTCTTCTTTACTGTCTTTACTTTTCGCGCTCTTTATTTTCTATTTTCACTACTACTACTACTACTACTACTACTACTACTACTTCAGTTGCAACAACTACTACAACTACTACTATATCAACTGTTACTTCAGCTAGACTTTCAATGAAATCTCGACAATTTTCATAGTATCTTTTTAGTATCGTTTTCAACACTTTGCACTACACTTCATTCATCACTTTTTTCACTATCAATGAATATTTCCCTCCATTTCATATTGGTGATGTTATGTGTGTGTGAGCGTGCACGCGCGTGCGCGCGCACACACACACACACACACACAAACACACACACAAACACACGTGTGTGTGTGTGAGTGTACGCTCTTATTTTGTTACTTCATTCCAGCTGTTGCCTTAGTCTTTCTTCTCGCCTTTCAATACTTTAGCCTGTTTCTATCTTTCCATTCTTTCTTTCTTTCTTTCTTTCTTAATCTTTTATTTCTAAACTATTTGTCTTCCGTTTTTCTTCTTCCTCTGAATCGCCCTTCTCAATCATTTTCGCCTGCGCTGTGTCGTTCGATGAATTTTAACTGCTTCAGCTTCTTTCTCTCTCACTATCTATCTGCATTTTCGGTGTAGTTTACGCGTCGACGTTAGAGCATCATCGTCGTCACAACTAATATAGTAAATAAACTTCCAATAGCTGCAATAAAATGTAAAACTAGGCAAGGGGAGTTGCTCGGCGTAGGTTTGTGCAGACGAGTTGGATTTTTTGAATTGACTGACTATGACCTGTTGCAAAATACTTTTTATTTATCTGTTTTTGAGCTGATAGAAACTCTAAGGTTTCTCAAGTTACGCAAGCTAATAGCAATTGATTGGAAAAATCTCCTTTTTATACCATTTCATATGTTGTCTATTGCGTCTGTAGATTTTTCATGTTATTCAAGATTATATTTTTAGGTTTTTTCTTGGAACCGTCTATATATATATATATATATATATATATATATATATATATATATATTGAACAATAAAAAAATATTAAAAAATTAAAATCTTCAGACACACTGCTGGGTTGTAGATTAATATTCTTTCGTTTTTTTGTTTTTGTTTTTATTATTATTTCATTTAGATTCCTCGGCTAGTTTCGTCCAAAATGGCCATCATCAGGAGAAAAATATTTCTGCTTGCTTGTAGCAGTGAACTACAGACTATATATATATATATATATATATATATATATATATATATATAATAGACTGTTCCAATAATATTTATATATAATTGTTTTTTTAAATGTATAATCATCGCAACATCGAAATTCCCATGTTTCAAAACTGAAATTTCAATTTAAATTCAATCATACAAATTAAACTTAAAATACAAAATACAAAGTTCCGTTCCATTGTCAGGCGATGTTAAGAATAACTTTTTTAGAAATTGATTTACTTAATTTATACGTCAAGACATATTTGATATTTTGAGATGTTGGGGTTAAGGAAAATTCTATCTTTTTTATTTTTTATTTTAGCGGTGTTAACATTTAACTTATTTAGAAAACTCATGTATCTAATGTATTGTAGCTATGAAGTCGGTCAAGTCAACGTGGGGTCTGGGGTATCTGTCTTTATAAATCTCATTGTTCTTTCTTATTATTTTAGCACACACACACACACACACACATATATATATATATATATATATATATATATATATATGCAAGAGGATACGCTTTTTGTATGGGTTACTAATGTTTCTGAAATCTTTACACAGTAGCTATTTAAATGATAAAAACTGGAATATTGCAATATTGTTACTATACTTCACACACACACACACACACGCACACGCACACGCACACAGAGGCATGCTATGGGGATGCGAAGTGATGTAATTCAATGTCTAATAAATGAAAGTTTCTTTTGAGAAATCTTGTGCAAATATAAATATAAATTTATTTTGAGCTTAGTTATCTATTTTGAATAACATGACGTCATGGGTTTAACCGTTTTCGTTTAATCTAAAACATTTTTGTAGCGAAAGTAGTAGTTCTTTTAGGAATAAGGATATTCGAAAAAATCCGGGGCTCAGATTTATATTTTGATAAGATTCGATAGCGCCACTCTCGAGGATTTTCCGTCTCAGTAAGTTGCTTTCTCTTTTGATAAGTGTGGCATTGTTTAGATCAAAGTTGTGATTAAATTTGTTTATATCTATAACTAATGCATTTGATAAATTGTTGTGTATAAGGTCTCTTTTGCGTCCATAGATATTTTTTTTTGAATTTCTACAGGTTTCCCCAATGTATTTTGAAGAACAGTTTATATTATATATAGCCACTTCAGAATTATTATTGTTATGTGTATTTTTGGTTCTGATCATATCCATAATAGTTTTGGATGTTGTTGTAATTATTTTCATGTTGTTTATATTGGATAGGTTATTTTGTATAGTAGATGTTATGGAGTTAGTAGGTAGTATTATGTATCTGTTACTATTTAGTTTATTGTCGTCATTAATATTATCTTTTTTGTGGTGATATATTCTATATTTCTTTCTCTTAAAGTTGTGGATAAAATAATAAGGATATTGGAGGATTTTGAAAGTGTTTTCTATGTATATTTCTTCTTTGGAGAAGTTTGGGAATTAATATTGAAGATCTAGTTACAGCTCAAAAACACTAAACACAACCACCTTCAAATTGACATGCCCTATCTGTACAACGTGTATTGAAATCACAAATCGTGTGATTTAAAAATGCATTTACAAAACGGTCAGCTACTGATTGCGTGGTAATCTTAGTTAATATTTGAGCCACCAGCTAATGGTTTGAAGGATTTATATAGGATTTTTCGAGGTTTAAATATGCATCTGAAGCATTAGTACTTGAAGGGAATGGTCCGACGGTAGCTATTTTGAGCAACTTTTGAATTCAAAATCTGGCCGAGTCACTTTTGTTCTTTCACACAAATGCACTTTGGAAAGGTATGAATCCATCACTTCTCTCTAGATTGTGTGCCAACTAGCCTTAGAGAGAGAGAGAGGGAAGTTCCGAATGCCATAACATAGAGAAAGGTAGAGGTAACAATTCCAACTAGCATTTCTCAGAGGTTGTGATAATTCAAAGAAGGTAAAGAGGAATCTGTCGAGAGCCAAGATCTCCAACGTCCTGAAGGAACATAGCCTCAAAAAAAAAAAAATGTACTCTTTTATCAATACAAGATAACAAGATATCGTAAAATTACACATACACTTCTTTGAAGCGTTGAAATGTTGCTACTGTTTTTTGTTTGTTTGTTTGTCTATTCAAATATATATTATTATATATTATTCATGACTTGTATTTGAAATTGACGCCCCATTTTATTTATATTAGTTTTTGTGCATTAGGTAAACCTAAATAAAATAAATGCTCCCTCTGACAGAAACTAAAATTACTTCCCCCTTTATATCTCTGTTTGATCTGGCGCGCTTTTCCGCTCGGCTACAGAGAAAGTCATAGTACAGCAAGGCTCAATTCTCCTTTTTAAGGAGAGCACAACTCTTCAGTAGGATATTTTTTCTCGAAAAGATCATATCTGCTCAGTTTTGTATCTGGAAAGAAAACAAAGCCAACAGACGTAATATACACTGTTTAAAAATAATATAATTAAAAAAGGGCGTTTATTTCAAATACGAGTATCCATCATTATAAAGTCTGAAGTAATATATATATATATATATATATATATATATATATATATAATATAATATGTATATATACATACTATTGATATCTACATATATATATATATATATATAAAATATCGACCACACACACACACACACACACACACACACACACACACACACACACACACACACACACACACACACATATATATATATATTATAATAATTGCTTTTTAAATATATAATCATCGCAACAGCGAAATTCCCATGTTTCAAAACTGAACTGAAACCTCAATTTAAATTCAATCATATAAATTAAACTTAAAATGTAAAGTTCCGTTCCATTATCAAGCGATGCTATGAATATGCCGTACTGTTGTATCGAGAACTGTTTTTTAAAAATAAAAATAAATACGAAGAAATATGAATTAAAAATTTCATTATTCTTTCCCATCACACACACACACACACACACACACACACACACACACACACACACACACACACACACACACACACACACATATATATATTCAAACATTTATAAAGCTTATGTTGTTAGATAGTTATATCATCATCAGTATATATATTTTATCTGGTGATAAACTGAACTTCACTCTATTTAAAAAAAAACGCCATTTGTTGGCAAGTATTGAGGTGAATGAGTTGAAATTTGGTATCGAGTATTGATCGCTTTTTGTAATACTATTCATAGTACAGCGATTACTACAGCATTGCTAATTACATAAGATTTTGAAACAAGATGGATGGAGATTGTCCATTCATTTTTTTAGTCTGTTATATAGAATTTAAATATATCCTCCGAAGATGTAATTTACATTTAAATTAACTTTTTGTAATATTATCTTATTTTTTTTTTTTTTTACACGCTTTGGTTCATCCAGGATTGTTAAAAAAGATCAACGCATAACAGTTTAGTGACATTAAATCTTTACAAACCTGAATCCCTTTCACTGTTGGAGGAACCCCTTCCTGATTGACCATGTCTTCAGAGGTGTAGTCGTGCTCACCACGGAGAGGCTCAGTCAGTTATATGCCATACGTTATACACGCTTAGGCGATCATGTAGCTTTCGATACATGACTAACAGACTTTTTCCCGCTGGAGGTTGTCATCCCTTTCTGCAGTAGACCAGTATCTAAGCCTATAGAACCCTGTCTGTCCTGCTATTTATCCATAGTTGTGGGGTGGGAGCGGTGAGAAGAAGAGGATTCATATATTTCCCAAAGGTATTAGCAAGTAAGTGAATGTAATGGATTTGACTGGAATTCGAACTCGGCTCTCCGATTTCTCAATCCGAGCCGTTATCCATTACACCACTCCACTGTGCCTGGAGTCCATACGCTCCCGGTTTACTCGCCAACCACACAAGTTTTGAATTCATAGTTGTCCTTCATCCTAGATCGTTTGATCCAAGTCTGTCCACTTATTTATTCATATTGCAAATGATGTAACGAATTCAACTAGAATTCGAACTCGGCTCTCCGATGCCTTTATCCGAACCGCTACCCATTACTACATCGTGCCTCCATCTTTATTAACAAATAATTTAACTCTGTACATTTCCTTGTCTTTGCCACGACATTTTCCTAACATTGACAGGTGAAACTAATAGAGGATTTGGGTTCAAAACAATTCAATTAATGAGAAAAAACTGATGAAACTAGGACCAGTGTTAATAACAGATTTTTTAAATTTTATTTTAGTAGCTCTTAGTTGTGCAACAACTTCAAGTAGTAACATAATTACCGTTTCTAATACAGCTCACTTTGTTAGTTTTCCGCGTCATTGTATCGAACACTATGATCAAAGAGAATACCACCCTTAGTGCCATCTATTGCGTTACTGGTACCAAATTTATTTTACTACGAGTACTTCACCAACATCCATTTTATTGTTATAAATCACAACATTCTAATGTACTAAACTATACACACCTATTTAAGTATATTTACACGTGGATTGTGTATATCACATACGCACACAACACATACACACGCGCAAGCACATATACATACACACACATTCTACTTACATTAAGTCGAATGATTTTATTGAATCAACTGCTAGGATTTCCGCTAAGAAAGTTGGGTTATTGTGTCGTTGTAGACAATTTTTCTAGCCATAATCTAACTCACACATTTATAGGTCTACCAATCGCCCATGTATTGAATATTGCTGCCACATTTGGTCTGGCTACGTATTTAGAGATTCTTGATTAAACCCAAAGAAAAATCTGTAATGTTATTAGAACGGGTACAAATTCCGGGCTAGTTTATTGCGTTCACTTTTACACAAAAGTTATTTGGGAAAGGCATGAACCCGCTTCTTCTTTTCCCATTACCTTGAATGGTATCAACTCTAAGAGAAATCCACCACCATGAATAAGTAACGGGAAACCATTCCACTATTCTTCCGAAGAATGCATAGCAATTATCAGAAAATAAAGAAAAATCTCTTAGTGAGTTATGATCGTGTATCAGGTACTAGAGGCGACTTAGCATTTAAAAAGAAAATATTATAGTCTACTCGGTGAGGACCATAATCAATAATCAATAATCAACCATAATCAATACTCAGAAAAAGCGATACCAATTTGGTAAACATTGCACCATGTCAAGGTGCCTATGAAGGCAAACATCGTAAATGGTAAAGTCTAAGCTTCTAATTTTATTACAAATATTTTTCGTTGTATATATATATATATATATATATATACAAAGTCCGCCAAAAATGTATACACTTTGCCAATTAGTCATTTCGATTCGAATCATCAATGAATGAATGATGTCCCTATCGTTTAATTAAATCATCAATTGGTAATACCTGCTGATCTTCAATGAAATATCAATCGATAATGACCAACGTTTACGAGCTAAATACGGTATGCAATATCGGTCCTCGTATATGGCAGTGAACAGACGAAGAAGAGACGATAGAAATGTGGTTCTACAGAAGGATGATGAGAATACCATGGATTTAACATGTGAGCAACGACGAAGTTTAAGAGAAAACAGAAACGAAAAGGATATAATATCAGAAAGAGACAGTTGAGAATGCTAGGTTATATAATGAGGAAAGAAGGCTTAGAAAATTTGACACCCAGGACATGTTGAAGGCAAAAGAGACAGAGGGAAAAATGCATAGCCTACTTGGCAAGGTTATGTAAATGGATAAAAGAACAGGGATTAGGAGAGATTGCAAAAAGACACAATTTAGTTAGAACTTCAATTGTGAAGAACCATTATCGCCAACGGCTCGAAGTGAAACGTTACATAGAAGAAGATGAAGAAGAAGAAGATGAAGAAGAAGAAGATGAAGAAGAAGAAGATGAAGATGATGAAGAAGAAGAAGATGAAGAAGAAGAAGATGATGATGAAGAAGATGAAGAAGAAGAAGAAGATGAAGAAGAAGGAGAAGAAGATGAAGAAGAAGAAGAAGATGATGAAGAAGAAGATGATGAAGAAGAAGGAGAAGAAGATGAAGAAGAAGAAGAAGAAGAAGATGATGAAGAAGAAGATGATGAAGAAGAAGAAGAAGAAGATGAAGAAGAAGAAGAAGAAGAAGAAGAAGAAGGAGAAGAAGATGATGAAGAAGAAGAAGAAGAAGAAGAAGAACTGTAAAATTTTCGATCATCCCTGAGAATTTCACGCTTTGTGTCAGATTAAGTTAAGTAAATGGATATTTTCATTTGGCATATGAAGACTGTGTCATTATTTCATATCATTAGTGGTAAGACAATCGTGAAAAAAAGATCAACATTTGAAATCTTGGCTTTTTTAGTATCACGGATTATTGCCTGTGAAATGAATTCATCCCTTAAAAGGTGTTCCAGTTTTAGCAGCTATATGACATTTATCTTCAGTGAAGTCTTCTCATTCTCTTTGACACTCTTGTCTTAGTGGCATTATCGCCTTTCTTAGAGTGAAGTGATTAAAAAAAAATAAAGTTTTGAATCGGTGAAACAAGATCAAATCCCGGATTAGTCTCTTGTGTTCACTTTTGCACTAATATCCTTTGTGAAAGTTGTGTATCTATCTCTTCTTTTCCTATCTATGGGTTAAATAGTGGAGTATTGGCGAATCGGGTTCAAATTCAGAGCTAGTCTGTTGCGTTTATTTTTTCGCCCTAATACCGTTTGGAAGGTACGAACACTTTTCGTTCCGCGTCTATAGTCAAACAGGAGGATAGACTGCATTTTCTATACATAAATATCGCTTCCACTTTGGCAGACTCCTTTGATCTTAAGATACGATTTAAAATATGTTACGTAATTTCATTACTAATTGATTTATTCAGGATAATTAATAAACTTACGGTTCAATTGATAGGAGTATTTTTAATATCTGATCAATAAATTCCAATCATTGTAGTAAAGTTTGTAGTTTCTCGTGTCGTTAAACTGACTGATACACTTTCGCTTACGCAGATAAAGTTACAGGATTGTCTTTATCAGATGAGCTATGTTCGGAAATTCTGAAATACTATATATATTGTTGCTGTATTTTTTTTTTTTTTTTTTAGAAGATAATCCTTCCGGAACAGTTCAGTTTGTGTTCAAGTTAGGAATTTAACTCCTGGATTAAATTAAAGATGATTACTACCTTTTTCTCGTAAATTTCTTGATAATCAATTATACATGTTAGGTAATTACAAGAAATGATAGTCTTAATATTACACGACAACGTGTGTGTGTGTAAGTGTGTGTGTGTGAGAGAGAGAGAGAGAGAGGATAAATGTAAAACGATGTAAAAGAGAGAGAACGATATATATATATATATATATGTGTGTGTGTGTGTGTGTGTATTTATAAGCAAAGAAAAAACGGAATAAATGAGAAAAGGAACGAGAAAGAATGAGAGACACTGTGAAATGGAAGACAGAGAGAGAGAGAGAGACGTATAAAAAGAATACACAAAAGGAAGAGAAATAAAGAGAAGAAAAGAGATAAAGAAAAATGAAAGAAAGTCTTAAGAAAAGAAAAGAAAAAAGTAAAAGCGACAAAAAAAGAATTGGAGAAAGAGAATGAAAGAGAAAATAAAATGGATATAAAAGAATGATAGATAAAGTGAATAAGAGAGAGATTGATAAAGATATGAAAAATATTAAATAAATATAGATAAAGATAATAAGAAAAATGGAGGAAATAATCATTAAGAAAGAAATAAAAAGAGAATAAGAAAAAAGAGGGTGATATATGGAAGAAACGAGAAAGGGAGAGAGAGAGAGAGAAGGATAAAAGAATAAGAACAAAAATTAGATTAAAAAATAGAATAAAGAACAAAGAAGAGAATAAAACACGTATAGAGAGGAGGAGAGTAAAAAGAATACGACAGGGAGAGAGATTAAAAGGATAAGAAAGTTAGATAAAGTATGAGAAAGAGAAGAAAATAAAAGAAATGACACAAAAAGAGATAAAAGTGAAAAGAATGATAGATAAAGAGAGATAAAGAGACTGACAGATACAAAAGAAAACTCGAGGGAGAGATTAAATATCGAATAGTGATAAACTGAGAGAGAGAGAGAGAGAGAGAGAGAGAGAGAGGGGAGGAATAAGAAGAGAGTGAGAAATTAAAAGAATAAGAGAGGTAGGTAAATAAAGAGAAAGAGAAGAATGATGAGAGAATGGCAGAGGAAGAGAGAGAGAGAGAGAGAGAGAGAGAGAGAGAGAGAGAGAGAAATTCTTAGTATGACTACAAGTACTAAATGTCATAACGATTTCTGACATATGAGAATCTTTCTTCCTATTACTGCCATTGAAGATATGATAAATAAGAAGTAAGAATACAATCGACCAATCCAATGCCGTTAGTGACTTCTGGAGAAAACTTGACGATTTCTTCAAAATTAAAACAGCTGCTAATTTTTAGTCGTCGGTCCATTATTTTATTTTCCATTTATCTACTTTTTAACGTTTCTATCTACTCACAGTATTGTTTTCATGACGATTCAATTTATATATATATATATAGGATGCGATTTATAAATTGTCGTCTAAATTACGTAAAAATGAAAATAGCTCTGACATCACGTTTTAACGTATATTTACCAAAATTACACAAAAATCTCTTGAAATACTAAACAGTAGATTTATTCAATGAAGTCGCCATTGACTTTAACGACGGCCCACAGACGAATTCTGAATCGCCTGCTTCTCTTTCGGACCCGTCTCCTTGTTTAAGTTGGTGAATGCTGACATAATCCTTGCTTTTTGTTCTTTGGTGTTACAAGGAGTTTTGCTCGTCTCTCGCTCAACTGCGCTCCACAAATAATAATCAAGGGGGTTGCTGCCTAGGAAGTTAGATGGCCAGATGTAGTATGATGTGGTCGTAGAAAATGTCTGGCAGTCATGATTGGGTTCTCCTGCTTGTGTGGCATGGTGCAGAATCCTGTTGCCAAAAACAGAGTCTTCCAGCAACCAGTTTCTTGATCCAGGGTAGCAGTACCTCCTCAAGAAACATGATGTAGGCCTCCGTGTTGAGTTTAGGGCTCTCACCAACAAATTCGTTTTTTTTTTTTATCAGAACGATCGGAGTTAGTTTTCTGAGATGCCGTACTTTCGTAATCACCATTAGACTCATCCAACTCTTTCTGAATCCTATTGATAGACACCCAAACACCCCGAAATATTCGTATTGGAGCTTCCGGCGCGGATGCCAAGCAGTACACTATGCCATTTCCAAATTTCTGGTGGAGTGATTTGCGTCATGGTGTTCTTTTTTCCCACAGACGGTGCCCAACTGACCCTATTTATACTGTGCAGTGAACAAAATAAAAAATAAATAACGCACATGCGTGAAATTAAAAATATAAAATGGGAAAATTTACCCATCGCACCCTATATATATATATATATATATATATATATATATATATATGTGTGTGTGTGTGTGTGTGTGTGAAATGTCAACATTTTAAATGCGGGTGATCAGCTTGTTCACTTTTCTGAAGCGGCTGCCGCAAGAAGAGGCTAGGCACCAGTGCCGAGCGAAAAAGTCTCTTGTGCATGGGGCCCGAAATCCCCTCCCCCCACTTCCGCTACGAATCAACCATGCCGCATTCGCACACTTCCCTTTTCTCCCACGTCGCACACATGTATCCAGATAACAAAATACACAAACCGTCCTGCGCACACGCGCACGCAGGCACAGCGCGCGCGCTCACTACTAGTACAGGAGCTCATATTACTACACTCGCCGCACATGCTTGTTGAGATACAGACGCACATGCAGATCGATATACCGGAGAACAGTAATATTTCCTTATATAAATGTGTATTTTCTTTCTTTCTTTTTTAAATATTTCCTGATAGAGATGTCTATTCTTTCTTTCTTTTTTTCTTACTTTAATATTTCTAGATAGAGATGTCTATTCCTTTTTTTCTTTCTTTCTTTAATATTTCCCCATAGAGATGGGTATTTTCTTTCTCCCTTTAGTATTATCCTGGCATAAAATCGTATTTTTCTTTCTTTCTTTAATATTTCCTGATCGAAATGTCTATTTTCTTTCTTTTATCTTTCTTTCTTTCTTTCTTTCTTTCTTTCTTTCTTTCTTTCTTTCTATACATGTGCATATCTTTCTTTCTTTCTTTCTTTCTTTATATACATGTGCATATCTTTCTTTCTTTCTTTCTTTCTTTCCTGATATACATGTGCATATCTTTCTTTCTTTCTTTCTTTCTTTCTTTCCTGATATACATGTGCATATCTTTCTTTCTTTCTTTCTTTCTTTCTTTCTTTCTTTCTTTCTTTCTTTCCTGATATACATGTGCATTTCTTTTTTCTTTCTTTTCTTTCTTTCTTTCTTTTTCTTTCTTTCTTTCTTTCTTTCTTTCCTGATATACATGTGCATTTTTTCTTTCTTTCTTTCTTTCTTTCTTTCTTTTCTTTCTTTTCTTTCTTTCTTTCTTTCTTTCTTTCCTGATATACATGTGCATTTCTTTCTCTTTCTTTCTTTCTTTCTTTTCTTTCTTTCTTTCTTTCTTTTCCTGATATACATGTGCATTTTCTTTCTTTTCTTTCTTTCTTTCTTTCTTTCTTTCTTTCTTTCTTTCTTTCCTGATATACATGTGCATATCTTTCTTTCTTTCTTTCTTTCTTTCTTTCTTTCTTTCTTTCTTTCCTGATATACATGTGCATTTCTTTCTTTCTTTCTTTCTTTCTTTCTTTCTTTCTTTCTTTCTTTCTTTTTTTTCTTTCTTTCCTGATATACATGTGCATTTCTTTCTTTCTTTCTTTCTTTCTTTCTTTCTTTCCTGATATACATGTGCATATCTTTCTTTCTTTCTTTCTTTCTTAGAATCTTATTTCTTTTCTTTTTCTGTTTTATGGTTTTCTATTTCTATTTTCTATTCTAACTTTTTGCTTTATCTTTTTTTCTATCTTACTTTTTCATTTTATTTCTTAATTTTAGGATTTATTCCTTTTCTTCTTCATTTATTATTCTCTTTCTTTTTTTCTGAACCATTTGCTTTCTTGAACTTCTTTTATTATTCTTTTTTTCTTTCTTTCCTAACATTTTATTCTTTCTTTCTTTCTTTCTTTCTTTCTTTCTTTCTTTCTTTCTTTCTTTCTTTCTTTCTTATTCTTTTTAAAATTTATCCACACATTTAATCTTCCTTTTTCTTTTTCTACTTTCCTTTTTTTCCGATCGCGACTGCTATTCACATAATAAGTTAGTTTTTCTTCAAGTGTTAGCAAAAGAGAAGGCTGCATGTCGTGGTAAATGTTCAATTTAGCCTCATTATAATAAACTATCAGTAAATAAATCAACGCTCAAAAGGCAAAAAAAAGAAAAAAAAAAAGACAATAATAAACAATCCCTATTCCAGTTTCCCTGAGAGCTATAATCTCCAACTATTCAAATGTAATGTCAATCGACATCTCCAGTTGCCTTGATCTATCCACTATTCTTCTCCTCATCCTTTCCTCTATCACTCCTATCTGATCTTGTTCCAAATCTTCTGTCACCCCCTTGCGTCCTAGTGGCTTCTCGCCTTGCTTGGGGTGAAACGCTTATAAGAAAAAAAAAAAAAATCTCCCTTCGTTTTTGGCT
Organism: Acanthosepion pharaonis; assembly: GCA_903632075.3. Classification (NCBI taxonomy): domain Eukaryota; kingdom Metazoa; phylum Mollusca; class Cephalopoda; order Sepiida; family Sepiidae; genus Acanthosepion; species Acanthosepion pharaonis. The sequence continues at coordinate 3,762,791 of CAHIKZ030005066.1, forward strand.
AAATCTTTTCCTTTCGTATTCCTTCAATGTAAAACTATAGAAACTCGTAACTTCACAGTTTTCCTTTTTGAGTGCTGATCAATCTTAATTCTTTGAGTTAATCATCAAAAAAGCTCCCTGTGAATTCTACGGCAATAAAACACCCGTGTATTTTCCCCTATTGCATCGTTAAATATTTGAGCTAACTTAAACAAATATTGCTATAGTGATTTTCTAAGCGTAGCACAAGGCCGAAATTAGGGGCCTCCAGTGAGGATCGAACTCACCACACAGTCGTAATTGGTCTAGCGAGCCAAGCTTGCTAACCATTACACCACCACGTGGTGCCCAACCAATATTGCTATAGTGATTTTCCAAGCGTAGCTCAGATGTGGCATAAAGCCGAAAGTATGGGGCACCCAGTGAGGATCGAACTCACTACTCAGACGTAATAGTTCTAGCGAGACAAGCTTGCTAACCATTACACCACTTCGAGGTGCCCAACAAATTTTACTATAACAATCATAAGTTATGACTACAGATCTTTATATAAACACAGCAAATTACGCAGCACTTGTTTCGATAAACTGTTTTACTTAGAATGATTACTTCGCTACTTATATAAGTGTAAATTTAAATCTTTACAAATATTCACTACGAATTGTAATTCTATGGTACATAAAACTTTCTTGGCTATTCTTTGCAGTTTTGTTACTTATTTCTCATTCTTAAATGTTACGGACAAATTACAGTTCAATTGTTGGAAAAATAATGGAGCCCGTCTCGTATTGGATCAGGAAGGGAGAACTATTTTTACTATCGCATATTTACCAAAGAAAAGACGTACAATCTCAGAGGCTTTCTTCTCGGTTAAATTACTGTATCTCCCACCGGCGACAGAAGTAAAAACCAGGATTTAGAAAGCTCATCAAAGCAAGCAGGGTTTCCGCCTACGATTTGGAAGATAGGCGTAACGCAACTTTCCTTTTTCCATTCCACACTCACGTTGGCCTTGTGCCATATAAAAATAATCTTAAATATGAACAAAAAACAATTTCGAAAAAAATCAATAGTTATAGATTTAATAAATTAATTGATTCATTCATTTGCTACGGCTTGTTTAAGGTCATAAAATATTTTTTAGGTTGAACGATTTTTTTGGGAGATAACAATGATTTAGTGATGCAAGTCTTACTAATTAACACATAGTTGGGGGGAGAAGAGGTGGATTTTTACCTTTACTAAATTTGCGCGTAAGTGAATATAACGATCCCAACGGGAATTGAAATTCGGCTCTCCAATTAACAATTCAGAGTCATCATCTATTACTCTACAGGCGCATCCAAACTTGCAGCAGGGGGTACCACCTAGCGGTAACTCATCTAGCTACTGATGTTGCTTAACTTCGATGTTTGTACTGGAACCGATGTTTGAACGTGATGTGTTTGTAAGCTTTGAGCAACGTGAAAGTTTTAAGGAAAATGGTAACAAAAAGGACACTTGCGCATAGGATCAGAAAAAGGATTTGGGATTTATTTATAAATAATATCTTATGTTGAACTTCGAACTGGTGTTTCAACGCAAGCCCTTTATAAAAGAAACTGAATATGCTTGGATATTTACTTAATCATAATTAACTCGTACCAGCATATACTTGCGGGAGATTAAATTCTGGTTGAGGTTGTCTCTATTTATTTTTGACTAAGACTCTTCACCTGTCAGCTATAAGCAAGATAGCAAAACAGAATAGGTCTCATGACCTTTGACTGGAAACCAGTCTTGGAGACTGAAAATGCTGAATTCCATACCGAAGGTTTGGATATGCAGTTAACATCTTCATCACAGTTACTTGCAAGTGAAAACGCAGCAGTATCAGTTCGCTTGTGATTCTATGCCTCACAAGGATCAGTTCGACTGATGCTCTATGCCTCACAAGGATCAGTTCGACTGATGCTCTATGCCTCACAAGGATCACTTAGCCCGAGGCTCTATGCCTCACAATGATCAGTTCGCTTGTGACTCTATGCCTCACAAGGATCAGTTAGCCTGAGGCTCTATGCCTCACAGTGATCAGTTCACTTGTGACTCTATGCCTCACAAGGATCAGTTCGCCTGAGGCTCTATGCCTCACAATGATTAGTTTGCTTGTGACTCTATGCCTCACAAGTATCAGTTCGACCGAGACCCTATGCCTCTCAAGGATAAGTTCGCTTGTGGCTCTATGTCTCAAGTATCAGTTTGCGTGTGTCTGTATGCCTTACTAGGATCAGTTCGCTTGTGGTTCTATGCTTCACAAGGATCGGTTCGCCTCTGGCTCTATGCCTCACAAAGATCAGTTCGCCTGAGGCTCTATGCCTCACAAAGATCAGTTCGCTTGGGACTCTATGCTTGACAAGGATCAGTTCACATGTGGTTTTATACCTCACAAAGATCTGTTCGCGTTTGGCTCTATGTCTCTCAAGGATCAGTTCGCTTGTGGTTCTATGCTTTACAAGGATCAGTTTTCATGTGGCTCTATGCTTCACAAGGATCGGTTCGCCTCTGGCTCAGTGACTCGGAATGATCGTATAGGAGCAGACATCGTAGAAATTAATAGACGGTTAATTTATTTAACCTATTTAGCAGGTTTATGATGCAGCACCGTTTATTATGGTTTGGCTATAGGATTTTTATTAGTCTTCAGTCTAACTTTTTTAAGATTGATATGATGTAAAGTGTTTCTTTGCATATATTTACACAGACCGGATTAAGTGATTGTCGATGCACTTTTTTTATTTTCTTATTTTTAACAAGCTGCATATTTAAAGCAGTCAAATGCAATAATGAAAAATACAATAAAGGTATTAAATAGTTTATTTTACATCCGTCCCGGAATGTTCTTAATTTGCTTAGGTACTCGGCTTGATTCCAAAATGATATGATATGTTGGACTACGGCCTCTTAAAATCTCTCCACAATTACCCATAATATAGAATACCTTAAAGCTATATTTTTATCACACACACACACACACACACACACACACACACACACACACACACACACACACACACACACACACACACACACACATATATATATATATATATATATATATATATATTGTCTTCGGGAAGGTATGAATTCATCTCTTCTCTCCCACAGCTATGGTTAAATAGCGGGACAGGCCGGGTTTTGGGTAGCAACCAGTCTTGGAGAAGGACAACTCTGAATTCAAAACTGGAGGAGAGTCGTTTGGGAATCTTGTGGCACATTATGTGCACCAGTTCTTTATATTCAGCTCTTCCAAAAATTGCGGTTGTTGTTTTTTTTACAAGCCTTCAACGCTATAATCAAATCATATTTGCGAGTAGGCTGGCTGTTCGATTCTAAGACTAGAACGTCATACGTTGAGGACGACGGGAGAGTCTAGTAGACAAGCCATATGGCTTTCTCTCGGTCATCTGCTGACGTATTAACGATTATTGTGGAAACAGTCTATCAAGCTTTAGATAAGAATGACGAAACTGTTGCTTTGGATATCTCGAAAGCGTTCGACAGAGTTTGGCATACCGGTACTCTTCGCAATTTGAAAAATTATGATGTTTCCGGACGAATTTTTAAACTGATTCAGTCTTTCTTACCAAATTGCTATATTAAAGTTGTCATGGAGACTACTCTTCTAGATCCTTCCTTACTGCTATGGTCCGGTTCCTTGTACCATGGTGATAGTCCAAGGTAGAACCAATAAAGAAGAACTCTAAGGCGAATATGGAATAACACAGATATATTACAAACAGGAATATATACAGAGAAGTAGAAAGTGTTAGTACGAACAATCAGGTTTAGTAGTAATTGTCTGAACGCGACTCTTTTTCGGACTGCCTCTGACTCAACTGACTGATTCGCTCTGACTGACTGACTGACTCCTGACGGACCTCAATCTAGACTTCAGACTGAAACCGCTGCTTCCTATTGATGCGCAGTATTTATTACGTATGGAATAGTCCATTATGTTATTATGGGTAAGGTCCCATAACACTTACAAATGCAGGTGTCCACGTGGGCTCTATTGTTGGTCCTGTTTTGTTCTTAATTTTTATCAATGACTTTCCGGATGTCATTTGCTCTCAATCTAGTAACTATTTTGATGACATAACTATTTAATACTGTCTCGATAATAAGTCTGATTAGATCGATAACGTTAAATTGATGGCTGATCTAAAAAATGTCGTACAATCAGTTGTTAACCGAAGCAAAGGATTTTTAAAAAAAAATTTAATGCCCCCAAACAAAACTGTTCTCTGTTAATCATCAAAGTGACCCCTTTTTACCTTCAACCAGCATGGCTGATGCTAACCTCCTCAGTGCACCTTTATGGGCTAAAATTCTCGGCTGACATGAAGTGGAAAGACTATACTGAATCCATTGCTAGGCGGTTTACTGTGTCGTGCTAGATAATTTTTCTCTCTCGAATCTATCATACATATATATTAATCTACCCTTCGTCCATGCTTGGAATATTACTGCCACATATGGTGGGGTACTCCTGCTTTATACTTAGAGATTCTTAATAAAATCCAAAAATGAATCAGCAATATTATTGATCCTGATCTGGCGTTTCGACTTCAGTCACATTCCCGCCTCCGTAAAGTTACTTCCTTATGCCTTTTCTATAAATACGTCCATGGTAACTGTCACTTTCCCACAGCTGTAAAGCTATTTCCCTATGCCTTTTCTATAAGTATTTCATGGTAATTGTTCAGATGCTATAGTGCCTAGACTTTATAAATTTAAGCGCAGTACTAGATTAGTAACAAGTTTTAATCAATTTACAGTTGAATTGACTAGATGTAACCGTAAGTTCTATGCTAACAGTTTCTTTTCTCGCACTTCTCGCTTGTGAAATTCTTTTCCGGATTCTCTTTTGTGGATAAAGGCGTTGGTTAGATCCAGTGACAGGACCCAAAGAGTTATATGAGTTCAATACCTGGTTAAGGCAGTGGAGAACTTGGAGAGGGGAATTAACAAGAGATAACTGATAACTGACATCCATTAGACAGAACTAGAAACAGTCTACCCCAGCGAGCGATACAAAGGATTCAGTTCAACATTTTAACCTGAAGAGGGCCAGAGCGTACATCGGCCGAAACGTTGTGATAAATATGGCAACAAAGATGAGGACAATAGTCTGAATGTAAATAGTGTACATAATACCTCATGTCAGAATTATAGACAGACATATTCTGTTTCTTTACTCCCCATTTCTTAATATTCACTTTCTTTCTTTTTTATATTTCTTCTCATTCCTTTTCTTTTGATTCTATTTCTTCATTCGCTCTTTCTTTCTTTCTTTTTTCTTTCTTTCTTTCTTTCTTTCTTTCTTTCTTATCCTTTTTCTTCATTTCTCCTTTTTATCATCACTTCATTTTCTTTTAAAAAGATTTTAGAAATACATTTTTTTTAATCAGTGTTACCCCAAGCAAGTCAGTACAGCCGCTAACACGCAAGGGGTTACAGGGTATGGAGGAATTAGGAAGAGAAACATTAGTAAGGAAAAAGAGAAAGGAGCAATCAGGAGGACAGAAGATAGCGATTGACATTTCATTCAAATTTTTGCAGATTAAAGTAGGCTGGAAAACATGGAGCCAGAAGGGTGTCCCACAAACGAGAAGTGCGAGAAAAGAAACCCTTAGCGTGTAAGTTCCGGCTACATGTAGCTAGCTCAAATGTAAATTGATGAGATCTTGCCACCAGTCTAGTATTTCGCTTAAATGCATACAGTCTAGGTACCATAGTGAAGAGCTAATCTGAACAATTACCATGAAAGTATTTATAAAAAAAAGGCACTGCGAGGTAACCTTACGTCGGTGGGCAAGTGACTGAAACTATTTCGTTTTTTCATTTTCTATCTCTCTTTTTCTTATTCACTTTATTTGTTGCATTTCTTTTTTTTCCTTTTGTCTTTGTTTTTTCTCTCTCCTTCTCTCTTTCCTTTTCTTTTTTTTCTCTCATTTCTTTCGGCCATACGCAACTAACAGACCGTCCCATAGTTTCATTAAAAAGAAGCCTTCTCATAGCAAAGTATTAAATACAAATTTCTGTGGATTTCAAAAAGGGAGATATCCTCAGTTTATCATTCCAACATAAGCCCAGAATCCTATTTTATTTGATTATGAATCCCACAAAAAAACAAAACAAAACAAAAAACAAAAACAACACACCCAAATAGCCCCCCCCCAACCCTAGTCACATACGCATCCGAAACACTTCCTTATTTTTCCATTTATACACATCGTCATCGACGGAGTCATCATTGATCAATCTCTAATTATTTGAAACAAGTTTATTCCGCGGAAAAAGAAATATAATTGCATGTATTTGATAATATTCGCGTAAATAATTATATTATAGTTCGAGATTCAGTGACAACTCGTATTAACTCTTTCAAATATACTCGCATGTTTAATACGTATATATTCTATCATATAAAACACATTGTGACTTTATATATTTCTTCGTCACTCAGCTTGATTTTCCGGAATAGAAAATGACATATACCATTGTTAGGTTAACAAGAGGCATTACCTAACTCCATTAAGCAAACAAAACCTATGTTACCATAAGAACGGAATATCCCATTAGTAAATAAGAGAGATCAAGCTGTTAATACATTTGTTTCCATTTGCTTTCTTTGCATTTTTTGTTACATTTAATGATTTACAAAGCAGAATTCTTTCTTATATACGGCAAGAGAATTTATTGCCTAGATAAAAATGTCAAATTATCTATAGATTTTTATTATAATCAATGCAATTGCAAACTTGCTTAAATATTTTCGTCCATTCTTGACAGTAAGTCAAATAATTAGTGACTTATTAATGATATGTATCAACAAGAATATTTGCGATACGATTTCACGAACATTTTCTTCTGGTATGACATATTTGAATATCACATGTTTGTATATGATATATTTGGGCATGATATGTTTGTGTACTTGTAAAATATGTGGTGTCAATGGTATATGGAAAAGAATAAAAACTGGATGGAAATTCCGGGACTATTATGAACAAACAAAACGGAAGTCAGATGAAACGAAGCATTTTGGGTATTGAAGACCTTACAAAAACACGAATTTACTAGTTGCTCGGGCAGACGAAGTCATGGGTGCGCTAATAAGCTGTAATAGGAAATGAGGAATTGGACTTTTATCTGAACTTGAACGATAACGGAGGCATACTCGCGGCTGCTAAGCAAGAATCTATTTAACAGCCCTAAAGTATGCACATATTTTAGTGTGATCATTATGATGGTATTGTGAATTGAAGGACGATACATGGATATTCGAGCTATATAAATGACGAAATGAATCAACGTGAAAAGTAGTCACTCAAGTCACTCAAATGCTTTATAAAATAGGGGCATAATAGGGATGGAAACTACGATATATATCTATATACAATGAGAAATATATATATATATATATATATATATATATATATATATATATATATATATATATATATATATATATATATGATTGCGAATTTGGGCAGCAATCTCGTTTATACGTTTCGTTAAAAACGACTGAGGTACTATAGTATATTTTTCTTCTTTTCAGAACATAAATTATGTAGAAACTGATCGAATGTTCTAAATATCCAAGCGCTTTTGGCTATACTTTTAACCAGTATCAAGGGTGATTTTATTTTTAATTTTAACTGAATGTATTGATTGTTTATATATGTTTTCTAGAATTATAGGAATGTTTTAATTTCCGAACACGGACAGCACATTGTGTCCGTGTTCATAGTTGATGTTATTGAGTGTTTGCTTTATCTTTTTTTTTTTTTTTTACTTAATAATGCTTTAATTATTTTTAGCATTTTTTTTTACATGTGCTTAGGCTATTATATTTGTATTAACGGTGATTATGTGGCGGATAGAGTTTGGTAAGTCTCCATGAGTATTTAAATGTGTTTTTAATGAAACTTATATATATATATATATATATATATATGAAGTAATATAGTCTTAATGTGTGTTATATTTATGGGATAAAGTGCTCAATATCAGAGGTAGAGCGTGTGTAAATACAAAAGTGAACATAGAAGTCAACACTTAGAAGCGACAGTCTGTTTCATGTTATATGCCATTGTCAGGCCACGGCCTGGCGATTGCATATAGCATGAAACAGACTGTCGCCTCGAAGTGCTGACTTCTATATTTATATATATATAAAAGACATTTTTATGTTTAACATTCTATTTATAGATTCCAAGTATTTAAGTAAATGCTCTGTTTATAATAAACAGTATTAAATAACATTTACCGGCCTGAATGTCCGAGAAATTTCTCCATATTTGTCCATAGTTATTAGCGAGGTTCTGCTTATTAAACTTTATTCTTCTGTTATCAATCTTAAACTATTTAATAGAACAGATGGAGCGTTAAAAATGTTCTAAAAATAGAAGTCTGCCCCGGTCAGCAGGCCGTTCACAGCACGTGACCACCACGGAGCGCAGAAACCGCTCGAACTCCACACTGCAAAACTACGATGTAGCAGCCAAACACAAAATTTCAGTATCGAAAAACACATCCTTGATAATGGTTAGAGAAGTAGCTTAAAGTGCTCGGAACAATTATAACCCCTGAAAAATGGAAAGATATTAGATTACTTGAAAAACTCAATAAAAGATTAATTAAATCTTCCTTGTCGGCCATTTTCAATGAAAGATATATATATATATATATATATATATATATATATATATATATATATATATATATATACAAATGTTTTTATATTTATGTTCACTCAACGCAATGGTCAAAACTACTCAAGGTAGAGGGTTAATGCGTGGTGTTATATGAGCACAAGATAGGGCAAGAAATGAAGTTCACGGTGCTATAAAGGAAAGATAACGTTTAAGCTTAGACTTAAAAAGGTCAAGATTGTAGTTATTAGGAAAACATCCTGACGGGATTTTGTTCCACAAAGCATCAGTTCTTAGGAAGAAGCTGTCCGAATAGAACTTACTTCTTACCAAAAAGGATACGAAGGGAATGGAGATGATTCAATCTTGTGTATGTGTCATGGCGGGTCTCAGTTGTAAAGGACAAGGGTTGTGGTTCTATGGAATGTAGTTCATCTGAACAGATGCCGTGGAAGTAGCGATAGAGAAGGAAGAGCCCCGAAACGTTTCGTCTGTGGCTGGAAAATAATCCATCACCCACAAGTTTGCGTAGACGCTTTTAAACTCAAAACAGGCAAATGATGACTGGGTATGTCTAGCCTAGACATGGCAGCAATACACTATTCTTGGTCTGATCTAACTTTTGTAAAGAGAGAATATATCAAGGAGAGTCAGGTACTTACTGGAACGCTGCAGCCATTTCCCCAGCATCTTTAGCAATAGATCGGATATATGAGTTCTATTTGAGGTTTTGGACATGTCCCAATAAATGTTCAAGACACGGAGCTTCCTTGAGAGAGTACCCATCCAACATGATAGCTAGAAGTTCAGGGTCTGCTCGATGTGGGTGGAAAGTTACTAGTTTGGTTTTGGTCATACTGAGTTTTACAAGCGAGTCGTTCCCCCCATGGAGCCACCTGGGCTTAGTCAGAGTTAGAGGTGAGCTTCTAGGTTTTGGTCTTCCAGAACTTTGGAGGTGCACCTGCAAATTGTCGTATAATCCGCATAGATAGGTACACACTAATGATCGAATTATTCCTTTAGGCATCTCTATTGTGTATAGATTGTATCAAGTTATAATTAATCTTTCTAATCAATCTCTCATTTGTGTGAGTATAAATAGTATACATTGTTTACATTATTCGGACTATTGTCCTCATCTTTGTCGTTAGTTAGATCCAGTGACAGGGCCCAAAGAGTGTGAGTTCAATACCCGGCTAAGGCAGTGGAGAACTTTCAGAGGGAAAATTAACAGGAGATAACTAACAACTGACATCCATTAAACATGGCACGTGGAACTAGAACAGTCTACCCCAATGAGCGAAATAAAGGGTTCAGTTCGACATTTCAACCACCTGAAGAAGGCCGGAGCGTACAGCGGCCGAAACATTGTAATAAATATGGTGACAAAGATGAGGACAATAGTCCGAATAATGTAAATAATGTACATAATACCTCATCTCAGAAATATAGACATATACTGTAAATAGTATATTTATTAATCCGGAGACTTGCATGTAACTAGCCGAATTTTGATTTGATCTGAATTTTTCATGGTATAATATTATATCTATAGGATTAATGCTCACTACGGAATTAAATGCGCTGACAAAGAAGGAGATTATAGTGAAATATGGCTGCGGAACTAGTTTACCCCCCACCCATACATCTATATCTAGAGAGGGACCAGTATACCTTTATATATACAGAAACACTTTGAGCATTTCAACGTGGTCAAATGGTTAACAGGAGGATTGTCTCGCTAGATCAGTTACAACTGATTATTGAGTTCGATCTTCACTGGGTGCTCTACACTTTTGGCCTTGTGCCATAGCTAAGCTAGATTCACACCTATAAACACGAATAGAATGACAGGCACACATATATATATATATTTATAGGAACACACATATACACCCCCACGCCGCCTAGTCATATATTTATTTGTTAAGAATATCTAGGAAACGCTGTTTTTAAAATCTGGGTGTAACATTCTCAAAATCAAGATTTTAATTTTTAACTGTTTCCATATATCCGCAGAAATACACAGTTCCGTCCAATCACACGTATAAACGTAATTAGAAAGCCCCGCCCCACACACATATACATGCACACTGACACGCGTGCACACACATATCCGCAGACACACTCGCACACACAATCAATCTTGCGCACGCTCAATCACACACAAATAAATACTCCCTCCACACGCTTGCTCACACGCACACAAACGTACTCATTTTCACATGCTCACACTCACGCACACGTAGACATATACACTTATTAACACATGCACTCACAGTGACACACAAAATGTGTATTTTTGGTAGCAAATTCTCTTTGCTTATTTAATTAATGGCGACGTAAAAATTTTCTTTGATGTCGTTTTATTCAATTAGCACATATACTAGTGTTTAGTGCGACTTTTTATAATCAGTTTTTTTTTTACGCATAATATAGGGGCATCGTAAGATACACACGTAATTTTGTTCTTGAAGTTTTTGAAAATTATGTATTTTCGGTGATCGCTCGCACTATACACGAGTAATTTTTTTTTCTGGAGAGGTTTAAATTCATGCCAAAAATTCAGGGGTTGCATTATATACGATGTGGGCTTATACACGGGTATATACAATAATAGTTTCTTGTTTTCTTTTTCTCCTTTACTTCCTTTCATTTCATTACTTTTCCTTTTGATTCTTTTCTTTTTTTTTTCTTTTAGCTTTTTTCTTTCTTTTCCTTTTCTTTCCTTTTCCATTCCGTTTCATTTTTTTCTTTTCGTTTCTTTTTCTCTATTTTTCTTTTAATTTCTTTGCTTTTTTCCTTTCTTTTTCATTACCTTTCTTTTGTTTTTCTTTGCTTTATTTTATTCTTTTCTTTTCCTTTGCTTTTTTTTATCTTTTGTTTTCCTTTCAATTCATTTCCTTTTTCCTTTTCTTTTCTTCTTCCCCTTTTTCTTTCTTTTTTAATTTAATATTTTGATTGGTTGCTCGAGATTATAATAAATATTTCTCAGCCTTATTTTCTCATATCCATTCACTCAGTCACTTCAGCCATTTTCAAAGAGCGATTGTTTTCGATTGGGGCAAGACTTTCATTTATCCGGGACCGTATTTTGAAATTTTAATCGCGTTATGTATTTTACCGTTTGAATATATATATATATATATATATATTTTTTTTGTTTTACAAACAACTATGCAATCATGCTGTAGCGCGATGGTTTGTAAGACCAATTCTAAAGTGTCGCGATTTCGATCGATTCTGGGAGTTCCATTGCTGTAGTCTTGTGTTAAGTTAAGATTTTGCTTTGTAAATAACTATTTAAACATGCACACATACATCTAAGAATAAGCACATACAAAAACACATAAAAAGAAAGAAAGAGATAAAGAGAAAGAGAGAAGGAACTGTAAGAAAAAAGGAAGGAACAGAAAGAAAGAAAGAAAGAAAGAAAGAAAGAAAATACACATTTATATCAAGAAATAATTAAAGAAATACAAAAGGAAAAAGGACAGAAAGAAAGAACAGAAAGAGGCAAGGAAACGGGAGGAAGAACAGAAATAGGTAAGGAAAAGAGAGAAAGGACAGAAAGAAAGAAAGAAAGAAAGAAAGAAAGAAAGAAAGAAAGAAAGAAAGAAAGGAAAGATGAAATAGACAAAGAAAAGAAAGGAAATAAGAGACAGGGAAAAAAAGAAAGAGACAAAGGAAGGAAGGAAGGAAGGAAGGATGTTCGAGGAACACTGCTTGTATCTCCCAAATTCGAATATCTTTTCTTTTTCCAACTTATGTATCTTATTTCGCGTCTACCTCAAAATTGTTCCCATTCTATCGGCTGTTGGCACCCACCCACACTTTCTCTGTGGATATTTACTTTGCTCCTAAATAACTCTTTTCTTTCTCACTTAATGTAAGAATATCCTTTTTCTATCCACTCGTAAGCATCAATCCCTTCTCTTATTCCTTTTAGAAGCCAAGGGGTTCTCACATTTTGTTTAACAACAACCTCTGCCTCGTCTCTAACTTTCACGACTGATTGGTGTTCAAGCCGAGATAAAAAAAAAAACCCCAGAGCCTCGAACGTTGATTTTCAGGGGAGTCAGGTTCTTCTATCATTTGACTAGATAAAAATAAACTCGGATAAATCTATTATCATAAATTATTTATTCTCTCCATTTTCTTTTCTTTTTTTTCGTTTTTCTACCTCAGTTCTTTATTTTTCTTTATTGTTTTCAGTAACTCTCACCTTCTCTTCTTTTCGCTTCTCGTTTTTTCTTTCTTTCTTTTTTTTTTCTTATTTTCTTCTACTCTCATCCCATACATTTCTTTTCCTTTTTATTCCTTTTTTTTAATTCTTTCTCCCCTTCCCTTCCTTTCATTTCTTTACTTTTCCTTTCGATTCCTGTCTTTTTTCATTTAGCTTTTTTCTTTCTTTTCCATTCCGTTTCATTTTTTCTTTTCTCTTTCTATATTTTTCTTTTAATTCCTTTGCTTTTTTCCTTCCTTTTCATTTTTTTCTTTTCTTTTCCTTTCAATTTCTTTCCTTTTTTTCCTTTTCTTTTTTCTTTTCCCTCTTCTTTCCTTTTCTTTTCTTTTCCTTTTCTTTTCCTTTCTTTCTTTCCTTTCCGACGCTTTCATCTCTTTCCTTACTTTTCTTTTCGTTTCAATTCCATCTCTTCCATTTCGTCTTCCCTTTCTTTTTATTACCTTTATTTTCATTTCTTTACTTTCTTTCTTTCTTTCTTTCTTTCTTTCTTTCTTTCTTTCTTTTCTATTCTTTTTCTTTTCCTTTCATTTCCTTTCTTTTTTCTTTTCTTTTCTTTTCTTTTCTTTCTTTCCCTTTCTGTTTTCGTTATTCAGTTTCTCGGTTTTATTTGGACGTTACACAGTTTTTTATTGACTCATTTCTTTTACATTCGTTTTTCTTTCTTTTTTTTCCTTTCTTTTTTTTTATTTCTCTTGCTCCAGTTTTAGTTTTATTGGCTGGATGAACACACTGATTCCTTAACACTGACATTGAGATTTGAGCGTGGTATGTAGATTTCAAACAAGTTTTCTCACTTTGAGTAAGAGAGGCAGATGTCATAAAATCAATGACTAATACGGATATTCAGAAATATGTACATAAAGACATATAATGCGTTTTTAGCACGCACGCCCATCCACTATACACACACACACACACACACACACACACACACACACACATATATATATATATATATATATATATATATATATATATATATATATATATATATATATATATGCTCTCCTCCACTTTCTCTCTCTCTCTCTCTCTTCTCTTTTTTTTTTTTTTCTTCTTTCTTTTTGTAATATTTTATCATTAACGGTATTTTATGCAGGGGGTGTAGGGGGTGTGAGATGTGGTGGTGGGGTTAATAGTTATCAGTGCGGTGAACGGAATCTGCGAATCGCTTTCGTGTTTCGGTTGGCGCTTCTTATGTTCATTTGTGCCCTTGGGAAAGTAAATTCCCCGACCCCTCACTTTTTTTTTTTCCATTGCCAAAGAGCTTACCAACTCTCTCGTCACTGGCATGCAATGATTGACAGAGGGACAAGTTATCAAACCACTTTCCTATGAAGACTTTTACTTGGGCAAAGAGCAGTAACAAAAAAAAAAAAAAAAAAAGATGTTACTAGGATTGACAGGGGCCAAATGATATCACACACACACACACACACACACACACACACACACACACACACACACACACACACACACACATGCGCGCGAGCGAACGAGCGCGCGTGCGTGCGCGAGGATATATGCAAGCAGAAGGGTACTTTGACGTGGTTTAGCAAGATAGTCTCGCTAGATGACTTATGACTGAGTAGTGAGTTCGATTCTTACTGGGTGCTCCCTACTTTTGACCTTATACCTGAGGTACGCTTAGTAAATCGCTGTATGCAAGTAGGACGGTACAAAATAAAATCAGATGTTAAAAGTGGTGGTGCTAAATAAGATATTATTTTTTAAAGACCTCTGATTCGATCATTTTTATCTGATTTTCCATAAAAATTAAGATCTATTAACTTATTTTAAATATTTTTTTTTGTTTTCTGTTTTAAATATAAATTCATTTTTTAATTTTTTTAATTTTAAATTTTAAAATTTAAATTTAAAAAAAATTTTTAAATTTAAAAAATTTTTTAAATTCAAAATTAAAAAAAATTTAATTATATTTTAAAATTTAAATACAAGTTATTTTTTAAAATTTATGATTGTACTTAATTTCTGGAATGCGGTATATAGATTTTTTTAAACTTCCATAAGTCTTATATAAAATTTTTAGGAGTTAATGTTTCGGAAAAAAAATAAGCAAACAACCAATCAAGCGAAAAATGAATTTTTCTGATTTATTTTGAAAATGAATTGCAGAAATGATTTTAGATAAATAATACAGCTCAATAGAATTGTTATAGATTGAAGCCAAGAGGACAAATTTAATCTTCTGTTTAGTTCTCAGTCAAATCAGAATGTGGGAAATGGGGTTAAAGACACACAGTTCAGCTTATAGTATCATTTACATTATTCGGACTATTGTCCTCATACTTTGTCGCCATATTTATTACAACGTTTCGTCCGTTGTATCCTCCAGCCTTCTTCAGATGGTTGGAATGTCGAACTGAACCCTTTATTTCGCTCACTGGGTTAGACTGTTCTAGTTCCACGTGCCATGTTTGATGGATGTCTGTTATCAATAGTACGAATAATGTAAATAGTGTACATAACACCTCATCTCAGAAATATAGACAGTTATAGCATCGTGTATATCGACGTTGGTTGCACATGTTAGGGTCACATCTATGGTCAAATAGTGAACTCCAAAATTATGAAAGTATAAAAAATTTTATCGTAAAACTATCATTTTCACAGTAAAAAAATTGCCAGCAATACATTTTTTGTAAAAAAAAAAAAAAAAATTTATTACTAGCAATTTTTTTCTTTCGTTTTATGTGTCATGTCCTTTCAGGGTGTAGACGATCATGGCTCTCCACCTCTCTCTATCCCTTGCAGCTCTCAACAAGTTCCTTCCCACTGCCATTTCCCCCAGACCACTTGCTTAAGCCCGCCATGCGTTGTTTTCCCTTGTCTCTCTTTACCTCTATCCGACTCGTGAGTATCAGATTTTCCAGAGCCTCCTTCCTCATTATGTGTCCCAGAAATTTCAGCTGCCTCTTCCTGATGTTAAGTACAAGCCTTCTTCTTATTTGCAACCCCTCTAAGGCCTCATCTTTGCTCACACGCTCAGTCCATGGTATCGTTAGCATCCTTCTGGAGAACCACATCTCCGTCGCCTCGAATCTCTTCTTCATCTTTGAGGAAATCGTCCAACATTGGCTCATTTCAGTAAAAAAAAAAAAAAAAAAAATACGACTGTTCCCAAGAAAACTAAATTTCGGCATTAAATGACCCATAAGGTGTTGATATGCCGCTAAACAAACATACCCGCAACGCAGTCTACCCGCATCCATTTTTGTTATTTACTCATCTCTCGGATAAAGCTATCTTCATAGTCACACGCACACACGCACGCATATCTTTCTATTTATCTTAACGTACTTTGTTTTCTTATGCAATGTTATTAGAATGCTATTAAATGTTATTAAATGTTACTAAAACAAAGAACATTTACTAGCTGATGGCGAGACAATTCGTGTGAAGGCAAAAGCGGGCGTCGAACACACACGCCGCGCGAGGCTTCACAGCCTGGGGTTATGGTTAGTGTAGCTAGTCTGGTTGTTCAATCCTGATGTGTGGCGAGTTCGATCCTTACTGGGTGTCCCGGACAAAATCCGACAAAAACAAACAGTCAACAAGCGTTGAAATGTCGTAGAACCAACCAACTTTATCACAAATTGTACGGATAGGCGCCGTCTGTTTGTCTTTAAAGGTGCGAATCGCTGGACACCAAAACACATACACACAAACAGATATAGACACACATACACACACAAACACACACATACGCACACACGGAGACAAACATACAGACACAAACAAACGTACAGACACACACACATACACTCTTGTTGTTTTATTGTTCTCTATGTTAATAGTATTTTCTTATATTCTATAACACTCAGTAACCCCCTTGCGTCTTAGTGGCTTTATTGCCTTGCTTGGGATGAAAACATTAAAAAATAATACAAAATGAAACACTAAAATTAAATACGAACCATACAAAGAGTTTCAAGGTTACTACTCATTATTAGTATATTGGGATACTAATTTTAATTTATTTCACACTGTATCCAAACGTGTGTGTGTTCGTGCGTGCGTGCGTGAGAGAGAGAGAGAGAGAGAGAGAGAGAGAGAGAGAGAGAGAGAGAGGGGATGAAAAGGAGGAAGAGGGAAACAAATGTATTTCTAGATATGTGCATTTATTCTGATTAAAAGCGTTAGAATGTCTGGAATAAAGTGGTTCAAATTTTGTAACGGTTATTGACACGGAAAGTTAAATCGATGAGCCGAGCTCAAATTTCGACCTTGCCTGTTACCATCATTCTCGCATAAGCGACCCTAAT